>JAOSBK010000008.1:9190256-9213878 GCA_027568895.1 Erythroxylum shatona
TTTTCCAACTTCTTTAGTCAGTTGATGTCACCTTCCACCATGATACTTTACCAATTGAGAAGCTTGTATTTTATTGCCTGTTTTGGCTTACTATTCCTGAGGTGGCTAAAGTGATACTTCTTAGTTTATCTTTACTAGTTTGTCCTAGCCAAAAGCCTAAGGAATTAATTCTCATACACTGAACTGAGCTTTAATAAACTTGTTGAATACCAAAGTTTAGTAAATCTATAAAGTGTCAATCTCACAATTCCAAAAATCTCATATAACATGAGACACTAATCAATATTTTCTCATTATCTTTTATTCTTCAAGAAGGCTGTCTGTCAAGAGAACACATACTCATTCTCAATTAATTATGAAAGAAAAAGAATAAACGGTTGGCTAGAAATTTGTTAAATTGTATTAACAAGTTTATATTACATAATAACACATCTGCATATTAACAAGTTTATATTACATAATAACATTTAAAGAGAAGGCCGCGTACATCATAACCCTCCCTAAACTACTGCAAAACAGAGAACCTAATATACTGGGTACGCTGGCTAGTCTTAATCTAAATTAGTCTTCGTAATTATAAAAAAGGTTTTTTATCTTTATTTACGCGTTGAAAAATATAGAAATTCAATTTTTTGCATTAATTGAAACTTGCATTAAAAAATTACTACAATTATTAAATTAATAATAACTTAAATCGTGTTTAGGGGAAAAATAGAAGAAAGAAGAAACTATTTATTGGAGATATGTTTATGTAAGCTAAAGGAGGCACTTAGTTTCCTCAAACTAGAATAGAAAATACATCTTACATTATAGTCGGCTGCTTGCGCAACCGAACCTTTTGATCCACCGCGAAAAAATTAATTATGGTTTGCTTACCCACTAATCCAATTCATGTCAACTTATTCAGTTCAATTTGATCTGTGCCTTTATTACAACATGATTTTAGGTGGAAGAAAAATGTACTAACAGGGTCATAATTAGGAACTATCCTTATCTTCTCACGCTTGTAATTGCCTAATATCGTCTGTAAAAAGCAAAAACATGGATGATTAAGGTATTTTGGTTTATATGCACCGGTTTTAGATTAATCCCAATGCTGAAAGCATGGTTTCCAACTTGAAGAGTAGGTATGAAGAAAAATGCATACTTTAATGTGTTGTTGGGCACCGTGTAATGCATAATTAAATGTACATATTTATGAAGAAGTAGCGTTAAAGGGGAGCCATGTGGGGTTTGAAGTCTTTCGAGTACACGCCATGTTTATTCTTGGCTTTTATCTGTAGCACCACTAACATTCTTGGCCCCATCTCTTAACTAATTGATCTTTGGTCCTTTCATTTTGGTTTCTACATTTCGTTTTGAGTGATTTGGGTAATGTGCTATGGCAGAAGTGAAGCAAAAGAAGCAGCTTTCTTGTTTCTAGCTACATAAGCAACTTTCATGTTTGAAGCGTAGTTGTCCTTTAATTGTTGCTTAATAAGAAGCCAAAAGCATATATTTATATACACTCTAACCTGACCTCGGCCATGCCTTTATTAAAAGAACCTATGGAAATCAAGTCCTACCTATTGAAATGATGTTAGAAATTAAGGTTTGTTCTTCCTTCCATCTTATAGAGTTAATGGGACGTTGAACTATGCTTGCAAATATCACGATTAAGATCAGTGAGCCGTAATGGCCATGGCCCCTTGAAGGCCTTAGAGGAACTACTTCAAGAACGACACGACTCTCCAAAGTGAAGGTGGCCATGTGACGAGGCATCTTTACCTTTTTTGAGTGGCTTATCTAAAAGACTATATGGAGGTTGGCTTCTTCAGCTTTAGCAACAATAATGCATGATATGTCCAATTCCAGTTCTCTACTCCTATCATTTTCCTGCTTCTCAACTTTATTGTCCTCTCTGTTCTCCTCCAGCTGGTATTTCTATGGAGGGAACACTTTCACCATCACATGGACAGAAAATTAAAACATGGCAACCTTCCGTTCTGGTGCACCAGTTGGTCCCAAGCCCGAAGGGTTTTGATCGAATTGTAAGTTATGAGCCATTAGGATAGATTTATGCCTGGTTAAGTATCTTGGGTCACCACACCCAATATGCCAAAAGACCACATTCAGGACTTGGACCATCTAGTTGTAAAGCTAGGATTAGGAATCAGTGATGATTATAGACATAATGACATCTATTCCAATGAATCAAGGACCAACCAACCAACTCTAGTGCATGCAATGAGAAAAAGTAAATAATTCTGACTGCCGTACAATGTTGATGGCAAGAAAAAACCTAGGGCCACCACACCAGGGAAATAATTGAAGGAGAAAGGAAAAACACGTACTCCTGATTAGTGAATTTCTTTATAGGGTAGTTGGACAGAGCCAACCATCGTTTCAGTTGGTTGAGAAGGCAACGGAAGGTGGTTTCCACCGACTAACGTCAATAACTTGGGCTACAGTCAAGCCTGTTGGAGTTTTCAAAGGGATCAATGTCTACTCATATCTACATCAGCCAATGCTGAAATCGACTCTCTTTCCTTAGTGGTTCCTGGGAATTATGCACAAACAATCTAAAGTAAATAAGAATTATTGACTATTAGTGTTGAATGATGACTTCATATCCACACAAATCCCTGCATCATACAGCCTTGGCATGGATAAGTTTATGCAAGTCAAACTTAACCTGCCAGTTCTGAGCCATTACCAAAAATTGGTATTTTACCTCAGAAAAGGCAGGTTAAGTTTATTTTCAGCAATATGGAATGGATAAAACAAGATTAGTATTACAAGAAATGTGGCAACCAAGAAGCTTTCGGGAATCCACAAGGAAGTATGTCAAAGTTGAGGATTCAGCTGAACTAAGAGGAATTATTCAGCTGAACTAAGAGGAATTAACTTAGTCCTGCTTGTTTACACCAACCAAATGTCAAACAGGACAAGCAACCATACATATCACTTTACAAAAGGTAATAAAGCGGTCACTCAAGGTTTACCCAATCTGTATCAAAAGAAACATTTGCATCAACTCTCTGAACAGGAACAGAGAAAAGGCCATATACAGACGCATTAATAAGCCTTTTTCTTCTTTAATGTGTCCATCAATATTTGGGAGGAGACCACATTATGGTGTCCGAGTAAAAGCAACAGCATTGGAGGGCTAAAGCATTGCCGTGTTACATATGTGGCACTCTGTCTAAAGGGAGCAGGAAAAGAAATCATACGAAGGGAAATACTAGGAGCTAGAAGATTTCTAATATATTTCTTGATCCCCGCAAAATCCAATTATTGTCATCCCAGACAAGTAATTCGATCAATAGAGGGAATCCTAGAAGAAAAAGACAACCAAAAGAGCCTCACTGTTTTGTGTACATCATTTTTTGGCTTTGACAGAGTTATTTTCCTTGATTCTTGCTCGGTTGTCCAGCTTGACAAAGCGTCGAAGGTCTTCATAGGAGAGGTGTTCAGTTTCTTTCCTTCTTAGTTCACTAAGCGCTGAACGCTTATCAAGCAGATGCCACAGCCAATCAGGGTATTCAGAATCTGGCAGTACTTTGGGATCTGCTCCATCCTTGAGAATGTTGGCACCAACAACGGTTGTCGACTTAACTTCTTTACTAAGTGTCTCCTTCGGAGTATCAGATGCTGCGCCTCCCCCTTTTGCACCTTTCTTTGCTTTAGCTCCGGCTGAAAATGTTCGTAGGTGCACCATCCCAGCCATCTCCTTACCGATCAAAAGACCTCTGAATAATTTGATCTGGTTCACTGCCATAATTTTTTAATCTGTAGAAGTATGCATGATCATTAGGATGCTAACATGAACATTCATGAAAATTGTCCAGCATACTTAACATTATTAATCAATGAAATTTTACAATTCCTTCAACTTGTTTTAGATTTTATCCAGTGTTGTTAACCTAAAACATACGCTCATCAAATTTATTGGAGAAAATTTTAAAAAAAAATTGATTACCACTAGCAAATAGCAACATTCTTGTAGGACTCTCGAGAACATACAGATAATCTAGCACGATGAAAATGGGAAAGCTTCAAATAGCTTTTTCTCCTTATTAGACTTACATAACTGCTTCAATCATAATTGGTGGAAATAATGAGCTAAATAAAGCTGCCAAGAAGCATAATTTACATATTGGAACTAAATACTTATTTCACCAGAAGATAAAAGAAACATGTACATCTAGTCGTTAATTGAATACAAAATGCAAGATTAGTAGCACTCCCCAACCCACACCCATTTTCTGAAAAATAGCTAAATATAGATGGCAAAACACAACAATCAGCATCAACTAACAAGTCAAAATACAAGATAACAGCACTTTCCTGTCATGCTCATTTTGCAATAGAACTGCATGAATACGGATGATAAACACGACAATATCCATCAAGTCACATAGTAAGTTGAAACATCCTATTCCACAAGCACGTCTTCTAATCAAGGTATGCTCCTCTTAAGCCGTGTCATCAAACCTAAATTGAGTTTAACTGCCAATAGTTTTCCTTATTAGCAGTTAACATATTTCTTCAGAGGCGACACGGAGGTAAGGAAGGAGTATTTTCAGCAATTCTATCATGTCAACTTGAAACACAAGAGAAATAATAAGGAAAATATAAGCATAACATGTTCAATCCCTTGTTGTGTCTTTGCGGGAAACATTTAAAGGCAATTCATGGTTTTCAGGAGACCAACTTCCATCCCACGCACCTCAAACCAATTCCTGTACCCTGCTTCTGACCTTTATCCGAGAAGAGAGTAGAGTAGAGTTTACTTCAAGCTAAGGAAGACTACTATGCTAGTACTTCAAGCTAAGGAAGACTACTGTGCTAGTACTTCAAGCTAAGGAAGACTACTGTGCTAGAGAGTACTTAGAGACCTTATGAAAATTGAACATTTTTGCATATAAGATTTATATTAGGCATTCTAGAAACAGAAAAACATTTTGCAATTGATTTACCAAAGAATAAATTCTAAATCCATTGGATTTGTATTGATTTTTGTCTTTTGATGAAAATCAATTTTAATTTTCACCACAATATTTTTTTCATAAAATAAATCAATAATATCTCAATTGAAGTGCAATCTTTCAAAAGGAAGGGGAGAAAAGCAAGGAACTCAGTTGTTGAATCCCAGAAACAGCCCAAGGAACAAAGACGTAAATTCAGACTCACAGACCAAGTAATTAAGCAAGCAATCACGCAATCGAAATGAAAGCGTCTTCAAAATCGATTTTTTAAAAGTAATACTGAACAGCTAAGAAAATGGTACAGCAAATACGAAATCCAACATCCTTCTCGACCAAGTAAAATGTCTAAAGCTTTCAAACCATACGCATACACCAATAAAAACTATTGTACCCATATCTTAATTTCAAATATTATTAAGAAAATCGTGGAAATCAGGTTCCTTTTTTTACTATTTCTCATCATAAAACCAGTCCTTCACATAGCAAGAAGCAATTAATCACATCCAGTCTTAACTTCCTATAAACTAAGGAATGTGAACCACTGTAACATTCACCGCAACTCAAAGATACAAAAACGGAGACGGAGAGAACGAGAGTTGGTCTTACCGTAATGAACCAACAAAGTACTAGAAACGAAATCGCCGGAGTAACATAACCTTCAGACACGAGAAGCTGCGGCAAGAGAAGAAAACCAAAAGATGCAAGAAGCGTAAAAGTAAAACACTAAAATCACATTAAAAAGTTTTGCATCCAATAAAACAAAAGCCCAAATGAGATATTTCTAGGGCCCATTTATAAGCTCAAACCTCAACCCCCAAGCCCACAAACTCGCCTTCCTACTTCTCAAACCCTAATTCCACTCGTCTCATTATAACTATCAACAACGACATTTTGCCGCAGAGAGTGTGGGATTAAGGGGGAGCTAGGGCGAGAGTTTCCAAAATGGGTCGCGTGATTAGGGCACAGCGTAAAGGAGCAGGGTCCGTCTTCAAGTCTCACACCCACCACCGTAAGGGACCTGCCAGATTTCGTTCCCTGGACTTTGGTGAGCGTAATGGATACCTCAAGGGAGTGGTGACCGAGATCATCCACGACCCGGGCAGGGGTGCGCCGCTTGCTCGCGTGGCGTTCCGTCACCCGTTCCGTTACAAGAAACAAAAAGAACTTTTTGTTGCTGCGGAGGGCATGTACACGGGCCAGTTTGTGTATTGCGGGAAGAAAGCGAATCTTGTTGTGGGAAACGTCTTGCCTCTTAGATCTATTCCAGAAGGTGCTGTAGTTTGCAACGTCGAGCATCATGTTGGTGATCGTGGTGTTTTTGCTCGCTGCTCTGGTGATTATGCTATCGTTATTAGTCATAATCCTGATAATGACACCACCAGGTTAGGCTCTCTTTTAGTTGTCTTGTTTCGTTTTGGATTTTAGGGGTCTTTGTTAATGAAAATTATTGAGAATTTTTATGCTTAAAGTTATGAGGGTAGGTTGAAAGATTCGATCTTTTTTTGTGTGGTTATTTTGCATTTCTTGCGATGTTGAACTTCTTGCGTTTTAAATGATCGGTGAGATGTTAAATTGTAGCTTTAGGGTAATAAATCCTGAGAGGAGTAATTGAAATGAATTGTAATCTCTGCAATTTTTCAGTAGCAGAACTTAATATTTCTAGTTAAAGCATGCATTTGCTAAGCTTGGTGGATGGACAGGGTCAAGCTTCCATCTGGTGCCAAGAAGATTGTACCAAGTGGCTGCAGGGCCATGGTTGGACAAGTTGCAGGTGGTGGGAGAACTGAGAAGCCGATGCTCAAGGCTGGTAATGCATACCACAAATACAGGGTGAAGAGGAACTGCTGGCCTAAGGTACGTGGTGTGGCTATGAACCCTGTTGAGCATCCTCACGGAGGAGGTAACCACCAACACATTGGTCACGCAAGCACAGTCAGGCGTGATGCGCCTCCTGGCCAGAAGGTTGGTCTCATCGCCGCAAGGAGGACTGGTCGTCTCAGAGGACAAGCTGCTGCTACAGCTGCGAAGGCTGATAAGGCTTAGTGAGTTTACTCTCTGTCTGGTGCTCTAGGAAATTTTTACTTTCTAATTAGTTGGATGTTACAAGGCTACTTTATGATGATTTCTTTTTTGAAACTCCCGAATTTTTGAATGGTCTCATTTCGTGAATTGAGTTATATGTACCAGTGGAACGTTTTCGATTCTACGTGTCTGTTGCATGGCTTTCCTCCGAATCAGTAGCAAAAGTGTCAGAAATTGAGCACTGACCCAAGGCCCAGCTACTCTGGCCCTACCTGTGCCATGAGATCTGAACCATTTTAAATGGATGGTTCAGATCTCATGGCACAGGTAGGGCTACTCCGTTCATTAGGCGCCCCAAAGCCAGATGACCAAACAACCTTAAAATCAGATAAATTAGATACCATCAACAGGAAGGAGAAGCTTTATTATGGTTATAAAAGACGGCCCCAATACACAAACTGTTGTAAACCTGATAATCTCAGAACCATCTCTATGGCACAAAGACAAAGTGATTTAAATCAGTAAGAGAAGACCGAATTGATAATATATTACTTTGTTCAAAAATAAGTAAACGATAGATCTAGTCGACATGAAAACTCCCAATAAAAAATACTATAATAAGAGAAATTAAACTATGATTTAAGTAAGTACTTGAAAGTTAATTGGACTTAATTCCATCACAATCATAATTAATAATGACATTTCTAAGCATATTATTATTTTGGGTAGTAGCATTCATCTCTTCTTTGAGATGGAGGTTCTAAGTTCTAATTCTATTACCATAGTTTAGTTTGATATCCCTTGTACCAAAATTCAAACAACAAAAGAAGAATTTGTAAACATTACTACTTTCTGATATAAAAGAAAAAGAAAAGAACCAACCTTTGTTGTCTTGATGTATTAAAGACCAAAACAAGAGCGGATATTAATCTGCGTGTAGATTACTTAAAGATGTTTTCTTATAGTTGAGACCGTCTTAAGACACCTCGTGAGCAACAAAAAAAAAACAAAGACCAAAATAAGAGTATTGCGGTATCCTAAATCCTAATCCTTGTGTATTAATTACTAATCATGATTATAAAAATTGCCGAACCCAAAATTTCTGACCCGACCCACTAATGTTGGTAGTGCCCAGCCGAGTTACATAAACCCTAGTCTCGCCTCCAAAACCCTACCAAAGAAAAAGGTGCTCTTGTTTACTTTGTCCTCTCTCCGATCACCGTTGGCATCTAACGATGAGCAGCCAAGCCGCTGTTTCCTTTCTCACTAACGTGGCGAGAGCTGCTTTCGGGCTCGGCGCTGCCGCTACTGTCCTCAACGCCTCTCTGTACACTGTCGACGGAGGCCAACGTGCCGTCCTCTTCGACCGTTTCCGTGGAGTTCTCGACACGTCTATTGGTGAAGGCACTCATTTTCTGGTCCCGTGGCTGCAGAAGCCTTTTATATTTGATATTCGAACACGGCCTCACACTTTCTCGTCGGTCTCTGGAACAAAAGATCTCCAGATGGTCAATCTTACCCTCCGTGTCCTTTCTCGTCCCGAGGTAAATTTTGTATTTTAAAATTGTCCACTTTCAGTGTAAGGTATAAACTTTTCTGTTCCGACGCAAATGGGATCTTTGGTTTGCAGGTTTTGATTAGCAAGTTGCCTTAATTTTTGTTTTTACGAGAGGGTTTTCAGTGAGTTTGTTATCTTCTGGTGTAGAAATGGAGATATATGTGGTTAGGAAATAATGATAATTGTTTGTGAATAGGAAGAATGTTAAGACAATTGGAGGTTTTTGTTATTGTTCTCTTTTTATGTTTGGTAATTTGAGTGTTCTATCCAATTGAATAAAAAGATGTTTGTGAATCTGGATTCTCAACTTTGGCGGGCATATGTATGCATTTGACAAAACTTCAGTGCATATTGGTTTTTATGCATCCGATGATATTCGTGTGATTTAACTTAGGTGTCACGATTGCCTTATATTTTTCAACACCTTGGGCTTGAGTACGATGAAAAGGTTCTCCCTTCTATTGGAAATGAAGTATTGAAAGCAGTTGTTGCACAATTCAATGCTGATCAACTCCTTACTGAACGGCCTCATGTCTCTGCTCTGGTTCGGGAGTCACTCATTAAACGTGCAAAGGACTTCAATATTGTTCTGGAAGATGTCGCAATTACCCACTTGTCTTACGGAATGGAGTTTTCAAGGGCTGTGGAGCAGAAGCAGGTGGCACAGCAAGAAGCTGAGAGGTCCAAGTTTGTTGTCATGAAAGCTGACCAGGAAAGACGGGCTTCAATTATCAGGGCTGAAGGTGAGAGTGAAGCTGCCATTATGATTTCTAGTGCAACTTCAAAGTTTGGTTCAGGGTTGATTGAACTGAGAAGAATCGAGGCTGCAAAGGAAATTGCTGCAACTCTGGCTAAGTCACCTAATGTGGCATACCTTCCTGGAGGAAACAACATGCTTCTGGCACTAAATCCAAGTCGTTGAGTTGGTAATTTTTTTCTTTCTTTATGACATGTTTCTGCTTGTTTTTCCCTTCAGTGATATGGACATGCAATAGAATTTAGGTATGACTGGCTTTCTATTATTCCTTCATATATTTGTAACGGATCCTAATGACACTTTCTCATATCTTTGGAGTAATCATATGGGATTATCAGCACATGGGACTTCAATTTGTACGTGAAATGAGGAATTGATGTACGCTTTCAAAAAAGTTGGAACAAAACTGGCATGATATGTAGTCCCATGCTTTTCTAGCATTTGAAAGTTTGATGTTTGCAATTTGTTTTCACTGCCAAAATGTAACCTATTGGTTAATGGAACTGTCATTTTTACACATGAATATCTGGTGTGATTAGTTCATGCTAGAGCATGTCACTTTGCTTGCGCCAAGTAGTTGTCTATTGGATACAAAAATTGCATAGAAGAAAGTTTGTTGCTCTACGATATCTGAGGTTAATAACTCGTTAGTATAGAAAGATGTTTTGGACATGAAATATGCTATATACTAATAGACAGTGGTTCCTCGGTCTCTTTGCTGTCTGTCTGTTTGTTTGTTTGTTTTTTTTGGGTGTGTGTTTGGGTGCATTTGGAGGATTGGCTTTATCGCTGTTAAAATGTAATATTTGGACAAGGATGCTGTATTGTTTATTGCTATTATAATTTGTGTTTGTGAATAGGACCTCCATGTTGGATTAGGGAACAATAATTCCTAATTTTATTTTCTTCTTTCATTGCAGCCTATCACGATGTGTCATACATAACAGGATTGTGAATTGCTGTCATACTTTGTGACTAAGATCTCCATCTTCCGCCATGGTAATAGTAGTTCCTAGTTTTGGTTTTTTCTTTGCCTGCAGGGTATTGAGTGCGTCATATTTGACCGGATTGTGAATTGCTTTTCCTGCAATATGTCATCAGAACCCTTTTAATAATTTAAATTTTAGGGACTTGAGTATTTAATTGATGTAATGTTGAAGAATAACCATTGGATATTTCTCTCCTGTCCACGTTCTGCTATTTTACCGATACAGAGATGTAGGTTCAATTCATTTGCGGTTGGAATGGGCTTATGGATATTTTCGTCTCATGGCTGCCTTAGTCATTCCAGTATGTTATTGAATTTGTTACACTGCGGTTAGCCACCATGATTCCAGCCTTAGCATCAAAGATGCTTGACCTATCAAACGATAACATTATGAAGTCGGTACAAAAACGAAGATAGGTATAAAAGGAGAGAGTAATCTGAAGTAGAAAATATGTAGGACAACCAGAGAGAGAGGGTGAATGCAAATCATATGTATCACAAAAAGCCTTCTCACAGTCACACACCTGCTGTCAAGAAATCAGTTGAGACATCATCATCCTCAGTGTAACCAAGTATTCCCCTCATTTCACCCTGGGATGCCTCCCTGCATTCCATCAAATAAGAATAAATCTTAAGCAATTGAGCATCATCATATGTGGTTCAGAGCGCCATTTTTTCTTTTAGCATATCATGTAACCTCCTTACTTTATTGCTGCGTTGACATCTTCATAATATAAGTGGCCTTTTTGTTTCCAATCTCACCTTGAGATCCACTACTGATACATCAACTGTGGGTACCCGGAAAGCCATTCCAGTCAACTTGCCATTCAGTGCCCGTAACACCTTGCCAACAGCCTAAAAAACATGGAAAGACGACAAATGAATGCTGGAAACTTCAATATCAGCAGGATTCATTACTTGAAAATCTATTTTAAGTAGAAAATATAAATGGGTGCATTAACTGAGTAGTAATGTTACAGCATACTAAGATTTTAGAAGGCAATATAGATAGCTAATTAATATCGAGCAAGCAGACAAGTTGCAGGAAAGTTAAAAGGACTCAATGATCAAGTACCTTAGCAGCTCCAGTACTGCTAGGAATAATGTTGAATGAAGCAGCGCTACCACCTCTCCAGTCTTTGCTAGACTGTCCATGAACAGTCTTTTGAGTGGCTAAATATGTAACATGAAATGAATAAAGAGAAACATCTGTAGTGAATTGCAACTACTCATGGACAGTAAGCACTATGGATATAGCCTGAAGGTCAGGTAGGTATGCTTCTACCAGCAATCATCCTATTAGATACATTGGGGGTGAGAAAATCACAAATATTATGCATCTTGATGCACCGAAGAAAAGAACTCACCCGTTATGGAGTGAACAGTGATCATAAGACCTTCAACAATTCCAAATTTATTGTGAATAACCTGTAAACAAGAAGGAACGGTGGTACCAACAACCATCATCGGAAGTTTTTCTTCTCAACAAAAATTAAAGTAGATTAGAAGAGGGAACAGAAGGGTGCCATGGCCAAGGGAGCAAGGCAGTTGGTGGTGCAACTAGCATTGGAAATGACATCAAACTCGGCCTTATACTCTATCTCATTCACACCAAAAACAAACATGGGAGCATCCTTGCTGGGGGGCCGATATGATTGCGTTCTTTGCACCACCCTAAAGATCATTAAACAAAACCCAGTAGTGATTATCATCCAAATTAACCAATAATTTAGAAGCTTATATTTATCAGAAAAACCCACAATTCACAAGGATGGCAAAGAAAAAGTGGAGACCTTGAAGCAGCAGCTTTGTCCTCGTCAGTGAAAACTCCAGTGGATACCACAACATATTCGGCGCCCGTCTCACCCCACGGAATCTCCTCAGGGTTCCTAGTAATTCAATCAATAACGTTAAAGTAAACAAACAAATTGAAAAACTAACTGCATTTCGAAAACCAAGAACATCAGGTAAGATCAACAATACCTACAGCCAAAGGTGGACACTGGCTTGTCTCCAAAAAGGAGAGTCTTCGACTTCTTAACCTTTACGTCCTGGTGCTTCCATTGCCCATGCACAGAGTCGTACTTGAACATATATGTCTATCCAGTAAGAAACAAGCCATTAAAATCCATCACCAGCGAACCAAAGATCCCATCTTTAACTAGTATCTATATTAGAGTATATATGGCGCCAATGTATTTATTTTCCGGTTATACATGTTTGCTTTCTGTTTTGGAGTTTATTTTAGTTGTTAGCTGCTCTAGCTCTAGATCATTCCATAATTAGTTAGCAGCTCTAGTTTCCTAGCATTCCATGTAAATTGTATATAAACAAGTTACAAGAAATAAAAGATCGATAAAACTTTTCATCAAACGATTCAATAAATTCCTTCATGGTATCAAAGAAGGTAATTTCTCCCTCTTTTCATTCCTAATCAAACATCTTCCAGAGTCTAACAAAATGGCATCCAGAATCAATGCCAGTTGAAGTGAAGATCAAACAAATAGTCCGTACTACCTACATCCAAATGAAACCCTTCTCTTGTATTAGTGAGTCCTCCTTTAAATGGCTCCAATTATCACACCTGGTCAAGAGTCATACGAATCAAAGAATAAGCTTAAATTAGTTGATGGAAGTATTACTATACCGGCAAGTGGAGATTCATTATTGTTTCCAGCATGGGAGAGATGCAACACAGTGGTGGTTTCTTGGTTGTTAAAATCATTAACACCATCCATCCAACAAAGAGTAATCTAGTTTGATTCCACACTTGAGATCTAGAAAGATTTACGAGATCAAGCTCAAGGAGATAAAATGCACGTTGCAAAATTACAAGGAGAGATTTATTCCTTCAAACAAGGTAGTAAAAGGTTTATGGGATGAGTTATTGAATCTAAGACCAACTTCGATTTATTCTTCTAAACCACCATGCTCTTGCGATGCACTTGAGAAGATGAAGATTTGTAATCAAAATGATCAAATAATCAGTTTTTTCAGAGGATTAAATGACAAATTTTCAAATGTGCGTTCACAAATCATGTTAATGGATCAATTACCAAAGATCAATAAAGTGTTTTCAATGGTTATACAACAAGAGAGACAATATCGGGGGGGGGGGGGGCGGGGGCGGGGCGGCGTTGTACAAATTGCAGAGCCTAGTGTTTTTCTGAGTAGAGGCTATTCTAGAAAGCAAGTGGATAATTCATATCTTAAGAAAAATTTTCAAGAAAGTCAACTAGTAAAGAAATCTATGTGTTGCTTTTGTGGATATACAGGGCACACCACTAATACAAGCCATTTTTTTTTTTTGTACCTTTTGTACATTACAAAAAAATTAGTTATTAACGATGGACAATTATCGATGAAAACTAAATTATTGAAAATTACCGATAGAAAATCATATGAAGGGAAATCATTCAGGCAAAATTTCCGACGAAATATAGCGATAGTAAGAAATTTCAGTTGATTAAGAAAGCGGGAATGCTTGGCAGAATAAATAATGCTAGAGTTTACCAACAAAATTTCTGTCGGTAAATTTTTGTTGTAAACGTGATCGTTTGTTTTTGGTTCAACGTTTTAAAAAAACGAAAAACGTCATCGTTTAATTTAACATCAAACGACGTCATTTTTGTTTAACCCAAATCAACCACAACTTCCTTCCCCCCAATTCCCCTCATCCATCGCAACCCAATTTTTCTCTCTTCTGTCGCCACTGTCCGACCGCACTTCTCATTGTTCCACCACACCTCCTACTCGTCCTACCGCACATCATTGTCGTACCATCGTGCGTCCTCAGTGTGCCACCACCCTTAGAGAGCCAACGTCATCATCTCTGTCGCTACCAAAGGCCACCGTGCGTCGTGCCACCACACCTCATCGCCGCTCGTCTTCACCGTCGTCATCGTCGCATCTGCTTCAAGTATTATATAATCGTATCTCGTGCACCACACCTCATTGTTGTCGTGGTCCTGTAAATGTATAGGATGATTACGACGTTGTTTGGTTCTGTAAATATAGAATTGGTTCTATATCTGTGAAATTTGTCTCTTTCAAATGAAGTCTATTGTTAAACTTCTTTATTAGATACTTTTCAATCTTCATTTCGAATGAAGTCCATTTTCAAACTTCTTTGTAGAAATTTTTAAATGTGGAGTTGGTTATGTTTTTTAATGTTGGATGGAATGTTTTCAATCTTCATTTTATTTTAGATAATGTTTGTTGTTAGTTGAATTAAGAATAAGTATGTACTTAGTAGTTAGGATTTTTATGTTTAAAAATCTCTCTCATATCTTGCGTTTAATTAGATTGATAAAATGAAATTCAATATGTAATTTGGTTATGTTTTTTAATGTTGGATGGCATGTTTTCAATCTTCATTTCATTTTAGATAATGTTTGTTGTCTGTTGAATTAAGAATAAGTACGTAATTAGTAGTTAAGATTTTTATGTTTAAAAATCTCTCTTATGCCTTGCGTTTAATTAGATTGATAAAATGAAATTCAATATGTAATTTAGAGGAAAATTCATTTGTTAGTTCTTTTCCTACTACCATTTCTAATAAATGGTATCAGAGCAATCCTTTTAAGAAAATGAGAGTTCTATTTCCGAGTAAATTTGTGAGCTTAAACATTTAATTCTTGTGACATAAAATTTGCTTATATCTTTTGACTTTCATTTCATTTATCAATGCTCATAGTAATAAAAGATTTTAATATGTACTTGCAATAGATCGAGTTTGATTAAATATTCGAAAGTCTGAGTTTAAATTTAATTGAAATTGAATATTTAAATTTAATTTTAATATACTAATATTAAATTAATTCAATTTCAATTTAATTAATTTGTCATAATTTATTAGGTTAAAAATTTTCTATTTAAGTTTAACAAGTATTCATATTTAAATTAAAACACTAACTGCTAATATTATTTGAATGGGAACTCTAATGATTCTTAATCAATTAGATAACTAATTATTAATTGTACTTTAATTAGGAATCTAGTAGAATACTTTAATTCATACCTAAGAATCATATTTCATTTTCTTAATATCATAAGAAAGTACAACCTTCACAATTTTTTCTAATTGTATTAAAATGTAATCTCATAATAAGTCATAATCCACAAAAGAAACATGTAAGCAATTTAAAAAACATATTATACATTATTTAAGCTTTGTAATTAAGTAAAATATAGTTCGCCACCAATAAAATAAAAACTTTAATAATGAAAAGCCTTTAAACAATGAAATTAGCCCTAATTACATGAACTTTTGCCTTTAATTGTTCTTGAATTTTATCTCTTATAATTGGTCAATTAAATACATATAAGGGATCCCTTGATTGACTAATCATATTTACATCGGTTCCTTACTTCTTAAAAAGTATTTGACCTCGAATCTTTAACTTTAAATAGAAAGATGCTCTCTCTAAAACTATGAGAATATAGAATAGGTTTAGATACTTCATAAGCTTCTTTTAGTTAGTAAAGTATATTAATTTAACACATAGTGATTCTTTATCATTGAACAGCTTTCGCAATTGCTTATTAAATAAGGTCATAATTAATTTCTCTATGGACACAACTTCTTAATTAAAATTACATCAAATATATTAATTTTTTTTTGCAAGCCCTATTTTGTGTTGAAAAGCGTCGCTCATCCTTCTTCTTTGTAGTTTGTAGTTTTCCGTCCATCTAAGTAAGTTGTCCAACTAATATCTACCATATGTGTTGCTTTAATAATAAATTAATTAGATGTGATTGAGTTTTGTGTGAGTGCAAAGGAGGTCTTGATTTCTTGTTATTTAGAATATGCTTATAATCATTTATGAGTTTTTATATTCTTCTTTAACAGTCTAACTATTTATATTTGGGTTATGTTTCAATCATTGATGAGTAGATGTATGATTACATAAGCATTTACTGTATATGGAATGAGTTTGAGATCTTATGGATGTTTTGAGGCATAATAAACCCTTAGGATGGTATATTGGCTGGAAACCCGTGATGTAACTCCCATGAGAATTATCGGTGAAAAATTTCACGAGCCTAAGAGTCAGAGCGAGAACTTACTTTCTTAATTCACAGGTATAAACAATGTCACATACCATAGTTTTAAAACCAATTATAGGTGACTAATTCAATTGATTAATACTTCAACTTCAATGTGATTAATGCAAACTTAGTATTAACACAAGAAATTCATATATTTTATAAATAAGACAGTTGTTTGCATAAAAATCCCTTAAGACGGTATATAGGTTGGAAACTCGTGATGGAGCTCCCGTGAGGCTTATCGATGAAAAATTTCATAAGCCTAGGAGTCTTTGATTCACAAGTGTAAACAATGGCACATACCATAGTATTGAAATTAATTGTAGGTGATTAATTCAAACATAAATACTTCAACTCCAATGTGATTAATGCAAACTTAGTATTAACACAAGAAATTCATATGTTTAATAGACAAGACAATTCTTTGCATAATAAACCCCTAAGAGGGTATATAGGATGGAAACTCATGATACAACTCCCGTGAGGTTTATTGACGAAAAACTCTACAAGCCTAGGAGTCACAGCAAGAACTTGTTTTCTTGATTCATAGGTGTAAACAATACCACGTACTATAAGGGATGTTGCTTTCTTGATTCACAGTTGTAAACAATGTCACATATCAATTGTAAGTAATTAATTCGATTAATTAATACTTAAGGGATATTATATAAAGTTTAGATGTTCTATAAACTTAGGAGACATAAAGGATACTAATTATGAAATCACTCTTTTAAATTAACAGTTTTGCAGAAATGAGTAATGTTGATAGATCTTGGATGAATAGACAATTAACATCTGATGGTTTCATTAATCCTAAGTTTGTTGAGAGAGTTGAAGCTTTTATTCATTATGCATATTCTCAACTTGCATATATAGATGGCCTAAAGATCAGATGTTCATGTAAAAAGTGCAAACAAATTTGTTTCCTTCCTATTGATGAAGTGAATGGGCATTTGTTGAGAAAATGGTTTGTCCTAAATTATTTTGAAAGAGCACGACATGGGGAGCTATTGATTTGTAGCACCTCAAGGGGTAATGAAGTACACTCGTCAATGAATGTAAATGAGTTTGAAGGGGGGATTAGATTTAGAACAAATATATGAGTGCAAAAGAAAATCCTTTCATGCAAATGGTTTATGATGCAGTCGGTTATACCATTCAGGAAAATATAGAAAATCTTGAAGAAAAATCGAACTCACATGCAAAACAATTTTTTGACTTACTACACTCAACTGACCAATAATTATGGTGAAATTGTGAGACAATAACTCAATTGTCTTCAATTGCTTGAATATTGAACATAAAGTCTGAATGACATATTTTTTATAATAGTTTTGATAAAATTCTTGGATGGTATAATGAATCATTGGCTTCTGATCATACAGTTGTCAATAGTTTCTTTAAGTCAATAGTTTTTACAATATGAAGAAACTTTTTAAAGGTCTTGGTTTGCCTGTTAAAAAGATTGATTGTTGCAAATTTTAATGTATATTGTATTAGGGAGATTATGTGAAATTATAAGAGTGCAAATTTTAAAGTCAATCTAGGTTTTAGCCTGAAAGCGTTCTACGAAATAGAAATTAGTACCTTGGAAACAAATATGTTATTTCTCAGTAACTTCGAGACTTCAAAGACTATATGCTTCTAATGTTACTATATCTCATATGAGATGGGATAGTGAACACAAACAGAAAGATGAAATAATAGGTCATCCATCAGATGTATTTACATAGAAACATTTCAATAACATCCATATAAGTTTGTAGCTGAAAGTCAAAATGTTAGGTTGAGATTGTCGATGGATGGATTCTAACCTTTTGGTCAATTCGACCAACAATATTTATCATAGTCAATCATAATTACTTCTTATAATTTGTCTCCATGAATGTGAATGAATGAGGAACATATGTTATTGACAGTGATTGTGTTAGGGCCTGCAAATCCAAAGCATAAAATTGATGTACTCTTACAACCATTGATATCTAAATTACAATTTGATACATATGATGTGTCTTTAAAACAAAATTTTATGTTAAGAGCAGCTTTAATGTGGACCATTAGTGATTTTTTGGCATCTGCTATGTTGTCTAGATGGAGCACAGTAAGAAAATTGGCTTGTCCTTATTGTGGCAATGATTCTGATGCATTCTGTTTTTCAAACAGGGGCAAAACATGTTAGTTTGATAACCACATAAAATTTCTTCCTCCAATCATCCATTTAGACACAATAAACAAAAGTTCATTAAGAATAGGATGGTACAAATACCTCCTCCTCCTCACAAAGCTGGTGAAGAGATATTCTGGGAGATTGATGAATTAGGATTGCTGAAAGTTACAGAACTTAAAGCTGATGAAGTTAATGCAAGTATTAGTAAAAACTTTGGTTGGAGAAAATGATGCATCTTTTGAGATTTGCCATACTGAAAAACTAATCTAATACGTCATAATCTAGATGTGATACATATTGAAAAAATATTTTTGACAATTTGTTTAATACCATAATAAACATTAAAATGAGGACAAAAGACAATGCAAAATCACGAGCTAATTTGAAACTTTTTGTAGAAGGAATGAGTTACATAAAGATCTTCGCATCAGTAAATATCCAAAACCATATTACACTTTGGACAAAAAACAAAAGGAAATTTTGTGTGACTGGTTGAAAAGTTTAAAGTTTCCCGATGGTTATGTTTCAAAGTTAACAAAGTGTGTGGACATGAGAAAATACAAATTATTTAGGATGAAAAGTCATGATTGTCATGTGTTTATGCAAAGACTAATTACAATTACATTTCAGGAGTTGTTACCGAATGAGGTTTAGGAAGTTATAACAAAATTAAGTTTGTTTTTCAAAAGCTTAACATCATCTGAAATCACATTGGCTTAAATTCAAAAATTAGAAAGAGAAATTTCAAATTAGAAGGGATTTTTCCTCTAAACTTCTTTGACTGTATGGAGCATCTATCTGTGCATTTAGCACACGAGGCTAAACTTGTTGAACCAATTCAATATCAATTAATGTATCCGTTTGAGAGGTAATTCAACAAAAATGATTATAATTGAGGTAATAACATATTTTAATAACAAAATTGTAATAACCCTATCCGCTAATGTAGGTATTTGAATCACTTAAAGAAAAATGTCAAAAACAAATCTAGAGTTGAAGATTCGATATGTAATGCTTATTTAGTAGAGGAAGCTAGTACATTTTGTTCCCATTATTTTGAGTTGCATACTCACATAAGAGAAAGAAAAATTCCTCGTAATGACAATAGGGGAGGAATGAGTGATGTTAATGATAACTTATCCATTTTCACAAATTCTGGGCAAACATATAGACATTCAACAAGAGAAATGTTAACAGAGGAAAAAATTGAGGCTGCCTCATTTTATTGAACTGTCAAAAGATTCAACCTTTCGTGCAGTAAGTTGAAATTGATTATTTAGGTTTTGAAATTTAGTATTATTCATAATTGAAATACATAATAATGTTTTTAGATTATACGAGGAATGGTTACGCAAGCTAATGCCCAAAAAAACACAAAATGATATCAACAAAGAAGTTGGAAGAAATTTTTCTCAATGGTTTGAGAAATATGTAAGTTTTCACTTATAATTATTGAAATGATTGAATTACAAGATTAAAGTGTTCAAATGACATTATACTGCTTAATATGATAATTTCTTTTATGTAAGCCTTAAACAATACAATTGAGAACAAGTTTATATGTGATCTTACGAAGGGGACTTTGCGAACTGTTAAATCGTATCTGGTGTATTTCGTTAATGGATACAAATATCATATAGAATATATGATCATAGCATGGCAACAATAAATAGTGGAGTTTGCACACAGGGAGAATTGATGGATTACTATGGTAAAATTATTAAGATACTTGAAATTGAGTACCCTATATTTCCAATAAAGCAAAGTGTAATATTTAAGTGTGACGGGTTTGATCTAACTCTAAATGTTGGTATAAAAGTGCATAGACGATACATTCTAGTTGAAATCAACAAGCGAAGAAAATTTAGACAATTTGATCTTTTCATGTTGGCAATGCAAGCAATCCAGGTGTATTATGTTCCTTTTTTCAGGTTACGATGAGATAAGTTAGATTAATTGGTTGGTTACAAAGTTAAACCTAGAGGTGTTTTTGAATCACATGGAAAAGGAGAATAGAGAATTGAAAGTAAAGCGTTTCAGGAAGATGTTTATGAAATAAATACATCTGTTACATATGACGAAAATGAACCTTTGAACGATCCAAATAATGAATATGTTGAAATTTAATCTGGAGAGGATGAGGAGGGTTAGAGATCTGAAGAGGAGCCTAAGTTTGATTCTAATTCTTCAAAAGAAAAAAAGAAGAAGATGATGATTTTAATTTATAATTAAGTGTTGATATCGATTAATTTATGTTTGTAATAGAATATTATATTTAACAAATCAATTATTGAATTTTCAATATATTATGTGAAATATTGAATTGAAGTTGTTATATTTCTAGAATATTCAATCAAATATAAATTTTAAGTTGAAATATGCCACCAAAGAGAAAACAGGATATGATGTAACTAAGGTTTAGACCACGATTTGGAGCCAGTTACTGTCTAGGTGAAGCATCATGTTCTTCAGCTGCAACCGAATTAGATGTTGTACCTTCAACTACTACATTTGTAGATGAGGCATTATCTTCCGTACTTTCTACTGCACCATCCACCACCCCTTTGCCGACAAAGATATCAGGGATAAATGATGTGGATGAAGGAGACGACCTCTAGCCTAGAGCTAAGAGAGTTGATGGAAGAACTTACATCACAATTGTCAACAATTTGTAAGTGAAAATACATGAAATACCATATGTTTATAATTAAGTTATAGGTTTAAATTTAAAAATTGGTATAAAATTAATTGTTTTAATATTAGTTTGATCGTCTAGACTTGTAATTATCTACACTTTACATTTATATTCTGAATTTTTACTTTGATGTATTTTAATTTTATTTGATGTGTGAATTTTACAATGAAAATATATGTATTATAGAGAATGATGATATTATAAATGTCTGGTGTCATATATATCTCTATTGTTGAGTTACTTTATTTGTTCAATAGGGGTAAATATCATAAAATAGAAAAAATTCTACCGAAATTTTTATAACTTGTAGTTCACTTATAACATTTTATTCTGATGCAGGAAAAGTCTATGGGCACGAAGCCTACTCCTCGTTAGCTCTTTTTGCACACTTACACTAAGAAGTATAACAGTGTGACCTTCATCAACATCCGATGTAAAAAACTAAATATATATAAAATTTATGCTTAATAATTGTCACTTACTAACATAAACATTTCCTTCTGATATGACCAAATACAAGAAAGCATCTAACGACAATCTCAGTAGTCTGAAGATGTTGATGAGAGTCAAACCTATCTCCATGCAGTGGGTTGTAAGGATCGTCGTGTAAGGATATTCGACTTAGGTTCATTTGTGAACATACGTTATTTGCAATTATCCACATCCAGTACAGCAGATCTAATAAGCGGTCCGCACCTAATGAAGTCTATAAGCTTCGAAGCACAGTGCAGATATTGACAACTCAGTTGCAACAGTCGATGAAGTATATAATTTAGCTCCGTAATGAAGTGGATGAGTTGAAGGGAAGGAGCAGCACCTTATCGCAGCAATCAGCGCATCCACGGTCACAAAATGAATAGCGTACTTGTAGTCATTTCGTATGAATTAAATACTTATTATATACAAAATAATTTTTTATTATTAATTATGATAATTTTTACTTTATATCATCAATTAACTTTCTGTTTTTAACAAATTAATTATATAAACAAATCAAAATACTATCAACAGATAACTGATAAATGTATAAATTATACATCAACCATAAGATCATCAAATAAAATTACATATAAGAAAAGGCTAAAAAATAGTTTTAGTAAATTTACCGACGGAAAAATAAAGTTCATCGATAAAATCTATTACCGATGGATAATTAATAACTGTCTGTAATATTGTCATTGACTTACCAACGGAATAATGAATTCTGTCGGTAAGGTTATCGAATTTTACCGATCGAAACAATAACCATCAGTATATTCATCGACAGTAACACAAAATGTCCGTCGGCAAATTTACGATGAACAATCTAACCATCGGTATATTCACCGACAGTAACACAAAATGTCCGTCGGCAAATTTACGATGAACAATCTGTGGTTCGTCGCAAATTATTATCTACAACCGTTTCTCCAACACCTTAGTCCTTTGGCAAATTTCATCGCTAACTTAGCTTACTAACAAAATGTGTAAGTTTTCAGTCAGTAATTTCCGTTGTTAAACTTTATTTTTCTTGTAGTGAAAGTGGTGGTAACATTATTCTAATATTGGCTCCATAATTTAATTACCTCCAAACATCTGCATGTGGGCTTACTGAAAACAGTTTCTCTACAATGTAGGGGTAAGGTTGCGTACTATCAGACCCTCCCAAACTCTGTTTCATTGTGGAACTTCGGGATATGATGATGATGATGATGAATTTAATTACCTCCAAACCCCTCTTCAGGTCCTTCTAATCCGTGTATCTTTTATTGGTGCAATTGTTGTTCATGAGTTGTAGAATGAACAACTCTCTACCTTTTTCTTTCAAAGGGTAGTTCTTTGCTCAGCAACTAAATAGTGAGTTGCAACTTTTCTAACTTTTCTTCTTTCATCTCAAGAGTCCTAGCGATGGCGAATTGGCGACAATGACCTTGCGATGGAGACAGAAGGGATGGGAGATTGGGTAAGATTGACTTCAGGTTAGGGTCCGCTACCGGACCTAATCATTAACAGCAGTGAATTCAACCAAAGTAGAGCTAACCCAGAAACTACACACACATATGTAAGCGTCGGAATATGTATATATCTTATATAATCAAAGAGCTGCAAGGTGAGTTTTGTTGGGTTACTTAAAATTTTCTTTTACAACTTCGATCACTCAAATTCATGGAAAGTCATCAACTAAGTAAATAATGTACAGTAGAGTTGAATGTATATTTCCATTATTAATATTATTATTATTGTTTCTTCAACTCATAAACACTAATGGGATTGACAAAAACACATTGCTGACTTGGTGAACAGAATTAATAAAACATGAAATTGCATCGTGGCATTTTATTTAGCAGCAAAGCTTACGTTACATTACAGCAAACATTCTTTTTTCACCTCAATGGAATGCTGTTAAAGCTTTATATAAAGCCAAACTCTCAAGA
>JAOSBK010000008.1:9213978-9238243 GCA_027568895.1 Erythroxylum shatona
ATTTGATATGAATGAAATATTTACTCATTATGGTGGTTTATGGCATTTCATGTTGTTGCATTGCAAATTCTAAGTTTCATTGGGGTAGGATTTTGTGTTCTTCTTTGAGGGAAATTATGCATTTATTTAGGGTGAATTTGGCCAACTTGTCTTCATAGAAGTTTTACCCTTAGCGAACCAATTTCACCTTGACCTATTACAAGGCCTTTTTTTCATTGATTTGCTTAACAATTTTAAGCTTTAAATTGAAAGAATTATATAAAGCTTATTTGTATAAGATTTTAACTGTTTCTATTAAAAAATCAATTGATTTCAAGTTATGGTATTTTGATTTCTCAGTTTATAGAATAAAGGAGAATAAAGTAAAAAGGAACTCCTCTATGATGTTTCTTTTTCTCAAAAAAAAGAGAAAAGAAAATGAAAATGAAAATAAATAAAATGTTAAATGTTAAAAAAAAGAAGAAAAAATGATCATGATGTGATTAAGAGTATGCAACTTGAAACATGTGAGTTTCAAACCAATTTTAGTTAAAACTTAAGTGAATAAGTTTTATAAGGTTCCCTTGATTTGTTAACCCTAAAAGTTCCTTGTTTTCTTTACTTTTACTAAGCCGAGTATTAGCCCTTATTAAGACCCTTTGATTTATACATTAAATTAATGTTCGTTAGTGGTAGAGATATGATTTAAAATCAAGCTTATAGAAATAACCTGCATTGTGTTGATTTAAGAGCTTAAATAACCTTAAAAATTTTGAGTATATACAGTGAAATCCATAAGAGGGTGTCAAGTCTTGTTATATTTTATTTTGATGGAATTTATTAGATACTATGTTTTCATTTGAAAATTTTATCTTAAAAGTGCTTATTTATTTTATTGTTATTTTATGTTAAACCTTTAATCTGTATTAGCTTTTGCGATATTTTTTAGATGACATGAAAGAGGATGAGTGGCTATTAAAAGGATGATTGATGTACCCTTAAGGACAAGCATGAGTCCAGTATGGAAAATTTTGATAAGATATGATTATGTTATACTAATTGGATTGATGGGTTGATTTTTTGTGCTTAATTGATAAAATTAATATTTATTTTATTTTAGGAGGTGACAAATGGAGATTAGATCAAATTAGGCTTGAAACATCAAATTAGAACATTATTTGTCAAAGCCACAAATTTCGAAAAGATAAGTCAAAGATGACAGATTGTTGAAGCAAATAAGGTGAGATCACGCCTAAAGTCATATTCACTTTAAGAAGTTAATTTTTGGTGCTTAATTGTTAAAACTAATATTTATTGTATTTTAAGAGGTAACAAGTGGAAATTGGATCAAATTAGTCTTGAAACATTATATTGTAGCATTATTTGTCAAAGCCATGAATTTTAGAAAGATAAAGTCAAAGATGATAGCTTACTAAAGTGGATAAGGCAAGATCATACTTAAAGTCATATTTACTCTAAAAATTTTAGTTCAATTGAGACTTATTCTCAACCTTATTATATAGGGATTTTGATTTGTTTTAAAGAAAATCTTTGGAATAATGAAAGAAGTGAATTATTAGGTTAGAAAAATAAAAGATGATGTTACACAGACTCTCTTTATTACTCCCTTTCGTCTTTCTTTTGTTTTGTTTTCTTCTTTCAACTACTTTTGGTGGTGGAATTAAAGTTGTGAGTAGCTAAATCTAAATTTTCTAATTCAAGGGGAATCAAAACTCCAATTGTAACCTTGAGAGGTTTTGTTCTAAACCTAGATTTTTATTTTAATTCAAGTATTTATTTTGTTTTACATTCTCTCATTTCATGATTAATTAATATTGATGAATTAATTCAATGTCGATTATTCTGTTGCTATCCATATGTTCAGTAATCCGTAATTGTCATGAAAGCATAACTAGCAAATAAATTATTTATGATTTTGCATATTTAACTCGAGAGAAATAAGAAAACTAGGCGACATAGTTGTAACTATCTCAATTATTTAATTTAAGGTTCAAGCTTTTTCATTAAGCTTATTATTATTATTTAATTGATATAGAATGCTATCATACCTAATTAATTAATGGTATGTTTAATTTGAATGCTATGTTTGAATCAATGAGTTTAGGCAAAACTGAGACCTATTATGACTATCCTAATAGGTTTTAGACTAAGTGTTTGAATTGTGAAAGTTTATTCTTTTTAGACCAATGAATAAAGTTACAATTAGATGAGATCCTTCCCTTGAACCTTAGTTAAATAAAATTGAATTTATCACTTTTTATACTTGGTTGATTTATTTTGATTTCTTGTTAATTTCAATTCATTAATTAATTAATCATAAACTCCCATTTAGTTTTATTAATTGAAATTAAGAAACTAGTACTTAATTCTTTTAGGATTAGACCTAGTTCCACAACTATTATAAGACTTTAGGAATTGGAATTAATTTTGAGGGCTCAAATAATCTGTTTAAAATTTTGACATTATTGTTAGGAAACTATTTTTTCTTTGTTTCTTTGCTTTATTTTATAGTTTACTGCTAATCTCTTATCTTGTATGGCTCGTTCTTCTCAGACATGTGAATTACAATATAATCCAAAGATTGAGAAGATAGTATGTTGTTTAAGGAAAGAGATTAAGCAAGGAAAAAGTCTTTCACCTTCAAAAGTAAAAGTTAAGATAGTATGTTTGGTCTCTTTTCTACTTGTAGTAGAATTTCTTTATATGACATGGTTTAGTGTAATAATGACACATCGTGATTTCCTTGTCATCTTTAGACTTTCATCGATTCTTAAACTTGACACGTCCCTTGGAATCTGTACTCTTACTTCTTCCTTTACTTTCTACCACAAAAGTCAGCACATCATCAATACCCATCTCCTTTCTTCTAATCTCTCATTGAACATGATCTCTTTGGGTATGAAAGTAAACCATCCGAAGTAGAGTTGTTGATGGTCAGAAGGTTTCCTAAATATTTGACAAGGAACTCAATAAAAACAGGGTTTGAAGCTCATCATTAAGAATGATCTTTATTGTTATCAACTTCTTAACTATATCTAAATATTACTGAGATGCTCAGACATTGATTTTCTAGTGCTCAACTTTAAGTTAACAAGCCTCTTAATCAAGGAGGTCTTTATAAGCAATCTTTCTCTCATAAAGACTCTCCAATTTCTTCTACAACTTAAATGGATAGATCTCTTGGAATAGATAATTGAATATGCAAATATCAATCCACCATTGAATAATACCCAAAGTTTTTTACTTCATCTTTTTCAAATCCCTATATGACATCTTTTCTAGTTTAGATAGGACATCATCTTTTATGCTTTTGTCCACATCAATTGGGTTGTAAAGGTCATTGCAATACAAAAGATCTTCCATCATAGGTCTCCATGTCGAACAATCGGTTGATGTCAATTTAGTCATCGAAGTACTTCCACACTCTATATCTTTAGCTCTGATACTAATTGTTGGGCTCCAAACAATACTTCCCATAAGATCAACAAACACAATCATTTAATCTCAATTAACTAAACGCAATAAACAATTAACCCAAACAATATAAATGATGGGAAAGTAAATATAATACTAAATTTACATGGAAAATCCACCAATATAAAGAAAAATCTACAAACTAAACCAATAAGTAAATCCACTAATCAAATAGCAAACTTACAGAAGTTCAAATTCCAAGCTGTTGGCCTTAACTCGAAACACCACCACAATACAACTACAAGTAATCCAATAAGGTTTCAAGGCAGAGCATACATTGATATCCCAAATCAATGCCTGTAGTTGAAGAATACCAATTATGGAATAAGAAAGTCTCCTTTTCTCTCTCACTCATTGATTTTTTTCCTTCTTCTACTCCTCTCTTTGTGCTGTATTAACGATGCCCACCATGTTTACCTGTTATACATCGTATAAAAATTAAGGTTTTTATACCATACAAAATCATGCACTTATGCGTGTTTGGTTCGTGTGTGTTTGGTAACCGTATCACTCAAAACCATTTCAATATTGGACAGTCTCAAAGATACATGATCACAGAAAATCATACGTCATTTCAATATTGGATAGTCTCAAAGATACATGATCACAGAAAATCATACGATCTACGGACATGGGAGTTTCCATCTCCACACAAGCATGTTTGATCTCGATGCTCATCATTTTCAACCCGTACAAGGGAATGGGGACATGCATAGTCATATATACAATTGTGTCCATAATGGGCGTGTCTGACCCCAAAATGGGCACATCTTCTAGAAACAACTTTAATTCATAATTCTTTACCTCGACCTTGTTGGATCTTCGTTCATTTCAATTTATGAAGTCAACTAGGACTCTCGAAATACAAATGTGATGCTGCTAATCAAACAAATGTCTCTAACATCGAGCTAGACCTATAATATTAATTACATATTCAATAGGTGTAAACCCTTGAAAATTGAAATTTGAGGGTATCCATCGAATCTTGGATTATATCGTTAAATTTTAAAATGATAGTTTCTTAAATATAACTAAATTAAACTATAAGGATTGTATATAACAGGACTTATCTCCATCCAAAATATTTTAGGATAGAATATTTTATTTATTATTTCTTTTTATGTGAAAAAAATTTTATTCTTAGAATTCCATCAATCTATTTTTTACAAGTTCATTTACATCTTTGATTTAAAGTAATTTGAGCCTTTTTCATGAATTATGGTTCATCCTGCAGCCATAGGTGAGACGGGGTAATGGAATTTTCACATCATCGTGATTTATATCCATCAATTCAATTATAAAACTATTTTTTAGTAAATCTTGAGAAGAAGAAAAATTCAATAAGACTCATACATACTGCTTTTAGTCATAAATGTAAAGCAATGAATTACAAGGCTTTTCCTCGCATACACTTTATTAATACTGAGCTAAGACCACGCCGTACGAAGAGAGTCAAACGTCCCTTTCATCTTCCAAACTTCACTAATCACTGCGCCTATGCTCACTTTAATATTCAACACCTAATTCCAATCCCATGTGGAACGCATCAACCATCAATATTTCCCATTACTCTCCCACGTCTCCTTACTGTCTGTATGGTTGCTGTCTCCAATTTTTGGAGACGGAACGGAACAGAAATTTAGAGACGGAACGAAACAAAAACTGGAGATGGTGAGCTGTTTGGTTAGGGTGGACAGAACAGAAAAAACTGTCTCCGTCTCCAGGACAGAAGTGTTTGGTTACAGTAGACAGAACGAAAAAATAATGTCAATGACAAAAATACCCGTGATCCTTAAGATGAGTAAAAATGTGTTATTAATTGATAAGTTTATTGCATCTAATTTGCTTAACTTAAAAATTGAGCAAATAACTATAATAACAATTTCAAATGAACATTGAATAATAATAATAATAATAATAATAATAATAATAATAATAACAAAACAAAGTTTACAATTAATAAATAAGTTCAAATATTGCATCGTGGCATTTTATTTAGCAGCAAAGCTTATGTTACATTACAGCAAACATTCTTTTTTCACCTCAATGGAATGCTGTTAAAGCTTTATATAAAGCCAAACTCTCAAGATACATATACCACATGCAATGCAAGGCATATAACAAATAGAATCCTTTAACGACTCGTCATAACCAGAAGACCTCACTTATGCTGATTCTACAAAATGCCATAGCAAGCAAGGCACTTCTACAAAGTGGGAGGAATCCAGATATATCCATGTGTTTGAACATACCCAGCTCTTTCCAGGAGCTGATCTGCTTCAGCAGGACCCCGACTTCCAGGTTTATATGGGATTGGTTTCATCTCACCATTGTCAATCCGATGCAGAAGCGGCGTGAAAATTTCCCAAGCCGCCTGATAATTGTAGCAATGTGAAGGTAAATTTTAAGTTTATTTTCTCTTCAAAGATTTAACATAAAAGAACTCTACCTTCAACTCATCTCTCCGAACAAAATGCTGTTGATCACCTCTGATTCTGTAAAACCACAAACCATTAGCTTTATCAGTACCTATACACAAACCTTGAACTCGTGTTTGTAGAACACTACAAGTTTCCATCATTTTACTCTTCCTAACAAAAGCAATTAGGGGACACAAGAATCATACGTGTCAAGAATTAAACGCTCATAAGCCTCTGGGATCGCAACCCCTTGATACCGTTGCCCGTAAGACAAGTCTAGTTCACTTTGAACAGTTGACATCTCCAATCCAGGTTGCTTGACCTGCATGAGATACATAGAGAAATTTGGTAAATTGTGCTGAAATGTATCCAGGAACTGTGCATAGCAATGAAGGCTTAGATTATCTTGTTTGAATTGGATATAGAGCATCAATTCGAGGATCTTGACAGATTTATTTTAAGAATCTATAGGAAAAGAAAATGCAATAACAAATTGATTAGGCACTCCAAAATGATCAAATTGAAAGACACCAAAAGTCAGACAGGACCATGATAACCTTACTATCGGAACCTATACACTTGGGACAAACTAACATGCCCATAATGTTTCATGTGTACAGAATAAATAGAGCATAGAATTACCATTATACACACATACCGTAAGTTTCATGTAAATGGCTTCAGAAGGTTGAAGGCGTATTACAAACTCATTTCTTCCTTGTTTTTTGCCTGCAAAATAGATGCAGGTGATAAATAAAGAAACAAAATAAGGAAGAGTCATTGAGCTTTGTACAACATGGACTAATGCTCAAATTTTACAGAAACGATGTCATACATTTGAATATATCCCCAGGAACATCCTTAAATTGAACTCGTATCTCTGCTTTTCTCGAGTTTAATGCTTTTCCTGCCTTAAGGATGAAAGGGACACCTGAGAAACGACACAAATATTAAATCGCTTGAACAAATTGAATTCAAAACTTTGTTTAGGCTAAAATCTATGGCTCCAAAGTTATACTACGCCAGATATTCGACCCAAAAGTGTCTGAGTGCATTACCAAACCAGTTTTCTAGGAAAAGGGTAAGTTTACCTTCCCATCTTTCATTATGAATACGTAGGATAACAGTTGCAAAAGTTGGGGTGTTTGAATGGTCAGGAACTGTTGGATCATCTCTGTAGCCGTCATATTGTCCAAGGACAACCTCTTCATCTTTAACTGGAAGTACTGATTGAAGAACCTGCATTTAGACCAGTAATAATCAGGATGAAAACCGAGCTTCCAAGAATCACAGCAAAAGTTCCTGATGGACATGTAATATAGCTACGCTTAAAGATAAAGAATAGTAATGCCTGGAAGTTTGAGCAAAATTGTCATTGTGAAAGGAACAGTGGTGGTAGAAGCATTGTGGTTCTTAAACAATACCAACATAAAAACCCGGAGTATGACAGGAAATAATAGGTGTGTTCAAGTATTGGAGAGGAGAAATATACTTTCACTTTTTCATCCCGAATATGCTCAGGTTTGAGCAATATTGGTTTCTCCATGGCAACCAGACAAAGAACCTGCATTTATAGGAAAAGCAGCGAGTAAAGGGTTGGAGAAAAGCTTCTAAATGGATCTAATATGTAAAAACTAGAAAATGATTTCCAATCTGCACAGATCCTATCCAATTGAAATAAGTAACGGGCTGAATCTATTACATGTGGAAAAAAATCACAATCCAAAACCAAAAATTACTGTATGCTGTCAATCATATACAAGTGATTGCTTCAATATGTGAAGGACAATTCGGTTATCCTGGACAGTTCTTCAGGTTAAGTCATTGGAACTCACCTGCAATAAGTGATTTTGGATAATGTCGCGGATAATTCTGTGAGAAAATGAAAGAAAATTATCAATACATTTCCCACACATAAGTTACGCAGATAAGCAACATCCGGAACAGTTATGTAAATTTGAAGGCACATTTAGTTATTTCGAACTAACTACTTAGCATGTTGTTAATTTCACTAGAGAGTAATTTTATTGAAATGGAAAATCCAGCCCCTAACTGGAATTATGAACATGCAAAGTACATATTCAAACACATTGATATGGTTCAAAGGCATTAATCTCCTTCACGTGCTCCAGCAGTTATGAAAAGTCAGTATCTACTATGCATACCCATATTCGTCAAAGTATCCACCACGACCTTCAGTTCCAAAATCCTCTCGAAATACAATCTGCAAAATCAAGATAGAATTTGGAAGCAGAATACATGAGCAACTTTAATTCTTGAATATAAATAAAGGGCAGAATCTTGCAATTTGATGTTTTAAGGTTTAAGACTAGAAAGTGAAAACTGAGGACTACTCATAATAGTGTGAATTTATCCTCGTTTTGCCCTCCTTTTTTCTCTATTGATAGGGTAGAGGTAAATTTGACTGCATTATCATTGTGCTACTAAGCGTATACTTCTAAAGCCATCTTCAGCTTAATGCCTAGAAGAAATATCCTCACCTGGACATTGTCAATGTTGTCGCGATTCCAAAGAGGCAAAAACAATCGATTTGCAAAGCGAAGTACCAACTGCAGATTCAACCAAGCAAATATAAAATGGCCACACTAACAAAAAAAAACTGGAGAATATTAATTAGCATCAATTCATGAACAACCTACCATGTTCTGCACCAACTCTTTCCCCAGATAATGATCAATACGGTAAATTTGTGGTTCCTCAAACAATTCTCCTATTTGAGAACTAAGTGTCTCTGAAGACTCCAGATCCTTGCCAAAAGGTTTCTCGACAACTATCCGAGTCCATCCACCAAGATCAGCTGAAAAGAATTACAATGGCATGCACAATGTCAATACTAGTTGAAAAATTCCAATTCATTGAGGAAGCAAATGATGTCAACATGCAGAGTTGGGCTACTACCCATAGCCTAAAACCTCAGGAGAAGGGGAAAAAAATGTTCATAGGACCCGAAATGACAACAAAATAAGTGATTTCTGACAAAATTGAAACCAGGGGATTAGTTTTATAAATATTTTGGCTACTACCTAATCCGTAATACATTAGGTACTGGTTAGCAGTTGTAAATATTTCCAATCTTGAATATAGAATTTTATGAACACTAAAAGAGTTTTCTTTCTACAGTTAAAGTGGCCACTCCAAATGGTTTCTCAACTGCGCCAGTAAGTTAGAAGCAAAGTTGAACAATAAAATGGTTAAACAGAACAGAATGGTCACTTGAATCAAGCTTCCAGGAGTACATTAAGCACGCCTCTCAGAAGAAAGGTATCTACTAACATTTGCAAGAATAAAAACAAAATTTTATAACACAAATCATTTCAGATTCCTATTTGGGAACAACTACAAGTAAACAGACAAGGCCAGAAAAAGGTTCGCTTAGTCTGGTGTCTAAATAACCACAGCAATTCTTTCTTTTCCCTTTTTTTTGGGTCTCTTTTACCTTCTTTCCTTTTATCAACCCCCAAAAGATGCCTAGAGATAGTTCCTAAGGTCAAAAACATTACTGTACCTAATGGTTCATTCTTATTCAGTTCTCTGACACGATACGAAAATGATAATAAGATATTAACATGAAACGAATGCTCTCTTGGTCAAAGATAATCGTAACATGAGATACTGGAAGTTTTTTGCTAGAGAAACTTACACTTATTCATGCAGCACCGTTTGATCATCCTGCAAACAGGTGGATATACTGAAGGTGGAAGTGCAAGATAAAATAACCTTCGAGATGACCCTTCAATAGAGTTTTTAGATAATTCATGTTCCGAAATTTCCTTGTCCAATAGCTGAAAGCCTTCTTCAGAGTCATAGGAACCACTTACATATTTGATCTACAAAATGACACAAACCCATGTTATGTTACTGATGCAGGCACGAAAGAAGCAACGGATATAAATATGCAAAAAATTGAGGACTAACCAGTTGCAAAAACTTCAATAAATCTTGTGAGATCCCAAAAGAACCATCCTTTTCAAGGTACCTATAATTATAGTCCAGCAATCATCAAGTCTCATTTACAAGATTCACTAAATTTTGTGGAAACGGGAAGGAAGACAGAGAAATCTGAAAAGGTCAGAAGTAGAATGTGTGTGAAAGTGAAGATACTAGCACAATAGCACTGTGATAATACAAGATATAATTGAGGGCTAGGTAGCACTAGTGTGTGCATGATGAAACTTGTTTTTTCCCCACTGCCTCCATCTTGTGTTTCAATAGCAAAAATTAAAAGCAGATGATTGCTAAATCAAAATATGAAAATGGAATCATCCTTGTTATTCGTTCTTAACTCCACAAATACACACAAACCATTCAGCTTTGAAGAACTACAAGCAAACGAAGCTGCAAAATATCATACCCACGGATGCGACTTCTGAGATCATCATCTGAGATTTTTGTCCTTGCATACCCAAAAATGTGAACTTCATGTTCTAGCAGAAATCCCTTTGTGCATCAAAACCAATTCTTAGCCAATCGTTCGGTAAAAGGTAAAACAGAACTTGTATATTATGTAAAGATACTAGCTACAAACGATCAGCCCTGAGTTCATGTAAAGGGAGAAACTAGCAAGTCTCCGGACACATACACGCATAACAGATAAGTAAGAATGATCTGTTACCTGACGGTAGAGATTGAAAAGAGCAGGGAAAGTCTTCTTCTTAGCGAGATCACCGGAAGCACCAAGCACGATAATTGAGAGGCACCCAGTTTCAGGCGCCCCATTCTCATTGTCTCGCGCAAAAGAGTCGTTTCTAAGGCTAGATCGCTTCTCCAACAACCACTCACCCGTACTCATCTCCTAACTTTGCTTGAACTTCTTGATCAACCACTAACTATATCGTCATCAATAACCCACGAAAAGGGAAAATAAGAAACAGAACACTACTTATTTACAATATAGACAGTCTGAACCAAAAAGTCAACTAAACTGAACTTGAGAATGAGAAAAAAAGTTAACAACTATAGCCAACCGGCTACACCATACATGCAGTGATCATCATCTGAAAAAAACACAACAAATTCTACTTTTTTCCGGTCTCATCGGAAAAGAGGGTATCAAAGACAAAAGCAGATCGAAAACACACTTAATCACACCGAACGAACACAGCAGTTACCGAAAGAAGAGAATTTACCACACGAAGAGATCAAAAAGCCAAGAGAAGTGAGCTCGGATTTTGCGGGGGTAAAAAAAATTGGTGGAAAGGGGGAAGAAGTCAGCAAGAAGATATTTATGTGTAGACAAGAGAGTCCAGGAACAGGAAAGAGGGTGTTCGGAGCAGAGAAGTTGGTGGGACAGCGATTTATTGGATTTCTAGTTTGCCGGTAGTAGTTATAGTTTACCAAAATGTCGATGTAACTTCTGACGTAAGACTGTACCTTTTACCAGCCGCCGTATCTTCCACTTCACTAGGCAATCCCCCTTGTTTCCTCACGAATCGTACCATAACACTTGGTTTTGAAAACTAAATGGACATCAACACGTGGCAATGGATTATTGTGGTCTCCAAGTCACAATGACCACAACCACATGCCACGGCACCGATTTGTCGTCTGATCTGATGTCAACCAACCCGCCACTCGTGAGACAAAAGTTACGATTTTTCTATTTTTCACTTCTTTGTTTCTCGAGTATTACTAAATTGATTTAGAGAAGTTATTCTAAACCCCCCTTTTCCACCAACAACAGATTTTGGTTTTGGGTGGTAGTTGAACACATTGAAATTGAATAGTTACAGGTGTGGTGTCTAAATGATTTGTGTGAAAGATGGGCCGTCTAATTCTTCTTATTATATAGTTGAGTATGTGTTCACCTAACTCCTCTGGGGGCAGGTAGAAGCGGTCCAAGATTAGAATCAAGAATAACAAGAGCTATGTGCATAGCATTGTTTCCAAATAACTTCGATATACTTAGCCACTTAATACTTGTATTTCAAAGGCTGACCAACCACCAGTACCATGCCCAGCTGGAAACCAAAAGTTTACACTTGCTAGTCAGAGCCGGCATCCGTCTGTCAACATCGCTTGAAGATTGAAAACTGAAAGAGGATTTTCTAGTTTTTGGGAGTAAGATTGTGATCTTGCCTTTGTCACTAAGCTTGCTTTCCATTCTCTTGCGTGCACTTTCCGGGCAATCAAAAAACCAATTGCGTCCCTTCTACTTTTTACTAATTCATCTTTACTCTCTTTTATTTATCCACGACGAAGGACTATCCAAATGTTATAAATGACTCAGAAGATAGGTAATTAATACTCTCGGATCCTAATTTTGTACTGACTGAACTTTCTTCTTTGATGTCAGGTATCCGTGAGCTTCTTCACCGTTTGTGGGAGACTCTTCTCCAACATGTATGTTGGGAAGGCAACCAGTGTACGGACAGATTGACTCACCTTGCCGTTATCCTTCGCCCGAGCCTCTATCCTCTTCAGGAGCCGCCTGATGACCTCGGGGAACTACTCTGCCGTGATGCAGTCGGTGCGCTATATACCTTTACTTTTGTAAAGTAGATTCCTTTACGATAAGGTTAGATTAGCTTTTCTTAAAGCCTTATCATTATGTCTTTAAGATAGTTTACATTTCTGTCCCTCTCCTACATTCTGCCCTGCAAGCCAATCAAAACAATGCAAGCCCGTCCTTCAAGCTCAGCCTCTCTCTTCTCATTTGTTTGCTTACCTTTCATAACTAGAAGCTGTCTTATGTTGTGACGTCATTGATTTTGAGGTCAAGAACCCGAGAGAAATGACTTCAATGCAAGTTGCCTGGCAGGCTAAAGGTCATTGAAATGAAGAGGATGAGGCGCTAAGATCTTCCTCAGATTGGATGCTCCAAAAACTCCTTTTGGGGCACGTTACAGACGACTGTACGTAAAACACATCAGCTAACAAGAACCATCCATCTGTTGAGATGAACGTATAAACGCACCGACCAAGGGAAGCAAGTGGAGTGAGAACACAGTGGCCTTGTTTTTTTGTTTTTTCTTATAAGAACACAATGTTTAAGATCACTTATGTCATTAATATAATAATATTCACATTATCTTTCCTTGCAAGTATAAACAATGTTTGCAGAGTCAGTCACAACTAAAGGTCAGTTAAATCCATTACAACGTTGAACCCCATTACACCATTGAACCAGCTGGTGATCTAAGTATTAGTTGGCCCAACTGCATCTACTACTCCAACATTAATGTAAGTCACGGATTGGAGTTTGCTGCAGCGATAAGAGTCTTGTATCAGAATCATTGCAGTTGATTGTACCAGGCAATGTCCGAGTAGAACTACCGGAGCAAGCAAAGAGAAACTAAGAAACTTACTTTGTGGTTGATAGCATCACATTTTCAGCCATTTTGGTTTGATAGGTTTTTTGCCTGCAGACTTTGGTTCTTGAGGAACAGGGGAAGGAATTTGTGTCACAAGTTCTGGTTCAGGTTGAACAGGTTCCACCAATTCGCAAATAACATCCAAACCATTCAAAGACATAATCTCTTCGTTAAGGAAGGGACCTGAGTTGATAGCCATGGCATCCTCATCTGAACAGCATCGCAGGAACGACACAGAAATATATGAGACAAGCTCGTGAATGTAAAATGCAAGTATAAGAACTAGCATCAGAAAGACATGTATAAATCACATTAACTCGGACAAGATAATAAAAAGAGAATTCAGAGACTTCTTGTAGGCATCATAAAAACTAAACAGCAATATATACAAAATTTGCTCATGAAAAATCTTTGTGAAGATACAACTTCATCGTCATTGAATATATCAACTCTTAAGAGTCATTAAAGAGCTTTTCGAATACAAAATGAAACTTGTGGGAAAAAATAGAATAGGGACAAATATATGACAAAAGCATAATCACAAAAAAAAAGAGAAAAAATGAATGGTCACGATCAGGATGTCACGAAATTTGTAATGGACTCAAGATTAACAAATTCTGAACTCACTTTTGCAATTTTCCAAGGAATTTAAAGAATGAACTAACCTTTTGGTAGATCATATGAAAAATACACAATTGCACCAGGTACAAAGCCAGCTGAATAAAAATCCTGTGAGAAGTCTTTTATTTGCTTTTTTGGCGGAGTAGTATCTGTGGTGATTATAATCCATGCTTTAGTCTTTCTGATTTAGTAAGCTTCTAGGCAATAACTTCAAAAGAAGAATATTCTGAATCACAAGAGCTTGTTTGTGCATACATATATAGAAAGGCAATTCTGGTCGTCTAACCACTTTCGTGAGAAGATCAACTAAGCTCTGAATCTTTTCTGATGGATGAAAAGTGGCCTCCAATGTGTGATTATCAGGAAAGCGAATCCTAATTGTTGCCTGAATACAAAAGGTAAATACACAATTTCAGTGAAAAATAACCAAGCAATTTTTGAAACTGCAGTGTAATATCTGATAACATTTTCAAAATAGATCAGCTCCTAATGTAGGCAAGAAAGGATCCACTACGAATCAGGAAGCACCTTTGTCAATCTCGACCGTCGAGCAACTTCTTCAGCTTCTCGAATTTTTCTTGTCTTTAAGTATTTATCTGTCCAAATTTTCACTTTTTCTTATAGTGAACGGTATGAAACCTAAATATAAATTCAGAAATGAATATTTATTTCTCAACAATGACAGTTATGCACATGCACCTGCAAATCATGTGCAAAAAAAAGAAAAGGGACCAACTATTTTCACAATCAGATAATATACATCCATAGAATCGTTATATCTATTCTTAACATGCAAATTTGTCACTTGCCTTCCTTCTTTGTTGCCATAAGTCGGCCGTAGTCTTCCGCAGTGAACTCATAAAAGTCATCATTGTCCACTGCACAAAAAGATAGATAGCATCTAAATAGTATTCACACAGAAACAATCCGAACCAAAATCTCCTTTTATCATTATAATTTTCTAAACCAGAGAGACCAAAGGTTGGAGCTTTTCATACCATCATTGGACACTTGATCTGGGGTTGAAGAGGGACTTGATGTTTCAAATACCCGGACTTCTCGCCCAATCTTTTCTTTCAAAGCTGCAAACTTTGCCTGATGTAACCCATCAGAATTGGAATATGCATAAGATTACTATGTACACCAAGGAACTAATAGCAGGTTAAAGGCATATAACATAGTAAGATCTAAAGACCCAATTCCAATGGAACCCATGTCGACCCACAACACCGAAGTAAGATCTAAAGATCCAATTCCAATGGAACCCACGTCGACCCACAACACCAAAGTAAAAGAGGTGATGAGGAAAATCACCTTAGTTTCCATGGGGGTAGCAACGAACTTCCTTCTCTTCAGAGAAGGACCCAAAACCATCACAGACGGACAATTAGATGATCCAATACGCGAATGTGACTTTTAGCCTATACATCAGAACATACAACGGATATAGAATTATATACATGGAGGTGAACCATTTACTACGGAAAACAAATACAATACATAATGTACATGTTTGGTTTTCTTGGATACTGTCGGTGAAATTAATCTTTTTTTCTAAAACTTATATTATTACGTTTCGTTCACTTTTTTAGTAATTAAGAAATTAAAAATTTTCTCAATCTAGAAAAAATAGTAGCACTTTATTTGGATTCTAAATATCAATATATTTAGATTACTTTTCTCAAAAATTTAACCTAAAAAATACACTAATCAATTTAATTATTTCTTCTCTCTCAATTCTATGACAACTTTTTTATAAAATCTACCTTCTCTTCAACCAATATTATGAATACCGTATCAGACTTAGTATCGGATTGATTTAATAATTAAATATATATATATAACAAATATTAGTTTATAAATAATAAATTTAAATTATTTATTTTAAAAATAAAATATTTTTATTAATAAATATTAAAATAAAATTTAAATAAAATAATTTATTTTTAAGTTTTATTTAATTTATAATTATTATTAGTAATAAAATATTTATTATTATTTTAAAAACTTTGAAAAAAAAGGGGAGGAAGGAGAGGTAGGAGGGAGGGAGGGAAATTTTAAAAATTTTTGAAAATTTTGCAAAATAGTCCCCCAAATGTCGACCGGTACCGGCCGGAACAGCCGAAATGGGCCAGTACCGACTGGTATTTAATTCCAATACCAAAATTTGAAATTCGATACAGGATTTGGGTCGGAATGGTACGTACCGACCTGTACGGTACGAAATTCCAAATCATGGTCGAAGGTTAGGTACCGGAGTGGTACCAAGATATCCTGAGTCTTAGAGATATCCAGTGTTGATGACTAGGCAATGGAGTAATAACGGCGTACCAAGAGAGATTGAGAAATTGAAATACCTTGTGTCAATATTTATACATTTAATTACATGTCCACTTGGTGAGAGATTATGATGAAATGAGCCAACAGACCATTGAATGTAAGCCTATTAGGTTAAGCTGGGCCCAGGCAATGACTATTTAGTAATCAATGGCAGTTATGTATTAATTTTTGTGTTAATCAAAGTTTGGTAAAATTTTTGTGATGCATATTAATTGTTCATATTAAAATGAGTATTGATGTATATCTTTGTATTATATGAATGTTTCAATCACTTGACTAAGTTTCATAATTATTTATTGAGTTATTTGATTTTGAGGTTACGATCGGTTATCCTTACTGAGTAGACAACTCACCCCTTGCCATTGTTTTTTTAGGAGATCGAATAATTGCTAATAACCAAATGGAGTTTAGGTGGGGCCAATATATTATTGAGTAAAGTTGTTCGATTGTATATATTTTTTAATGTGACAGTTTGGATAGTTTTATTGTATAGAATATTTTTGTATTTAACAAACAATCCTTTCTTTTGGAACTAATGAGGAACTAGATAATTAAAGGTATATTTCGAGAACTATTTAGATAATTGTGGTTTAAGAAGTTTAGGAGCGTCACATCAAATGCATTAAAAAATCCAATCAGAGTGGTATTGCAGATATCAAAGCATCAAAGGCACATAGAGAACAATCAACGAATATGAAGAACTCAAGAACAAAGACAGCTCCATCATTTGTTGACACAACAAATATAACTCTTGACTAATGCAGAGAAGAAGAACAAAAATATAACCATTCATTTACAAAAGAGAGGGAGGTTAAAAGTAAAAACTATCTTACATACCAAAGAATTGTGCCAATATTCTAATGAAGAAGCTCAAGTTATGAGAAAGATTATATGCCATGGTAGGTGGAAGAGGCTTTATGATGGTACTGATGCTAAATACTCTTTGAAGAACCTGAAGTAAATGTCAAAACACAACAAGAAGAATCTTCTTAGAGAAACTAATTAGGAAGATGGAAAAGAAGATGCGATAGAAACTGAAACATTTTTCAAAAAGATGCAATGGGAATTGAGACATTGTTCAACAAGGAAAATAAGCAACAAATGATCAAAATATGAGAATGGTTGATGTATTACTCGAGTATTTTGTATGCACTATGCAGTATATAATTTGTAAACTGCCATAGAAGACAGAACTACAATTCAGCAAAAGGTATTTGCAACTATTTAATTAGCAAAGCCCTAAACTTTCGAATCAACTTTGTATATACAACCTCTAGTTACAAGTTAAGTACTGAGATATCAGACAAATTCAAAAAGCAACAATGCAAAGTATACTCGTGCCTCTCCAAATACTTCCCCTTTAAATCCTGTACCAAGGAACTCATTGAACTACAGCATCAAACATGAACTCATCCTTATCTACCAAACAACAATCATAACAAGATCTTAAAATGTAAAGGGAATTACACTACACACACTATATCTCATCATAGGCAATAATCTATGTGTGTTGATACAATGAACTAAGTAATGAGTGTTCAATTCTTGTCAAATGATTGCAATTTCAAATCTCCAATTCTGTACCAAATTTATGTAGAACTCAGGGGAAGCCTGAAAACAGATTCAGATGATGTGTTGTTCTTGCAACAGTAGCCTGGTGAAGAGCACATGAAGAGAAAGAACCCTCATATGGATAAAGAAGAAGACAAATGAGCACTAGAGACGAAGACGGACAAACACACTAGACTAAGACGAAGACAGACAGGTGGACAAAGATGAAGACAGACGTGTGGACGAAGACAAAAATAGACGAACACACACTACTCAAAGACAAAGACGAACACGAAGACAAAGACATACAAACATTGTAGATGTTGGAAGATGACGACAATGACGGAAGATAACTTAAATAAACGAATATTACTTCTTAATTAGGTTATCAATATGCAAAAAAAGATATCGCTTTAATGGACAAAACGATGTTATTTATATCATCTTTTGTTCTTATTCTTTTGGTTATGAAAATATTTTTGTACTCAAACATTTTTAGCTACGAAATCTATTTTGTAGTTGATAATATGGAATTTGTATCTTTTAGCTAAGAAAACTATTTTGTAGTTAAAAACATTTAGCTACAAAAATATATTTGTAGAGAAAAGGAAAGGAACAAAAGACAATGAAGATAAAAAGGCCTTTTGTTCTTCTAAACGGCTACAAAAATAGATTTCATAGTTAAAAAATATTTAGGTATGAAAATATATTCGTAGTCAAACTCAAAAAGGATTTAGAAGAAAAGTTAATCTCTCAACCCCCCATAATAATAAGTTATCTTATTAGGGATCACAATCTTGGCCCGGCCTAGCTCGTCTTTGGTCCAGGTTGACCGATCATGGGTTATGACTACTTGGCCCTATCGGGTCACTAGTCGAGCTCGGTTTGGGGCTGTCCCAGCCGAGCTCACCCTATGGCTAGATGGGAAAGTATAAAATGACATCGTTTTGTCAGATTTTTTTAAAAAAAGATTAGTCTATAGCCCTACCTATTGTCATCCCTATATCTCACAAAGTTTCAGGATACAAACCCTCAAAACAATCTCAAAAAAATCAAACAAGGATAAAATTCTAAAAAACTTTTAGGGATGTCAAATTTGGCCCAGCCCGGCCTGATTTTTGCTCAGATTGACTAGGCTCGACCATGGCCTGACCGTTACTTCAAAAATGACATCACTTTTAATAATTTTCTTTATATATATATATGGTGGCCCGACCCATTGACATTCCTACCCTCTTTGCCCTCTTTTTGTTTTTTTTTCACTTTTTGATGTTGTGACACTTTTTATCTTTATCCTAGAGCAAGGTTCAAATAAGTTATTTATAGGCACTTCTTGACTTTGCAATCAGAATCCTAATTGAACTGAACTAACTAGATCACATTTTATCTTAATTAAATTAGGATCACATTATCCAATAGGATGACATCCTTATCTGAATAATACTATAAGATATATCTACATCCCAACTAACAAGATAAGAGATTATATTTAAGTAGTACATATCTTTAGATGATCCTCCCATATAGTCTTATCTTTTAGAGTTGAAATATATCTACTGTGATCTTATCCGCTACGTCATCTAAAATCTCTATCCATTAATGATGAGTTTCAAGCACATTAGCACATGGTTTCCATACGAATTATAAAACCATCTACAATCACCAAAAGTCTCAAACTATGTTGGACACTCAACACAAACCGTAGACACATATATGATTGCACAATATTCTCGAAGCATGCATGAAACTATTAAGCCATAAGAACAACATCTTTCAGCTCAAATATGCTCATACTGTACAGTTGACATGTCATGGAATGTACCATATTTCACTAGACGATGAATCCAGAGATACGCCAACAATGTAGTGAAAGAGAGAAGCGATTAGGGAGACTTCGTGGCAATGTCAGCTTTGACACACCGACTTGATAATGGAGGAGGACTGACTCAAAGGAGTGGAAAAAGTTAATGAAACAAGGATTGAATGTTAGAGAGTAAAATTGAAAGGGGGAGAAAATTAGAGGTTTGTATTTATTCAATATTTTTTGATATTTCAGCCTCCATTTTTACATCGACAATATAAATTGAAATTTTGTGGTCCATTGAGATACAATAATCTAGTATGATAAGATCTATTTTGTAATGTTTTAGTGCTGATATGATATAAGAAAAACATAATATTGATTACAAGCACAAAAATTATTAAGATACATGTTATATATCTTATTATTTAATTTTGGTATTATTAGATAATTGGACCTATAAGATAATGTAGTTGTGAGATTTACATTAAATTTAATTGGGTGATAATAGCTGGACCATGACTTGATCTGATTAAACAATAATTCTGATTTGACTTGGATTTAAAAATAAAAAGACTATATTAGATAATATTTTAGATGTGATAGAACTCTATCTTGACTAGAGGATTGGTTAATTGTGGCTATGTGGGCTGAAAGGTAGTATGTGAAATTAGCAAATGATGTGCGTGTGACTCTTGTATTCCTCTATTTTGTTGGCTGCACAATTTTTGGAATTTTGGGGCTATGAGCTTTTAGCTTTGTGAGAGTCACATGGATGGAGAGATTAATGTACTGATTTTATGTTGTTAAAAAATCCATCTTAGTTCTTTAGTCTTTATTGATTTCTTGGTGTATGACTCACGACTGGGGTGTTCTATGAATTGCATGTGTCCTCTATTGAATGTTGGCTGCAAGCTATGCAGTTGATGTGGTGAAGTCTGTGAAGGTGTTGTTTGCCATGAGTGTGTGGTTCACTATGGTGTGGCTTTTGCTGGTCCTTGTGTGGAGGTTTATTTGCTAGACCTATAATGCGTGATGTGCTCATGCTATAGCCGTGAGTTGGTACTAAAATTTGCATGAGTCAGCCAATATTCTGTGAACAATTTTTAGATCTAATTCGGAGTAGCTAAACCCATTAGGAAGTTGTTTTGATTCTATCTCAAGTATTTTATATTTTGTCCTTAGTTATTTAATCACTTGAGTTGTTTGTTTATTATCTTTCATTAAAAAATTGTTTAAAAAATCTTCTGTTGAGATCAACATGAGTTGATCATGTTAATAGGTGTGAAAATCTTTCATGGGAAGTAAGGTTGAGAGATAGTATCAAGGGTTGAGTAGTGTTGGCTCAATAAAGCCTTAAATCTATTGTACTTCAGTGAAAGTAATTAAGCTGGGTGAGAGTCCCACAGACATACGCAAGGTATGCCAAACTACGTTAACAAATCTCGGTGTTGATTTATTTTTTGTTCTTTTAATTTTTTTATTTTTTTGTGTTTGCTATAAACGAATCGGAAAGTTTGTGAAACTACTCCAACCGGTTAAATGGTTTTTCAATTAGTATCAAAACGAGTCACCAAATTAGAACTTGGTAGTAAGTTGGTACAGATCTGAGTTTCACGAATATGGCTACAAGAGAGGGTGCATCGATCACTAGACCACTATTGTTGGATGGATCTAACTATCCTACATAGAAATTACAGATAAGAGTCTTCATCCAAGCTCAGGATACAAAATTTTGACATTCGATAGTACACAGGGTGGACGCATCTGATGATTACTGACGATAAAAGAGAGGCAGCTCAAAAAAATTCATTTGAATGGACAAGAGCTAAAGAAGAAAATGCACTTGGAAACTCACAAGCAATGCATGCAATTTTTAATGTTGTTGATGAAAGACGCTTTTCGATGGTATCAACCTGTGAATCGGCTAAAGAAGCGCGAGATATTTTACAAACTATTCATGAAGGGTCCAAATCTGTGATAGCATCAAAACTACATATGTTAGCTGCGAGGTTTGCAGAACTGAAGATGGATGAAAATGAGACTATTGGGGACTTTCATGAAAGATTGCACGATATAGCGAATCAGGCATCAACTCGGAAAGAAATATTCCAATCTAAAACTAGTCAAGAAGAAAGTTGAGATCACTACTTTCAAGATTTATTCCGAAAATTGCAGCAATCGAGGAGGCTCATGACATCAATGATTTGTCGTTGGAAAAGGTAATTAGAATTCTTGATAATTTTGAAATGCATTTGTTGAGCGGCAAACAAGAAAAGAGCAAAGTGTTGGCACTACAAGCTGAAACTGGAAAAGACATAAATGATGTAGAAGATAAATCTGATGAGAATGAGAATATGGAATTATTGACAAGAAATTTCAACAAGTTGTTAAAGAAAGTGAAAAATGATAGATCTGATTTTAGGTAAAATAGTGATAACTCATCAAATAGTAATTTCAAACAACAAGAGAAAACTCAAAAGGGTGAAAGAAAAGTAAAGAAAATTTAATGTCATGAGTGTCAAGGCTTTGGATATGTGCAAGCAGAATGTGCTAACACTTTGAAGAACAGAAAAAGGAAGTCTTATACAAGCACTTGAAGTGAAAATGAATATGGAAGTGAGTATGGTAGTGACGAAGAAGTTGTAAATAGTGCTGCATTAGTTACTTTGTACAGCAAAAGTTCAGTTACTTGTTTAACAATAACTAAAAAAGAAGTAACTGAAGACGAAAAAGTGAGTAAATCAGGAAATTTCAAGAAAAATGCAGACGATTCAACTTAAAGCTCAATCGCAGATGATGACAGTGATGGCAGTACTTCAGATGATAAAAAAGGAAGGTATTTATGAAGCCTATGAGTTAATGTATAGTAAATGAGTCCAAATATGTAAGAAATATGAGAAGTTGAAGCAGAAAAACTCTTTCATGAAGAACATCATTCAAGATCTAGAGAAGAAGTTGTTGTCTACATTAAATGTGCTTGGTGAAACAAAATTGAAGTTGGTCAGTACAAAAAAAAGGAATAAGAATGTTAAATGGAGGTACCGAAAAGCTAGAAAAGTTATTGAAAATTGGTAAGCCTAAAGGAGACCTTCAAGGCATTGGCTATAGAGATGAATGTTCCAAGTCGAATGATGAGAAAATTGGTGCGATCAGATCTATTCAAGGAGAAATCTTAATGAAAAATCGGAGGTTCATACCTATATGTCACTTTTGTGGAGTAATTGGGCACATAAGATCGAAATGTTATAAGTTGTTACAAATGATGTTTCAAAGGGGTTAAAACCGAAAATCTAGACACTCTCTATTAAATTTTCAGCAGCAGCCCATGGTATTAAAGCACACTTGGATTAGCAAGGGTCAATTACAAACACAAAGACATTGTGAAGGAAAAATAAGAAATTGTCTAGATTCACAGTTAGTTACTGTATGAATAGTCAATTACTTCAGAAGAAGAAACCGATGACAAAGATAATATGACGAAGAATAAGGCCAAGTTTGAATTTCTTCGAGGGGCACAGAGACTGTGTTCTTTACATTTTTGAACTTTTTTCTTTTTTAAAAAAGAAAGAAAATGAAACGTAAAAAAAAAAGAGATTTATCTTCTTTAGTTCTTCTTTAGTTTTATATTACCATCATCATCCCATCTTTTAATAGTTTGCATTGTAACTTCTATTTGACTCCACGTAAGACTTTTGAACTCTCTCATCAGTATGAGTCTCTCTCTCTGATATCTCTCTCTTTCGGGCATAACTCTCGATGTTTTAAATGGTGGTAAATTGTCATCTTGACGTGCTTATAATTATTTCGCTGCTCCTATTGTTAGTTCTTATGATTATACGTTTTAACACTGTTTTGTCCTAAAGGGGAGACATCAAATTTTTTTGGTGACTGTTTCATTCTGAAGAAGATTTCAAGATTTATGTGTGACTATTCGTCTTGCATTTTGAAATCTTTTTATTCTAAGGGGGAGAAATTTAGATAATTGTGATGTTCTTTAGAACTAACTTTTGATTAAAGGGGAGTTCTTTTTTCATGTCATGTGGATTGTGCATTTGATGTTTATATATCAAATTATCTCCTTTGAGGGTAGTTTCAAATATGTGACAAATAATGTCAAGGAGGGGGAGATTGTTAAGATATATGTTATATATCCTATTATTTAATTTTGGCATTATTAGATAATTGGACTTATAAGATAACATAGCTTCAAGATTTACATTGAATTTAATTGGGTGATGAAAGCTGGACCATAGTTTGATGTAATTAAACAACAATTCTAATTTGACTTAGATTCAAAAATAAAAAAGGCTATCTTGGATAATATTTTAGATGTGATAGAACTCTATCTTAACTAGATGTTTGGTTGATTATGACTATGTGGGCTGAAAGGTAATATGTAAAATCAACAAATGGTGTGTGCATGACTCTTGTATTCCTTTGTTTTGTTGGCTGCACAATTTATGAAATTTTGGGGCTGTGAGTTTTTAGCTTTGTGAGAGCACGTGGATGAAGAGACTAATGTGCTGATTTTATGTTGTTAAAAAATCCGTATTAGTGCTGCGGTGTATGTTGATTTCTTGGTGTATGGTGTTCTGTGAATTGCGTGTATTTTATTATAACTATTAGACTGGTAAGTGTGAAGACTATTGTGTTCTTTTATGTTATTGTGTAATTGTATTAGAGTTAATTAATTAGCTTGTTAGTGATTACAGTTAGTTAATTAG
>JAOSBK010000008.1:9241435-9260999 GCA_027568895.1 Erythroxylum shatona
TTTATAATTATTATTAGTAATAAAATATTTATTATTATTTTAAAAACAAAAATTAAAAATTCACAATAATTATAAAAGATGAAATAAATAAAATAACTAATTAAAAAAATTTTGAAAAAAGGGGAGAAAGAGAAATAAGAGGGAGGGAGAAAATTTTGCAAAAAAGTCTCCTTATTTTTTAAAATTTTCGATATCGATCGGTATTTGGCCGGTATTTTGAATACCGGTCGGTACTAACCTGTATTTAAACCCGGTACGATCTACCCTTTATTTCGTACTAGTTTTGGTCCGCTACATACTGATATTCATAATACTGTCTTCAACTATTCTTATTGTTCTCCTGTTAGTAGGATGTTGAATATTTTTGCTCAAAAGTTTCAATCGACAATTTTCAGGTTCATATTTTTCCTTATTTAACGATTTCAATTTTTATTCGATTTGTAGGGATATAATTAAAAACACAAGTCAAAATTAAGTTACATTCCATGAAATATTATTGCATACCAAACATTATAATGAGAATCCACCTAACTTTCCTATTAGAATTCTTATAAGTATCCAAACATATGAATATCTTTACTTTTCATAGATTTATTTTCCAAATAATCATATTCCAAATTTACTTTACTTTCCGGCTAACCAAACGAGGTTAATAGGATTTGTTTTAATCAATGCCATAAAGATTTTGGGCTATCACTTAGGGCTTTGGTACGGCCTGGTTTTTGGTTTTGGAACCTATACTGATTGATGAGGAGATAATAAATAGGAATTGGTTTAATAGAGGAAACCCGGCCTCAAATACTCACGTATTTTATTGATTTAACTCCGATACATTAGACTTGCTATTCAAAGGCTTAAATAGTCAAAAAGAGCCAACCACTTAAGCATAATTTAAGGAACTGCTACCTATTTAATCGCCACTAAATCCTAAGCAGATGCTAGCCCAAGAATAATTCAACAAATTAAATAACTAATTTATTAGACACGTAACAGGCTTCCTAAAAAGTCTAATATGCCCCTGTAGCCTTAGATTGAAAGAAGTAAAAGAGACATAACGTCTTATAGGAATGTCAATGGGGCGGATCGGACTATGAGTTGACTCAGCCCACCTTATATATATATTTTTTAAAATGTTAAAAACAACGTCGTTTTTGAAAAAACGGTCAGGCCATGGGTTGAGGTCGGGTTTGGCTGACCACATTTAGCCTATAGCCAGGTCAACTTGGGCCAAAATCGGGCTAGCCGAGCTCGGCCTTTTTTTTCAGAAATTAAAAATTTTCATTAAAAAAATTAAAGAATATTACATCTAGAGAGGGTCTCTCCCACGTGGGATAGATCCACTAGGTTCACTGAGTACATCTAAGACAACAGAAACAACAACGTTCAACAAAAAGACATATCGTTTGACAATTAAGGTAAAACGATCTTTGCCTTTCTCAAATCTTCGAACTTTTACTCGATTAAGGAGGATGATTGACAATGCTCTGATGGCGATGCTTGCGGTGGCTCTATGGAACAACCTCTTCTTAGTTCTTCGCTCAACTAGCTACTCTTCTCAGGTAACCAACTCCATCTCAAATAACCTTTAGGGATTAGGGCATTTTATGTATCACTAAGAACTTGCTTTATTTTCAAAGGAGGGAGAAAACTCTCTAAAGGCTTAGCTCTTCGATGACAAGCCAGTGAGGGAGATCATGACTCAGGTTAGTAGTGATTCATTCTTTATAACCTTACTCGACTCCTTCTTCAATCGAACTCTATAATCATATTGTGTATAGCTAATCTGAGTTCCACTCATCTGGAATTGATTTTCTTAAAGATTTACAGAGACTTTGGAGTCTAGCCAGAAAGGGAGAACGGGGAGGAGATCACATCTACGAAAAAGGTACGCGATTTAAAGATTTATATATCTTCCTTTCTTTTCCTTGAAAACTCCACTGTTTAAACAATTATCCATTAATGACAGGGATATAGATGAATAACATTAATCTTCAAGTAGTGTTCAACCCAGAAAAGAGGGAGTAATTCCAGATGAGTCAGAACTGAACAACATCTTTATTTCCTTAGATACTGCGAACTGAGGTTGGATTTCATTTCTACATTGTGAATTGAGTAAATAGTTCTTAGGAAAGAACTGAAATGGCTATTGCTATATTCTCCATACAAGGGTCATTCTCATACTACAGTGTAGGTTTAACTTATTGATGATCAGTTGCTCCTTTATGTTGGCAGTAGTGAGTTCTATAAGAGAGATTATCAAAGTAGATTGATCTTTAAACCTTTTGCTATTTCTCTATTTCCAAATAACTTGAAAACATGTAGCCACCGAGAGTAGTATAATAGCCTTATCATATTTTGAAATATTCAAGTTAGGTCATTCCTTTATGATACCTGTGTGTCTACCATAGTTGAAATCAGGGGCACATAGAGTAGAAATTTTTGCCTATATTCTTCTATAGAAGACACATTCAAATAAGAGGTGATCTCTGGTTTCATCCTCTAGATTGCATAGGATATATAGCTTAGAGGAGGTCAGGAATTTCAACCTATCCAAGGTACTTAGTCTGTCCCACATTACTAGCCAGAGTAAAAAACTAACATTAGGTCTAACATCCTTATTCCAAATCAATGCATCCTACCCTACTCGATTTTCAGACCTTCCCCTCATCTTTCTAACTTCCATAGCAGTAATCACAGAAACAAGAGTACCCTTCCATAAATATGTGTCTCCTTCCCATGACTTCTAAATTGAGGAATGTGCATAAGTGTAGTCTCATATGAGGAAAGAGACTAGTTCTCATTCCTTATTATTTCTTGGAGCTTAGTATCCTTAGGGAACCGATTTAATAGGGAATTTGCCATCTGGTTTTGTATTAAAGGTCCATTCCTTGTCCAATTGTCATACCATAAAGAAAGTCTATCTCCTACCCTATCTGGCAAGTAATGTGTTGATACATCTCCTCCCTTATTCTAAGAAGTTGGTTAAAAAACCAGGTGTAGCTTACTTTGGTTTTTAGAACCCAAAAACTCCTTCCTTTTAGTAAATAAGAATGAATACATTTAGTCCACATTGATTGTTTAACACTTAGGATTCTCCAAATCCTCTTGGACATAAGAAATCTGTTTTTAGTAGAGATTGACTCCAGTCCTAATCCACCTTCATCTTTCAGTTGACAATTGTCTTCTAACTTACTTTGGCTATTCCTTTCTCTCCATTCCTTTTCCCTTATAAAAACTGCTTCATCAGTTTTTCTACTATTTTAATCAACCCTTTTAAAAGAAAAAGGTATGAACACTAGTAAGTATTCATAGAAAAAATAAAGTTTCCCTCCATAGGATAGTGCTTTATTGTTCCATGATCCCAATTTTTTGGATCTTTTTTATCAAAGGAATACATTTATAGAATCTAAGCCTTCTTGATGAAATAGGAATTCATAAGTAGTGTAAAGGAGGAGCTTTAGTTTCCATTCCCATAGCTTGAGCTAAAGCATTTAAGAGGTGAGAAGCACTTTTGGAGATATAGCTCTTGTGTCGATTGACACATAAGCCGGAAAACTCCTTAAATAAATTAAGAGTTTTCATCAGATGAGAGACTGAGTGAACATTTGCCTTACTTAGGAGAATAAGGTCATCTGCAAAACATTAACTAGTTAGAGAGCCTTCCTTACATTTGGAGTGAAATCTGAATTTAGGATCAATTGAAGTGTTGTGCTTCAGTAACTTAGTGAGGACTTCCATACAAATTAGGAATAGGTAGGGGAAAGGGGATCCCCTTGCCTAAGACCTTTTTTTTCCTTTAAACACCTTCATGGGGCTCCCATTAATCAATACCCCATAGGAAGCAGTAGAAATGCATTGTTGAATCCACTTGAAGAATATTAAGGGAAAGTTCATTATCTCTAACATTTTTAGCAGAAATCCCCAATTCACACTATCAAAAGCTTTCTATAAATCAACTTTTATAGTGTAATTTTGGGGGCTTCTCCTGCAGCTATACCCTTTTAAAAGCTCTTAAACGATAAGGATATTGTTTCCTATATCTTTGCTTGTCATAAAAGCTCCTTGGTTCTCACTGATGAGAAGTTTTAGAACCTCCTTCAGACTATTTGCTAAAATCTTGGCAATGATCTTATGGAGAAAATTTGTACACGAAATAGGCCTATAGTCACTCCAAGTTTCCGAGTTGGAGTTTTTAGGGACCATGCATAGAAAGGTCTTGTTATTTATTTTAATAAAACCACTTTTAGGAAGAACTCGTGTACTGCCTCCTTGACTATCCCCCCAAACTATTCCAAGTTTTTTTATAGAAAAAGTCATTCAAGCCATTCGGACCTGGAGCTTTAGAGTCATTCATGCTAAAGACAACCTTATCGATTTCCTGATTTGTAATAGGTCTTATCAGCTAAGAAACTTTATGGTCATGAAATTTAGTGGTTACAAACTGTCTAAGATCATAATCCAACTCAGATGGGAGAGCTTCTGATCCAAGTAGATTGCTTTAGAAATTCATAGCTTTCTTAGCTAAGTCATCTTGTCCAAAAACAACCACTCCATCTGTCGTTTTAATGGAGGTCATTCTGTTAGTATTCTTTCAAGCTAACATAGAATTAAAGAAGAACTTTGTACATCTATCTCCCTCTTTTAACCAATTTATTCTAGCTCTCTGCTTCAGTAAAGAACTTTGATTATCCACTACTTCCAAGCAATTTTTAAGAGCATCCTTCTCTGCTATAGCTAGAGCACCATCTAAGGGATTCTTTGCCAATGCTTTTTGAATAGAAGAGAGTTTATCCCTAGATATTTTAATCTCTTTGGTAAGATTTAGACCTCTCTTACAATTAAGAATCTTCATCTCTTGTTTTATAGCCTTGAGCTTTTGGATACAAATGTACTGGTTAGTCTTATGACATCCATACTCCAATCCCTTCACCATTGCTTCTTGAAAACCTTCCATTTTAACCAGAAAATTGTTAAATCTGAAAGGATGATGGACTTTGGAGGTGGTGAACAAATTATCGATCTTTATAGGAGTATGATCTGAGATACCAGAGTCTAGGAATTTCGCAGAGCTTCTTGAGAAAGAATGTAGCCATTCCACATTAACCAAAGCTCTATCCAATTTTTTCCTGATGTGCCAAATAGAACTTTGTTTATTTGTCCAAGTAAACTTATGACCTTTAGATTTTAAATCTATAAGTTCCACCTCATGCATACAATCAAACATATTATGAGAGTAGTTGAGTAGGTTACGATTACCTTCAGCCTTTGATCTGAACAAAGTAGTATTAAAATCCTTGCATACCACCTAAGGGGAATTTACTGAAGACTTGATCCTTCTTAGGTAATTCCAGAGGTCAGTTCTTTGGAATATAGTGTTGAATACATAGACAAAAGTAGCTAAAACCTAAGAATTTTCCATTTTGAAACAAAGCTTAGTGTGAATATGTTGCTGACTAGATTCTAGAACTTCTAGTTTCAAATAATCATCATCATAAGCTATAATAATCCTTCTATATGCATGACTTTGATGGTTTGTAATCAATTGCTAGTTGCTACCTAGACAAACCAATTTATTCAGATTAACTTCTCTAACTTTAGTCTCCAACATACAAATTCCTTTAGCACAAAATCCCTTAAAGCATTAAGCTTTGAAGGATTATTTATTCCACGCACATTCCATACAATCAAATTCATAATCAATTTGCTTTCCCTTTGGAGCTTTTCCTATCGCTCCTACTACTTTTCCGAGAGATGACCTGCTCAAATTGCTCCTCTTGATTATTACCATTTTGCAAATCAGCCCTTGCTAAAGTTTGTTCGTTCTGTTGAACAATCAAAATCCTTCATTTTGAATAGTACCACTAGATTCCAGAACATTTCCTCCTTTATTCATAGAAGACTTACAGAAATCTTCTGATAGATTATGAAGAACTTCTTTCAGCTAAACAAATTCAGTTTTATTTACCTTCGAAATGTCCTCCCTTATTTTAGGGGAGACATTTACTGTCTGAACCATATCTTGGTTTTTTACTACTTGTTTTGTCTCCTCAATCTCTTTGATCTCTTCAGATTCATTTTTTTTATACTCATCACTTCCCAATAGTCAACTTTAATGAAGACCCTATCCATCGGTTTACATTCTTTGCTTTGAGCTCTAAGAGACGGTTTCCATTGGTAAGTCACCAAGACTTTATCTTCTCTAAGCGAGTTTTCATCCACCAACCTTAGAATAGGGATAATATCCTTCATTTCCTTATCAATTTCTATACTCACACATAATCGAGCAAATCCAACTCTTTTCCTCAATGCAGTATTCTCATCTATGTAGATAGGTTTTCCCAAGTAGCTCGCAAACATACTCAACCCCTTCGTAGTCCAATACTCCAAGGGGATATTGTGAATGTTCACCTATAAGGGAATGTTCTTCGTTCTAATTTTTTCAAGCTTCATACCCAGTTGCCAATTTTGGAGAAATAGTGGAAGTTGAGAGATATGCCAAGGATCCTCTTCTATTACCTTTTGAATTTCCGATTTGAAAGAAAAGGTAGATATTATATTGTCGTCCTCAATTAGCATTAATTCTATCAGACCTCTTCCTTTCCAATTTCTTAAAGCCCACGCTTGTATATCCGAAAATGTAGGCCTTTTTCTATGAAAAATCTCACAAGAGTAGCTTCCCATGTCTTAGCTCCCTACTGCAAAACACCTAGACTAGAAGCCACCATTAGCTTTCCATCAATCTCTACTAGAGGGTTGAATACCAAAATGGAGTCAGAGTTATCACCAACCATCTATTTCTATGTTTTCCTAAGTCCTTGAGTTGTGTCTTCAACGGTAGGGATAGGTTGAATACCAAAATGGAGTCAGAGTTATCACCAACCATCTGTTTCTATGTTTTCCTAGGTCCTTGAGTTGTGTCTTCAACGGTAGGGATAGATCTCTTAGGTAGAGCAATCGTGGTAGGGAATGAGATAGTTGTAGAAAATGATGGGGAAGAGGGGAGAGGTGCAGAAGGTTTAGAAGGGGAGGGAGGGGTAGAGTTAGGGTTAGGAGAGATGGTTTGTTGGATGGTTGCAAGAAGGGTTGCAAAATCTGTGTCTATTTGTGTTTGGAAATTAAATTTTTCTGGTTGTTTACAAGTTTGAGCAAGAGATCTGGAGGACAAAAAGGGCTTAGTTAAGTTTTTTTTTCTAGAGTTTGAAAAGAGGGCAAAAACGGGAGAAAGAAGGTGGTAGTAATGGAGGCAATGGCAGAGGTCAAATGGCAGATGTCATGGTAGAGGTCATGTGGCGGAGGTCATGCAACATCCTCTTGTTAAGTTTTTGGCCTGACCATAATTGACATCCTTAATCTTTGACAATTTAATAAATTTTAGAAAAGCTTCTTAATTTGTAAAATTTTCAAATTTTCTTTTATAATTTTTATGTTTTATTAAAGTCATTTTCAAAATGACAGTCTGCATCTCTCTTCAAACTCCACGGCGCAGATCTGAGGAGTTTGGGATTAGAAACCCTAAGTTCACTCTCTGCATTCTCAAGCTCTTCAATCTTTTCCCAGTTTTCGGTCACTTAACAAACTTGCAGGTTCCTCTCGTTTTGTTTCTCTTTCCTCTTTTGTTTTGCTTTGTTTTTTTTTTTTCAAGTTTCTAGTGTTGGTTTTCGTGGGGAGATCTAGTTGTCGATTAGTTTTGATGTTTATGGTCACTCCCACGTCGATATTTAAGGTTTCGGGTGTGATGGTTTACGCAAGACTGTTTCTTTTTCATTTTGGCGTGGAAGAGAAAAAAGTGCTGTTGTTTGGGATCTTGGTTTGACGTTTATGTTTGGTTATTGGCTAAAGATATCATTTTGATTTTTTTTTTCCAATCGGAAAGTTTGGCTTTTGCTATTTGCATATGACCTTTTTAGGTCCATTTGCAGTTTTTAGATTGAGTCATTAGTCTGTTATTCCCGGTAGAACTTAACTCCGAGCAAGCTATTTATCATTTCATTTCGCAGTTTTGATCATAATTACTACTCGTTTCAGTTTTTGATGATGTAGCATCTGTGGCGTATCTCAGTTTTATAAGCTCTATCTACTTTTTTCTGTTTAGCGTTTTGGTCATTGCCCATGGTACATTTGTTTTCTGTTTTCTGTTAGTAAAATCTAATACTTCCCTCCAGATTGGATTGAAGAGTTTCTTAGCACACACTATACACTGGAAAATTTCAACATTTTATTTTTTTATTTGTTTGGTGTTTATGCTTTGAGTTGATTCTGGAACCTTGAGGTGCCTTTTTACTTTTGTGGCCTGTATGTTGACCATTTCTATCCAATACATTCAATGAGAACTTTGAATCTGGGTTGGTTTTCTTTTCCATGATTAAAGGTTTCGACTTTGAAGGGCTATACAAGGTAAAGTCTTCTCTGGGTTTTGGTTGTCTTACGAATTCCTTTGTGGGTTTTCCTTAGATTTGTTTGAGTGAATGAAGTAGAGGAATAGATGAAGGAGAGGCAGAGGTAGCGTAGAAAGCAGTGATGTAGAGGTCAAGAAAGTAGAAGGGAGAACAGAGGGTACTAAAGAGGATGTGCCAGATCTCGTTCTATCTACTGCAACCATTGTCATGCCATTGGGCATAGTTCCAATATGCGTAGCCATTCAAGATATACAGTTCTCGTCCTAGTAAAGCTATTCGTGTTATTACCTGCTTGTATTGGATACGCCTTTTTTCATTGGATACGCCGAGTATCTTCCTACAAGCCCAGGTTTTTCCTTTTCAATGTACTCTTCCATCTCTAATCATTTAGCACAGAAAATAAGAGGAAGAGATGACGATCTGGTTTTTGGGTAAAACTGTCCATGACTTCACTGTAAAGGTATGCTCTGTTTCTTTTGTGGGACCTATAGTTTGTATGTCAACAAGAACACAAAATGTTCTTAAAGTTCCGGTAACGGCAAAGGTACAATCTTTCTTATGACTTATATTTTAATTAGTAAAGGCTTATCATCTTTGTTGTTAAGCGCATTGTATTCTTTGCTCTCACTTTTTTTGTCATGTGTTACTTGTTGCTATGTTCTGTTTAGATATCGCCTTCTTCAGTGTTGTTGCTCTGTGTCCCCATTGTCGTGATTCCTTCCATACGGTGGAGGTTTGGAGACGATGATGTGACCCGTATACAATAAAACCTTTGGCGTCGATGACAACTCTGCTGTATCGAGCGTCCTGATAAGTATGGTAAGACCTCTGCTGTCCTGACAAGATCTGGTAAGAACTGCGCTTATAAGTCTCTTACTTGACGTTTTTTTATTATCACACTTTGGTTTATTATTATTATTATTCTTATTATACTATATTTTATTTTCAATATTTGTTTTTAATATTATTATTACTATTAGTAGTTTAGTAGTTTTTTTAACTGTTGTAAATATTTTCTTGTGTCTTGCATAATTTTTTTTTCATGTCACATCTGTATGTGGGTCTACTGGAAACAACCTTTTTACTATGTAGGGGTAAGGCTGCGTATAATTAACCTCCCCATACACTGCTTCACTGTGAGATTTCAGACTGGATGTAATGATGATGACGATGAGTTAGTCATAAACATCAAATCCCCTTGACAGGTCAACATTCAAGACCAAGTGGGCCACCTAAGCGTTGACTCTTTCTTGCTCTGATAACGTTTCTAGGTGCATATCTATGACCTGTTTTGATTGGGACACAGTGGTCCAGACACACGAGCAGTTGGATATCCCGACCAATGTGATAGTGACAGACTGCCTTGTCATAAGAGACATCGGCAATTACTCGAATAGGAAAAGAAGCATTAATTTATGCCGTATATGGTAAAGTTGAAGTTGTGTGTTGCACAAGACGGTGATAGAAATAGACAGTGAAACGTATGATTCTTCAATCAAAGGTTACAAGTTTGCAACGACATTTTTTTTTTGTTATATTAGATATCCCGGCTTAGTCGGACTAATCTTAAATCCTTAAGGCCTCACCTCAAGAACTCTAAAGGAAGTAAATCTGAAACCTTAAAATTCCGTAATGCAGTGACAATTTTGAAACCAAACAAAGTTAGCTGGATGCTAACTAAGAGGACCTGGACCTCCTTGGAGGCTGCAATGATGTAAAGTGATCTTATGAAGGATGTTTAACGTCGGATACTGCTAAATGGTGCGATCTCTCTAGTTGTTTAAGGTCTTTCAATCAGTATATCCTGTCCACTTCTCTGTAGTCTTTCTTTCTAGCTTGTGCCATGTTTTAAAAATTGGACCGGACTGGCCGGTTTCACCGGTGACCGGTTGGCTATCCGGTCCGGTTCACTCTTAAAAACCGGTTCTCAATTGAACCAGTGAGAACCGGTCCGACCACTGTTTCAATAATTTTTTATTTTTTTATTTTTGGTATATTTTTGTATTTTTTTAAATATTATTAATATTATATATAATTAAATATAATTATTGCATAATTATGACGTCACACCGGTTCAACCAGTAGTTGAACCGGTCAAACCGGTGACCAATAAGACCTTCGGTTCGATGTCCGGTTGTGGATCTTCTCAAAATTTAAAGCAAAGATACACTTCATTCACAATCATAACATAATGAATAAATTGAGGAATTTGATTAACTAGATTAGAGTTAATTATATTAAATTAATTTTATCCAAAGTTAATGAAAAACTTTTAAAAATGAATTTAAGTAAACTGTTTTTTTTAAAGTTAAGTAAGCATTACAAAGTAACACATTTGTTATGAAATTTTACAGAATTCAATTTTTAAAAATAGATAACATATAATAAAATATTAAAAAATTATACGTTTGTCTATTGTTTTATCTAACAAAATTTTATTTTAATCATTTCAAAATAATTGTGATCCATTTTATATGTTTTACAACTTCAGCTGGTTCATGGATGGTTATTGGTTATTGTCACGTTTATACGACGTCCCACGTATTAAATAAGCTTTCATTTTAATCGCTAATATAGGATAGTTTTCACGGTCTAAGCTGGAACTGAAAAACCACTTATGCCATACCACTCTCCAAGTGTTTAATGTTGCTTGGAGGGGATTAATTAGGCTTTCTAATTTTCTCTTTTCGTTTGAGATCTTATAAAGTTTTGATACCGTGTTAGAAATTGACGAGAGAAAATTAGTAGTGTTTTGAGGAGAGAAAATGAAAAAAAAGACATCACTAAAAAAATATTAAGAGGGGAATAAAATAATCTTTATTTAAGAAAAGACAATTTTTAAAAGACATATCAATTATCTATTTAAATGAAAATATATTCAAATTTAAAATAAAGTTAACAAAAGACGTAACTAGGAAAAAAATTTTATCTTCCAACAATTTATAGATGCTCTCGAGTAATTAAATTCTCCAGCAGGTTTTAAACAGGGATGGAGTTTTAAAGGTATCACTAATGTTTTAAAAATCGAAATACTTTCGTTGATTTAATATTAAAAATTTTAAACCGGCTAATTTTTTTAGTCAGTTTTTAGCTTCTTGGTTTGATTTAGTTTAATAATAGTTGTTATTAAAAATCAATCAATTTATTAATTAGTCAGTTAATTTTTGTAAATTATTAAAATTTTAATTAATTTTTATTTAATAATCTTTTTTAATAGACTTTAAATTTTTTATAGATAATGATCATCTTTTTTAATTATTTTTAAATTTTTAAATTTTGTTCAATGATAGTCTTATACATCTTAAATTTTTTATTTTATCGATTTAACTTTCCGTATGATTTTTAAAACATTCTCCACAATAGTAAAGGGCTAAAAGGTCGACTATTTTAATTCTTGTTTCAAAAATAGATAATTATGTAAAAAAGTATTTTGAATTATTACTATTTGACTTGGATCTATTCTAAAAATAAAAAGTCGAGGCATTTCGAATTGTTTGTTGACTTAGCAGCGTTTATAACTATAATTTATAATGATAGATAAAATGACAATAATTGATAAATTAAAAACTTTCAATTAGTTTTTTTTTACATTCCTTAAGAAATGAATATAAATGTATAAAAATATATATATATATATATAAAAGAAATAAAAATATAGAAATATAGAAATATAGACCTCTTAATAAGTCAAAAAGATGGAGAAATAGAAAATCTGATTTGATTGGATCTCAATAGCCATGAGATTACTATATTTGTCGGATTCAACTTCACTGAGAACCATCCACGAATCATGATTAAATGAAAAAAAATATATAAACAAAGAGAAAATAAAAATGCAACTATTTACGTGAGAACGAATCATGCGGCTGTGCTCGATCATCGAGAAGCATATAGAATTCATGATATTGAGCTTTTGAATGGGGAAAACTTGTTGACTTCCTTTTTATCTTTTACTATCTCATCGAAAACAAACGTGATTTTTTTTATTACTCATCATAGAACAAAACTTCCGTGCACGTATGAGTGGTGCGATTTCCGACGTTCCAACGGCAGCCTCTGACTCTGTCAAAGGCCGTCTGGCCAAAAAAAGCCGCCTTAGAGAGGAGGAGGAGCAGCCTGATACGGGAGTAGCTCCTGTCGCTTCTCCACCTGAACCGGCGAAATCCTTTGCGGAGGCGTTGATGAAGGACCAAAATGGTACGGATGCGCCTCTTAGGGAAGAGGAGGTTCGTATCCTGGAAGGGGACGTTAACCGCCAGATAGATGATGGTATCCCGGCGGTTAGCTTTTCTGAACGCCTCATTTTGGAGGCTAACAAATCGAAAAAACTCACGGTGATCGTCAAATTACTAGGCAAACGAGTTAACATCAACAGCCTCCAGAATCGGCTTTTTAGCCTTTGGAAACCGAAGGGATCAATGAAGTGCTTTGATATCGAAAATGATTATGTGGAGGTTAGTTTTAGTAACCCGGGGGATTTCTCTAAGGTCTTGGCTGAGGGACCATGGATTCTTTATGGTTTGAACTTAACGGTGCAACCATGGTCGCCGTCCTTTGATCCGTCAAACCCTTTTCCAACCAATATCGTTTCTTGGATTCGTATTCCCAATCTCCCGAGCTCTTTGTATCATAAATGTCTCCTGGAGGAGGTTGGTGCTACGGTTGGCAAAGTCGTGCGTATTGACGACAAAACTCTCAATGCGACTAGGGGTCGTTTTGCTCACATGGTCGTCGTTGTTGGTCTTACAAAGCCTCTGGTTACCCGCATTAAGGTTAATGGTCGCATTAAGGTGATCGAGTATGAGTCATTGCCAACGGTGTGCTTTCAATGTGGGGTGTACGGCCATGTCAAATCAATCTGCCCTACGCTGGACCTAGGGGCTGGTTGCACCAGAGAAACTGTGAGTCCAACTGGACCGTCAAACAACACCGCTACGACCTCGTCCAAGGAGGAGATGGCGGCCAAAGAACCGTTTGGTCCTTGGATTCTCGTGGCACGGCGAGGCAGGAAATCTATTTCAGGTAGTAGCCCTAATTCTGGAGTGAATCAAAGGAGCACTAGTGGTGTCAAATCTGGGTCCCTTTCGAATCAGGAACGAGATACGGGTGCGCATAATAAGGGAAAGACGTCCCAGAGATTGGGAGGACAGGTTAACCATACTGTGAAAGGGAAGCACTTGGAGAAAGGCAAGGAGCTATTGGTGGAGATTGTCAACCCTTTTACAGGGATTGACTTAAATAATCTTCCACAGCCTGATAAAATTATTAACGGTACATTTTTTCGTGGTCAAGCTAGCTCTGGGTCGGTTTAAGGCACTGCTGGGCCATGGAAAAATGCTAAAGGGGGCAAGGGTCCTCTAAAGGCTGGACCTGAAATTAAGGAGCCTACCAGCTCTAATCCTAATGGCCCGACAGCCCACTTGATTTTGGGGAGCTCTCCTATGGGGTCTGATGGTGTTGGAAAATCACGTGGGATGCTTCAATCTGCTAGGGGGCCTGGAACTAGTATGGGCTCGGGTGTTGAGCTTCCTAAACAAAGGGTCCAGGTTGCTAGGGTCAAGTCTGGTAGAGGGAGAGGCAGGTCCAAATCGGTCCAGTTGGACCCGACAATGCACTCTGTAGCAGTGGTTATGCCACAACCAGATCCGCAGAATGTCGGAACGAGTTCGGCTCCGGGTAGTGGTGACGTTGCTAACCCGGAGGGATCGCTCACGCTTTCTGCTCCGCCGGGTTCCTCCAGGAATATGGCCTTCAAGTCACAGCCCAGAAATAACGGGTGTGATGACGTTGATCTCCTTGTTCCAGTTGATACGGCTGTTGAGACTTTGATGCAGGGGCTTGACGCTGGTAATGCTCCCGTGATAAAGGCTGTGGCTTCGACCCAGCAGCCAGACCAGTCGATACCTGGTGTGGAGGCCATGATGGAAAGCTAAGCCTTTTTGGTACTCCGTTCCTTTTTTCCTCTTTTTTATGTATTTTATGATGAATTTAAATATTATGGTTTGGAATGCCCAGGGTTGTGGACATCCTAGATTTGACAAGTTCGTCAAAGAGTACTCTGCTGAGTATTTTCCTGACATTTTAGCTCTTGTTGAAACTCGCATTAGTAAGGATAATGCTAATCTGGTGATCTCGAAATTAGGCTTTCCAAGGTCTCATAGAGTGGAGGCCCAGGGTTTCTCGGGGGGCATTTGGCTTTGTTGGAAGGATAATATTACTGTGGAAATTTTAGCTAATCATTTTCAATTTATCCATTGTCGTGTTAAGCAGGGCCTCGCTTCTGATTAGGTTCTGGTCACTTTTGTTTATGGTAGCCCGCAAAGATCAAAAAGAAAAATTCTGTGGGAAAGCTTATCCTCTCTTGCCATTAATATTACTGACCCTTGGCTGCTTGCAGGTGACTTTAATGCCATTTTATGTAGGAACGAGAAGAAGGGTAGCACCTCTACTCTGGGCGGTGACCGTGATTTTCAGCAATTCATCTTTAATGCAGGCTTATGTGATATGGGATTCAAAGGCTCTCATTTTACTTGGTCGAGAGGAAACCTGTTTATCCGCTTGGATCGTGCCTTATGTAATGTTGCTTGGGATCAACGGTTTGCCTCAAGTTCGGTATTACATCTGCACCGTCTCAAATCTGAACACCGACCTCTGTTCATCACGGCAGGTGATGGTAGGAGCACGCGAGCTCACCGGCCTTTCAGGTTCTTCTCCGGGTGGCTGGCGCATGAGCAATTTCGGGATCTAATTAAAGCGAACTAGCAAGAGTCAAAACCTGTCCCCGAGATTGTTGAGGACTTGAAAGGGGTTCTTCAGAAGTGGAATAAGTCTGTTTTTGGCTTTCTCAGTTATCGTAAACGGCAGATACTCGCTCGTCTGAAGGGGGCCCAGCGAGCTTTGGAATTTACTCGAACTGACCGCCTTATTACCTTGGAATTTGACCTTCGGGTGGAGCTTGAGGAGATTCTGGATCTGGAGGAGCTGCTCTGGAAGCTTAAGTCGAGAGATGAATGGATTGAACATGGGGACAGGAACACAAAATATTACCATTCCAAGACTATGGTTCGAAGACAACAGAACAAGATTGAAGCTTTAAAGCTTGATGGTGACAATTGGTGCTTTGATGAGAGAGAGCTGAAACATGCCACCACTAAGTTTTTTTCCGATCTTTACTCTGCTGATGGTGGTAATGTGGCGCAGCTAAATCTCCGGCAAATGTTTCCTGCCATACCTGACTCGGCCATGGCGATCCTTCGTGCTCCGATTCTTGACAGTGATGTCCGTGAGGCCTTATTCCACCTAGCTCCTTTGAAAGCTCCTGGAATCGATGGGTTTCATGCCCAATTCTATCAGAGCCAGTGGGACACTGTTGGTCTGTCTATCTGTAATATGGTTCGTGGAGTTTTTCTTGGTGATCCAATACCTCCTCTCATTAACAGGACCCTCTTGGTTCTCATTCCCAAGGTGGATTGCCCTGAGCTGGTTTCCCAATTCCGACCTATTAGTCTCTGTTCTGTCCTATACAAAATTATTACTAAAGTCATTGTTCAGAGACTCAAGCCCATCATGTCTACGTTAGTTGCTCCCAATCAAGTTAGCTTCGTGGCAGGGCGACATATCACTGATAACACCATCATCGCTCAGGAAGTTATCCACTCTATGGAAAACTGCAACACCAAAAAAGGGTGGATGGCCATCAAGGTTGATTTAGAGAAGGCTTATAATAGAGTCCGTTGGGATTTCTTGCGTGACTCCCTTATGGAAGCTGGCCTCCCTGACCACCTGGTTCGCATTATTATGCGATGCACTACCTCCACTAGCATGCAAGTCCTTTGGAATGGCACCTTGTCTGAGGAATTTCTCCCCTCCCGTGGCATTCGCCAAGGCGACCCTCTCTCTCCTTATCTGTTTTTCCTGGGTATGGAAAGGCTTGGTCACCTGATCACTAAGGTGATCTCCGACAAGAGATGGTGTCCCATTACCCTGGTTAGAAATGGAACGCCTATATCTCATCTGTTCTTTGCTGATGATCTGGTTCTCTTCTGTCGTGCTGACATGGAACAAGCTAGAGTGATTGCTGAGGTTCTGGAGACTTTTTGTAACGCTTCAGGCCATCGTGTTAACACCCAAAAGACCTAAATATTTTTCTCTCCTAATACAAATCCTGTTGAGGCTACTAATATTGGGGATTTCTTCGGCTACAAGGTTGTTGAGGATCTAGGATTGTATTTGGGTGTCCCTCTCTTCCATCAAAGAGTCACTCGCAGCACCTACCAGTTTCTGATTGATAAGATCCAAAAGAGACTTGATGGGTGGAGTGCTCGCCTTCTTTCTATGGCAGGGAGAGTTACTCTGGCAAAGTCTGTGATCGCTTCCATTCCGAACTATTTTATGCAGACGGCTCTCCTCCCTGCTAGTATTATTAAGGAGATCGAGCTTTTGATTCGTCGCTTTATCTGGGGCTCCAAGGAAGGGGTGGCCAAGCTCTCTTTGGTGAATTGGGAGAATGTGTGTCAACCTCTTGCTCATGGGGGGCTTGGTCTTCGGCGGCTTCGTGGCCACAACAAAGCTTTTCTCTGTAAGCTAGGTTTCAAGATTCTCACCCAGAAAGATGATTTCTGGGTTCGTCTCCTTCGTGAGAAATATAAAATGAGTGACCTGCTGCCCCCTACCCCGCGGACTGGTAGTGCATCCTTTTTGTGGAGATCTCTGGCTCGTGTTTGGGACCATATCAAGGAAGGGACGTGCATAGCTATCGGGGATGGTGTTTCTACGTTCTTTTGGTCTGATATCTGGATCCCTGCCCTTGGCCCGCTCTCGAACTTTGCCTGTCCTAATGCTCCCATCTCAATGGATACGAGAGTTACCGAGTTTTCTCTCCCTAATGGCGAGTGGGATTGGGCCTCCTTAGAGAGCTGTGTTGACCCGGTGGTGCTTCTACATCTCGCCAATATTTGCCCTCCTAACTCGTGTGCTGGCCGCGACCAGCTGGTATGGACTAACTCTAGAAATGGCAATGTCGTGGTTGCACAGGCTTATGAGCTGCTTGGGCATGGTACTTGGAACCCAAAAGCTGAGATATGGAACAAAATCTGGAAATACAAAGGTCCTCAAAGGGTCAAGAATTTCCTTTGGCTTGCTTGTAGAGAGAAAATCTTCACCAACATGGAAAGGTGCAACCGGGGCTTTACTACTGTAGCTACTTGTCCGGTGTGCCATTTGGAAGAGGAGTCAACGCTCCATGTCCTTCGTGACTGTCGAAACATCAAACAAGTGTGGTGTGACCTTGTGCCTAATGATTTCCAGGGAGTTTTCTTCTCTTCAAATTTTCATGACTGGTTTAATTTGAATATTAGTTTAAACAAGTATTGGAATCATGAACACTTCCGTTGGAACACACTTTTTGGTATTATTTGTTGGTTTGCTTGGAAATCACGGAATAATTCTGTTTTCAATGGTGTTGACCAGGCGCATTGGGACATTAAGACTTCTGGCCTTGTGTGGGCTCGGCATGTGAAGAACAAAGAGGGCAGACACATTGGAAGGAACTCGAGCAGGAAAGCGCAACTTGTCCAGTGGGAACCGCCGAGTGCCGGTCGCCTTAAAATCAACACCGATGGGGCATGGCAAAGCTCGACGGCCGTTGGAAAAGCTGGAGGAATCATCCGGGATGATGGTGGCCGTTGGGTCACGGGCTTCAATCGATTTTTGGGCATTTCTTCTGTCACAGACGCCGAGTTATGGGCGGTGTTCGATGGCCTAACCACGGCTTGGAATCTTGGGGCTCGGAGCGTCACAGTGGAGTGTGACAATGCCATGGTGGTTTCCTTGATTCAGAAACCTGAAGTCAATCGAGCACGGTCCAATCTTCTTTGCAACATCCGGCAGCTCCTTGCTCGTGATTGGGATGTGTCTATCCGTACTATTTTCCGTGAGGCAAATGTTGTTGCCGACAGCATCGCTAAGAGAGCCACCGCCAACCAGCAGGGGTGCCAACGAATTCCGTTTTGTCCGGAGGAACTAAAGCAGGTCGTTCTTGACGATCAACAAGGGAAAAGCCGTCTAAGAGTTTATCACTCTATCACTTAGCTCAGGCTGCTAGGGGTCTCCCCCATCTTTTCTACCAAAAAAAAAAAAATATTATATATGGTTGCTACAAGTGCAGAGTTACCACTTTTTTTTTATACAAAGGAAAGCTTAAAAAGTTGAACAGAAAAGACTAGTTAACGCAGAAATCTGCGGTATAAAACTCCGTGCTTGTCACGGTGAAGAAAATCTATAATTGTTGGCGGTGGCGCCTATAAGTAATGCATGCCAAAGCTAACTAAAGCTGCTAAATGAGTTTGCACTCTGATTGCCTTCGTGATGGACATGCTGAAGGTAGATCGCGCAATGTCGTCCAAAGAGATCTCGTATACCTGAGTTACCACTTTGAGCACATATGCCTTAGCTTCTGTGTCTGCTACTATTCTCTGTCTGCCTACTCTTGGACTTGTCAGTTTCCTCTTTTGTCTACCAATATTTAATTTTCATGTGATAACGTAAGTTTTCAAAGAGTTGCTATCGCCATCGTCCTCTGCCTACGTGCAACTCATCTCCTTGAACACTCTCTTAGGTTCTGATTCCTTTTATTTCCGGTGAAAGTAAGAAGAAAACTCACATTTGGCGAGTAAGGTTTGTGGGTATGTGTCAAAGGTTGGAACTCTTTTTGGGTTTCATTGGTTTTCCAGGAAAAGTAAAAAAAATGGAAGAAACCTGTGGCTTGTACAGTTCTATCCAAACAAGCCCGGAAGTAATTTAAAATTGGACGGTGAAAGCTCCTTTTTGTTATTTGTTTTGTTCCGCACTGAAGATAAGGTTAGGGCTATGATTGTCCATGTCTGCCATAATAATTTTTTCCTATTTCAACGAACGTGTGTCTGTTTCTGTTCATTCTTCAGGCAATCCAATAAGAAGTAGTCCGTAGAGGTTTGTTTTCGGTTTCCAATCATTGGCTCGCTGTTCATATTGCTTTTGAAGTGATTTTGGCGAAGTAATCATTCTTCTTTATTGATTGTTTATAGAAATTTGAACCCTTCGTGTGTATGATAGAAAGACTCGATTGATCTCAAGTCCTTGGTTTTCTTGCCATTTCTCATGAGCCGAATGCCCATTTTGTTTTTCCTGTT
>JAOSBK010000008.1:9261099-9291924 GCA_027568895.1 Erythroxylum shatona
CAAAGGTACAATCTTTCTTATGACTTATATTTTAATTAGTAAGGGCTTATCATCTTTGTTGTTAAGCGTATTGTACTCTTTGCTTTCACTTTTTTTGTCGTGTCTTGTTGCTATGTTCTGTTTAGATATCGCCTTCTTCAGTGTTGTTGCTCTGTGTCTCCATTGTCGTGATTCCTTCCATACAGTGGAGGTTTGCAGACGATGATGTGACCTGTACAGAGTAAACCCTCTGGCGTCGATGACAACTTTGCTGTATCGAGCGTCCTGATAAGTATGGTAAGATCTTTGCTGTCCTGACAAGATCTGGTAAGAATTGCTCTTATAAGTCCCTTACTTGACGTTTCTTTATTATCAAACTTTGGTTTTTTATTATTATTATTATTATTATTATTATTATTATTATTATACTATATTTTATTTTCAATATTTTTTTATATTATTATTACTATTAGTAGTTTAATAGTTTTTTTAATTGTTGTAAATATTTTTTTGTGTCTTGCATCATTTTTTTCATGTCACATCTGTATGTAGGTATACCGGAAACAACCTCTCTACTATGGAGAGGTAAGGCTGCGTACAATTGACCTCTCCAGACCCTACTTCACTGCGGAATTTCAGACTGGGTGTGATGATGATGATAATTTTTTAAAATTTTAGTCAAAAATAACAACTAAATGTACTTAATATAAACATTATATATAGAGTAATCAAATGTTATTGGTACGTTAACTTAATTTAACTCTTAAATATAATCTAAGTTAATTAAGCTTGAATTAAATTAATAATTTAAATTGGTCAAATTTAAATAGGTAAATTCAAGTTTAAAAATTTGGTTCACGTGAGATGTTTATGTTGCATTTATTTCATCTTATATTTTTTAGCTAAAGTATAAGATAAGTCATTTAAAAAAAAATTGAAAACTACACAGAATTTTTCCGAGAATTTTAAATATTAAATAATTTTAAAAACTTTTAAATGACACCCTTTAAAAAATCTTCTAATCTAAAGCATTAAAAATAAAAGAAAGTAACCAAACCAAACTATTAAAAAAAATCACCCAGAGCCATTTATAACTCTTTTACGGCTGCCCGATAAGGACCTCAGCCTTGGCTCTTGTATCTTAACTGGACCACAAAACCCCCAATGCGTGCAATCTGCATCTCGCAATTGACCAGTCCACTGAGGAAGTTCAATTCTATCTTTTTCTAGCCATTGACTTTGGCCTGTCAACCTAGCGCACCATCCAAGGGCGCTCATACATACATGATACATGGTGCTTATTGATTGGGGAAGGATGCATACTAATGTGCAACTCCGTGTGGCACAGTTCCTTAAACTTACTAGTCATTTCAATTTCCATCTTTAAAGTGATGGTAGGGAATGATAAGTACCTAAAATGCCAAAGGCACCATAGGGATATGTCATTGAGCCTTCAGAACTATGAATTTGTTACACCATTCTTAGTGTTACCTACCCATACATGGTGTCAATGTAGTGTTGGGAATCCAGTGGCTTTATTCTAGTGGATTGCTCAGTTCATTCTACATATGTCGTTCTACCGTAATGGCTCTCTGTTGCATCTTAAGAGTGCCTCTACACTCTCTATGGCTTCACACTAGATAGTTAGACTCTTCCAAAATTGCTCAGTAGCTTCTTTCCATACCATCAATTACGAACCCAACCCCTTCCTCCAACTCCACCTGTATAAGCTACATCCACCTATTCAAAACTATAAGCCTTTATAGATCAATTTGCTCATATATTCCAAGAACCAACTATTTTTTCGCTCAATCGACCTATACCCACCACGTTTACCTTCTTCCCATTTCTAAACTCATAAATGTTTAACAGTACTATTATCCCCACTATCAAAAGGAGATTGTGTTTGAACTCATTAATGACATGCTTTAGGAGGGGATTATTAAGTCCAGCCAAACCTTGTCAATTTGGAAGTTCTGCATAGATTACAACGTTCTAAATGCTACAACTTTTTGGGACTAACTTCTTATTCCGAATGTGGATGAATTATTAGACGATGAAGATCTATTAAAAAGGCCCAACTACTCGACCCACGAACTAATTTGAGTTGTTGATTCTGAATTATAAAACTAACTAAAAGTTAATTAGCTCCTTTCATTAATTTTCAACATATTAGTGGTTAGTGTACAATTATTTCCTTATTGTTAAAGGTTGAAAGATGCTTGTATAAGGAAGTGGTTATGAATGACGTATCGTTTCTCGCTCAAAATTGAAACTAAAGAAAATACGCCTTTAAAAACCTTCTTAAATACATTTCTACTGCTTTGAAATACCTAACAATTTAAAAAATGTTACTGAGTTGGGTCGAACCGGGTTGTGTTGGGCTCAATCTTGGGTTACAGTAGTCCAGTCAACCATTTTAAAAAATATAAAAAATGACATCGTTTTTTACATAACAGGTCGACCAGTCCTACAATCGACTGATGACTTGATCGATCCGAATCAAAATCGAGTTGAACCGGACCCTTTCTAACATCTCTAAACAGCTCTTATAAAAATTGGAACTCAAAGTTGTCTGTCATTTGAATTAATTAAGAACCCTACATGTGAGTTAAGCCACTTCTTAAGAAATAAGAAGAATATATCCTTTCTCCTTTAATATGTCACCTTGGAGTGGCTGAGAGCTTAATAAGTGCCCCAATGATTGATTCCAAATGGGTATGTCCCATGTTAGAGCTTGAAATCATATTCGGATCTTATTATCATTCACAAGACATTCCCAAATAACTAAAGGAAAATTAGAAATAGAAATAGCATTGCAAGACACTCCAACATTAAAATCGATTTTTTCTCTAACAGCTCCATATATATATATGTAGCAGAGATGGCATCATAATTGTCCGGTCGGCGAAGATACAGGAACAACCTGCGATGACCAAAGAGTGCTGTGAGTCTCAGACGACAATGTTCCATTCCTATCTTGGCAATAACATATATATTTCCTGGCCAAGCACGTCTTGTTTTTGGGCCTGCCTTTAGTCCTCAACTTGCCTTCTGCATATACCTTGAGTGTAGTGTAGTGCCTTAGTGTTTTACGGATAAGACTAAGTTTAGTTGTGCATAAAGTTTGTAATATAATATAATATAATGAAATAATTTACAATGTAATAGAATACAAATAAATATAATATTAAAAAATTATTTTTTTAAAAGGGATTGAATGATTCATAATATAATAAAGTAAATTGTTGTTTAGATGAAAATTTTATAATATAATATAGTATAAAATTATTTATGATTTTATATTAGATTTTAAACTTTTTTAATTAAAAATTAATATAAAATTATTCTTTTTTATCCTATTATATTTTATTTTATTATAAAATTTTTTGTAGAAGCGTTGTTGCTACCGTGAAGATCGAAGTACGCAACACCTACACCGAGCAACCAGATGATGACACCTAATCGTTTGAAGTTAGCCGGCAACTTTAACAGTTTCAACCGGTGCACGTTAGCCTCCCTTCCTCACATTTGAAATTATAACGTGACGGCCTTCATCCCTCCTGGGTCCCATTTTCAAATGTTATTTAAAATTGTAGCCCTTATAACTTTGTTATTACCCATTTTGCCACCAAGCAAAGTAGCTCAACTTGCAATTTTATTATTTACAAAATTAAATACAAATTAACAGTTTGTATGGTAAAATTTTGTAAACTAATAAAGTTAAATCATTTTAATATTTATTAATTAAAGACTAAATTAATTTATAGAAACTTTTAAAATTATTATGATATAAAATTATTAATTTATCAATTCTAATCTATTTTAAATTATTATGTTTCAATAAAAATAAATAGACAAGATTATTTATATTTCAAATTTATTTTTCCTTTTTTCAACATTTTATAGAGTTTGAATTTGTGATTTTATCACAAAAAGTAAAATATATAATATTACAAGAAGAAAAATTATAAATGTACAAGCTATAATTATATATCAATCATTTCTATCTTTGAATTCTTTCTGTTTGGGGTTCATTTCACAATTACCGCACACTACAGGGACTTCCGTTTTGAAAAATTGTACAAAATATTATCAGGAAATGAGAAGCCCAACCAGAAACAGAGAGAATCAAAGATCAAGAGAAAAGAGCAAAGGCTTAACAACAGAGGAGGAGAGAGACAGAGTGTGTGTGTGTTAGATGACGATGGACAGAGAGAAGGAGAGAGAGATAGAACTAGAGAGCGCAATGTACACCAATTGCTTGCTCCTAGGTATGGATCCGACTATCATCGGACTCGGACCCTCCAACTCTTCTCCTCGCGTGGGACTCTTCCGCCACTCCAACCCGAAATTGGGAGAGCAGCTCCTCTACTTCATCCTCTCCTCTCTTCGCGGCCCTCTTCAGTCCGCTAAAGTAAACTAATTCGTTTATATATAAATAAATAAATTTGTCAATGTGAATTTTTATTAAATGTTTGTGATTGATTGATTGAATTTACACTTTGGTTTCGGTTTCTTGTTCGACGATCTTTCAGGATTTCGATAAGGTTTGGCCGATTTTTGATTCTGCGCAGTCTCGCGATTTTCGAAAGGTAAATCTTTTTTTAAAATTACGGAATTTGGATTGGGCTTGATTTAAAATTGATTTGGTTTAATTTCGGACACGAATTGTTTGAAACTTTGAATTTCGAATCGCAAAATATCTGCTGTTTCAGGTTGTGCAAGGCATTATTAGTGAGCTTGAATCACAGGGTGCGCTTCCCAGGAGCAATTCAAGGGTTTCCTCACTTGCTACTTGTTGTGGACCCAGGCAAGTTCTTTTGTTTTTTAAACTTTTCCTACCGTATTAGGGAGCTGTCATCTGATTGCTTAGAAAAGAAACTGAGAAAGATTACTGTAATGCTTGATATGAATCGAGACGATTGGGTTCAACTCAGTAGTAGTGAGAGTAACTTCTTCTGGTGATAATTGAAATGTTCAGTGTCTTCTTTGATTATTGTAATGTTTGTTGTGAACTTAGCCAATTGGGTTCAAGGCAGTAGAGAGAGTTTTCATCTGCTGGTCATAACTGAAAAGTTCAGTATCTTCATCAAGTGTTGATTCAGTGTGGAAGGGCAACAGGAAGACTTGATTAGTAATGTAGGAGTAGAAATTCATTGCCACTGAATCTTCAGTTTTCTTTTTGTTATTTTTGCTAGTTGATTATTATTTTGTTAGGAGTTTGTTAGCATTTGTCATTAGATATGAACTTAGAAGATGCCGATTGTGAATACTCATTGAAGAAGCTTCTGATAATTCTGCAGATTTGTTGAACTTCTATGGCAACTTTCTTTGCATGCTTTACGAGAAGTTCATAGACGAACATTTGCAACTGATGTGGCTTCAAATCCATTGCCTGCTTCATTAACTGATGTCGCCTTTCAACATGCAGCTACTTTGCTTCCTGTAACAAAGGTAACTCAAATTTTAGTGCATCCTGTAATGGACATTCAAACACAGATCAAGTTGTTTCTGGGTAGCACTTATAATAAGTTATGTTAAATCATGAACCAAACCACTGACTCCTGATAATGAAATTGATCAAAACATGGAAACAGGTGTACGCGCATTTAAAGACTATCTTCTTAATTCTTACATGGTTTCAGCTACACAGCAAGTAGATGGGATCCTGTAATTTTTTCTGAATTGGCTGTATGTGCTTACCATCTTTTACAACACGTCATTTTTGATATGAGGAGAGTAAATGATGATATGCATGTTGATCAATACCTCTATTCTCCTTGTGAACAGAACGACATAATTGGCTATCCAACAGACCTTTGTGATTATATTAATTTTTCCTGTTGAAACAACCCTTGTTGTTTCCATATTCCAATGCCATATTTTTATTTGTGGGAACACTGGACAGTTTTTCCAAGCACTTAATGTCTTTTCAAATGAAGATTAGCAAGTTGGAGAATTTGATATCATTAACAACGATTGCCTTCTGTGTGTAAATCTCTTCTTTTAAACAGGCTAGAATAGCTCTTGAAAGAAGGAAGTTTCTTAAAAATGCAGAAATGGCAGTACAAAGACAGGCTATGTGGTCAAATTTAGCCCATGAAATGACTGCCGAGTTTCGTGGTCTTTGTGCTGAGGAGGTAAAGTGAAGACCTTTTGATTTGAGAGTTATATCATACAACTCCATGTTTCGCTCACAGATTTCAGTTTTAAAAATTGTGTATTAGGCATATTTACAGCAAGAGCTGGAAAAACTGCATGACTTGAGGAACAAAGTGAAGTTGGAAGGAGAACTATGGGATGATCTTGTATCAAGTTCTAGTCAGAATTCCCATTTAGTATCAAAAGCCACCCGTTTATGGGAGTCGATTCTTTCTCGTAAAAGTAAGATTGGTACTTTCCATTTCAGGTTTACAAAACTTAAACTATTCCTTTGTCCTTGTTTTCATCACTAGTTTAGGGAATTCCGTCCTGTTTGAGTAGATCAATTGTTTTTATGAATTCCATCATGTTTGAGTAGATCAATTGTTTTTATTTTTTCATGCTTTCGGTTTCCTTCGTCGAGCTTTTTTCTTATCATATCTTAACAAGCCAGTTGGTATCTGAGTTGTTTTCATGCTGTTTCAAGTTTACAATAAATGAAAATCTCCAGGTTTGTTCTTTACTGTGAGTCAAATGTAGCTACTAGGGGCAATACATTTAGTTTAGCCTTCGCAATGTTTAATCCTTGTTTGGGCTTATCTGGTAAGACCAGGTTAAGGGGTACTCTGTGAAATTTCATCATTTATACATGTGTTTCCATCAAGTCACTTTCATATTAGTCAACTTCATCAACAGGTCAGCATGAAGTTCTTGCTTCTGGTCCAATTGAGGATCTCATTGCTCATCGAGAACATAGGTAAAGAATAGTTAGATATTGTTTTCTTATGCTGAAGATACCATCTTTCTACTTTATTTATGCCTAATCTTCTTTCACAGGTACCGCATTTCTGGATCAGCTTTGCTCTCAGCTATGGATCAGAGCTCTGAGGTACCTTATTCTGATGCACATATGGATGAGACAGAACAAGATTCCCATGGTCAAATAATTGACGACACACATTCTCGAGTTGATGATAGAGGTGGGAGATCCCACCCCACTGTTGATGTAGCTGAAGTTATTAGGCGTTGGACGCATGCTTTGCAACGTATTCATAAACAGTCACTTCTTATGGTAAGATTGATTACTTTTCTGGTCATTTACTATTTATTACTGCGATGTGGAGTTTGATTGTTTCGGTAATTCAATGCTTGATGCCCCTACGCGTTAAATTTTCACACTCCCTGTTGATTTTATGGTTTGTTATTCCTTTCATGTTAGGATGTAATATAATTTTTTTTCCAAGTACACAATCTAAAAATTTGTCAAAAGTGGTCTTTCACTAGAATAGTTGAGAGAATGACTAAACTGTAGCATACATATTGTCTTCCTTAACAAGAGCATGATTGACGAATTCACTTAAAAAGCTTGTATAGCTATTGGTATTAAGATTGAGATCGAATAAACAAAAGCTTATTTGGTGGTGTATTGAATTGCTTTTTTGCTTACTGGTGGTTATATAGGCAAAAGCTAATGATGGAGAAGGTCCGGATATATTACGAAGTTCAGATGATGGTGGTACAAGTGGCCATGCTGAATCTTTGGCTGCGACTCTTGCAGAACATCAACAACATTTAGCCAGTTTCCAGGTAAAGAATTAGTATTTTTACATAGGATATCAACTTGCTTTGTAGGCTAATATTCTCCAAATATGAACTTCAATTGCTGCTTCAGTTTGTTTTTGTGGCAATAATTTAATAAGCATTTTGGTTTGAATCCATTTTTGTGGCTGATTCTCTCAAACTTGTTGTTATGGTTTTGCTAAAAGAAGAGGAAGCTCTTGATTCAGTTCCTGGTTTAGAGACCTAAGATGTAGTTACGTCAGGATGAAATTTGGGACACTTATTTTATTCTCCTGTTAGGAATTTAGGATATCTTTATGAAATTTCTTAGGTTGCCCTTTACTTTCCTATAAATCTGTTGTTGCTGTTATCCCATTACTATTCAAGGGTTTTATTAAAAATTGGGAAACATTGTTTCTCCTACTTCTCTCTCTATTCTTTCTGAACCTTAGCTTCTATTACCTTTCTATTTTCTCTGTCCCATTTTATATCTGTGCTGGATGAGGTCTATCCTTGTACTTTATAAGAAGTTAATTCATTTTAATGTGCTGTATATGTGGTTGAGCGGTTTGTATAGAATTTATCAAATACGATATTATGAGAGTCCCTGGTGCATTATAGTTACAGGGTGAAGAATTCAGGCCTATGCTCAAGCCAATGTAGGCACTCACTTTACTTCCCTTTGCTGAAGCTTTTAATTGCCTGAAACTTTTCTGCTCAGGTTCTTATTAACCAACTTAAGGAAGTTGCTCCAGCAATACAAAACTCAATTGAAGAATGTACAGAAAAAGTGAATAATATTCAATCCAACCTGCCAACCTTGAATAGGCCTCGTGGTCGAGCAACATCACCCATGCATGGTCAGAGTAGTGGAAGGACATTGGTAATTATATGTGATATTAGAATTACGACTTACATAGTTTTGAATCATTCCTTATGTAAGTTTTCTTTTTCATATAAAATTAGGAGAGTAGCTCAGATGATGTTGCAGATTTGACTTCAAAAATGTCCGTTGTTCAGCTCGACAAGATTTCTGCCAGTCCCCCAGCTTTAAAGTTACCACAGTTGTTCAGTTTGACCCCAAATTCTTCAGGAAAGAGTGGAAATGTACAGAGGAGACAAGTATCTTCTGAAGTGAACAAGATGGAAAATATGTCAGAAAAGGATTCTCTGGACCAGCCATTTTCAAATAACCGCTTAGCTAGTCCCCTGCAAGGTTTGGTTCTTCTCTTTAATATCAACTTCATGTTCTGCATGTCTATAAGCTTGTTATTTTATCAGTGTATTGGTTTTGGTATTTAACAACTTTTGGAGAGGCTTTCATTTCTAGTTTTCTCTATTTGCAGATAGTGACTATTTTTATGTGCAAAACCTAAAGAAATCTGTAAGAGAAGCAGCTTTATCTATGCAATCCTGCAATTTGGAGTCATCTAGAGAGAGTCATTCAGATGAAACAACCGAACATTTCTTCTTGCCTCTTGATGTGAATGGATTTTCTCGACTGGCCCCAGAGAAGAAAGTGGCTTCAACAAAAAGTAAACGATCTTTTACATCTCAGATGGATTCTGTCTTGCTTGAGAATCATGCTTATGATGGTCATATTGTCGGCAATTATGGCAATTTACCGGATCTCTTAAGCGAGATGGATTCACTTACTGAATATGAACCTGCAAATGGCTTCCCATCTGCTGCTGGCTCAAATGGGGCAATATCTGATGGACAGACATTTTATGACATCGAAGAACCTACGGATGAGGCCTTCTCTCCTCCTTTTTTAATGGACACATCACTTTTAGCAGATTCTTATGAGGATCTACTTGGTATGTTGATCTGGCAGCAAATTATTTGTTGATGGGGGATTTATGTTTTCCTATCCATTATGTGGTGCAATTTCCCTGAACCATTAAAATTCAAGGCTTCAAATACAAGATGCATAGTTGTGCATGCCAAGCTAACAAGCTTACAGCCTCTAGCTTATAGATCTTGTTCAGTCATAGATTAACAATGTTAAGTAACTTTCCCTATATTGCAAGTAATGTGCTTTTCAGTATATGTCTTCACTCTCTAGGCAGGTTTAAAGGTTCTGTCTTAAGACCTGCAGTATTGAACCTGGCAGTATCCCACATTAATCTTGCTCATCTTTACCATTTCAGAGCTAATTAGAGGTTGCAGCTTAAGAAATGCCTTTTGCTCTTGTTTTTTTATGTATGCTCTTTCTTAACCTGCTATATTTAACAACTAAGGCTGAAAAATGTCACTGATCTAAACCTCTCTTTTTTATTTTGCAGCCCCACTGTCAGAAACAGACACTGCTTTGATGGAACATTGAAACTGAAATTTTGTAGTCGTGTTGCTTAGGAAGGGGAGGGAACAATTTGACGATTCATGTTAGTTGTTGGGACATTCCTTGTGACAGCTAACTTCTATGCACTTTTCGTCTTCACATTTCTGGCATCGCTTTTGGTATAAATGTTTGTTTGGTGGAAATGGTAGACTGCTTGGCAGTATGGTGAGGTTAAAGTTGTTTAGAATCCACGGCGTATAACATCTGATATGTCAGTTTGCATCACAAAGGCTATCTGCCAACGTGAATGCTTTCATCAAAGCAACTGCCAATGATGCCAATCGCAAGCGGCATGTTGTTGTTCCAGTGTACAACTCCAGGTAATTGAAGATTGATTGCTAGATGGCGGATTCTTTAATGCATGTGACAGGTACGTGTAACAATCAATTTGGATTTGGAACAAAATTGTGATTCTGTGCTTCGGGTTGTATTCTTTTGACATTGTTGTATAGCATACGTTTCTTTATAAAAGTAAACTTTGTAGGATTGATACAAATCTGCCGACTTTTGCCATTCTCTTAAAGCTTTCTGTGATAACTTGTGTGATGGAGACTACCTCCACCTATTGATCAAGCAGCAGCGGCTCTGTTATATTTTGCTTAATTGCGGTATCCTGATCTCATTATTCTTTAATATAGTCCAGCTTTTTGGATTGTCGGTACCAGTGTTGAATGTTCATAAAACCCATTATGTGATTGGAATTGGCTTGCATATTGATCCCAACCCAAAAGGTAAGGTTGGGAATCATATTATTAGGCCTACGCTGTTAAGTAATTTAATAGATTGGGGTATTTTATTAATAGAATTATATAGAAGCGAAGCTATCAAGTCAATCGAATAGATCGATAAGAAACTGTAATAAGAAACTGTAAGACTTTAAACTAATATTTAAAATTACAATTATTATCAAACTTACAATTATGTACTGCAAACAAATTTAAAGCAACATCAATGCTAGTATTAATTAAAAATGTCAAAACTGTGTAGTGGTTCTTACTCGATAATTATAAAGTATTTTAGTTTTAGCATTCCAAAATTATTATTATTGTTTTGAATTAATACAAAAAGGTTATAATTGAAATGAAATATAATTGACTGTTATGTATATTTACGTAAACATAGTTACACTTAATTATATGTCAATTTGTATTAAAATAATTTATATAAATATTTAACTACATGTATATTTTTAACTTTCTAAGATTCTTGTCTATAGTAATTCAACAAGTATAGAAGGTTTTTGTTTTACCTCCATTTTTGTTATTCAATCTCCAAAAAAATGACGAATTTCATTCTCAAAAAGTGAATTCTTGGGTTAGCCATATAAAAAGGAATCTATGTGATGTGACTCAGGTTTATGTTGACCAAGCATTCTCAGAAGTTCAATTTTATACTTCTAGGAACCTACAACTCCATGCTCTAAAAAGGCGGCAGGTTATAATAGAAACAAGGGATAAATTACACACTTGTATCATGCATAATGGTCTGAAGGTAAAAGCAGAAACAATTGTCAAGAGACCATCATTCCTGCGCTTGTCAATTGGGATACCTCCACATGAAGAAAACTCCGTGAACCCGTTCGAGTTGTAAAAAGTCTCCAAATGCCATTTAAGAGATCCTTTGCATAACTTTTTATGCTATACTTGTCCTGACTAATTTCTTTGTTTCTAGTGAAAAGCAGTGGCATCCTCTTGTCTGCTTAATGTTTTTTTAAGATTGATCAAACGGAAATGAACTGAAAACGGTATATTTTTTATTGCAAAGTCGAAAAGAATTGGACTTTTGCTGCGGAGAGCACAATAATCTCCCTATCAAGTTTTGGCAATTATGGTCATCTTGTAACTTTCTATTCCTTCTACGGGTAAATAGAATTTTAAATTCTTAGATATTCATACAGAGATTTTTTTTCATTTTAAGAGGAATTCTATCTATTTTTCCTGTTTGATTTAAATTTTCTAAATTTCCTTTTCTTAATTTTAAGAAAAACTCTATATACCACTAGAAGACTTTTCCAATATTCGACACAAAAATTTATATACCAGTTTAATGCTTTCTTATTTAGTTTAAATTTCTAGATATTTGATGTATGTTAGAAATACATTAGTTTTGTTGCTATTTTCACAACATATTACTTTTTTTAGGTGATTTTTAAAGAATTTAATAGTTAATTTGAGAAGTATTCTCATTTCAAGTCTTATTTCTAGCTATGTAAGGGAAATGAGCGAAATTAGAGAAGAATCTGACTAAATTGGAGCAATTTTGAAAGAACTAGGAAGAACCCATGAGTGAGACACCTACATGTTATCGTGTTAAGGGGTTGTGTTCAAAGGTAGTCTCTTTTGTTTCTCTTGCACAACCTTATATCCATGTATTACTCTTTGGATGAAGAATAACACACTTTGCAGTCTTATGTAGGTCTCATGTTGGCAATAAAGATTTTCGGAGAATTTCTAAAATAACAACGGCAATTAAAAATTTAGGTTTTGGATTTAAAGAAAAGAAGGGGTTCCTTTGGCCAAGAAACATCAAGAAGTTGCTTTGAAATTGTTCTAAACCAGTAGTCTTGATCAAGATTACATCATTCTTTGAATATGGAACAAGATTTCATAAATAGTTTTTTGAAGATTCAATATTCAAGATTCAAGAACAATAATTCCTTTATCTTATTTTATTTATTGCTTTTATGTTGATATCCTTTGTTTGATTATAAATTAAATTGGATATAGATTTAGGCAAGACGAACCTAAGATGTGATATACTTTGATTTTTACTTTGGTTTAATGAAATTCTAATTTTATCTTGTATTATATAATATATATATATATATACTGATTGAATTGAAAGAGCAAAAGTGAAAGATTTAATACTTGACTCATGCGTCAAGATTTGAGAGATGAGATGTGTGTTTAGGTCATAGTATTGATAAAGAGGAATAAGCGTGAGCTATTTAAGGGAAAGCCACATAATCTTTTTAAGTTAAGGTAAAACATATCAAGAGAGTTTATAAAATGAATTAGAGCATTCATAGGTTATCTAGCTTGAAAGAAATTCCAGTTTATTAACCTATGAATAGGGATTATATATCTCGAGAGAGAATATGATCTATGTTATAAACTCTTACTGGTTCAAAAAAATAGATGTATTTATTAAACCAAGAGAAAATTGGATATATTAAAGTCTTAAAAGAAACCTGACCTAAATTTAGTTTTTCCACAGATTTCTCAATTGTTGCATTAGTTTAGCATTTACATTTGTTAATTATTTTACATCCTTATTCAATCATTTATAATTGTTTGTCTATCCTAATAAGTTTGTAAATAGTAAGTAGTTAACCAACATTTCTCATGGGATCAATTTATACTTACCTATACTAATTATAGTTATGTTAAGCACTTGTGGTAATACACAATCAAATTTTTAGTGTAGTTGCCAAGGACTAGGAGTTAATATTCACATCTTTACAAAATGATTAGACAAGGATCTTTTTTTCCTTAGTTTCTTTTATTTTTATTTGTTTATTTATTTTTAAAGCTCTCCTTCCTGATTATGTACTTGTGACATACTCTAAGAATTTAGGTACCCATTGTTATAACTACCAAACATAATAAAGGGCTGGAAAGAATAGTATTCTCTAAAAGATTATAATATGTCTTATAATATTAGAAACTTGGATTTGAGGCAAGGTAATATTTATTTGGAAGTTCGATCATTATCAATGATGACATTTATAGTATTAGCCACCTCAATCATGAATGTCAGATAAGGTAATATGTATTTGGAAGTTCAATCATTATCAATGATAACATTTATAGTGTTAGCCACCTGAATCATGAATTTCAAACACCATACTATATATAGAAGCAAGCGATTTGTATAGAAAACTAGCTTTAAAGCATCCTTTATAACAATACTTGTAATCCATAATGGAGCAATTATTTCAAAATTGTATAAAACTATTAATTCACTCGAAATTTTACAAACAAGAATAAGATTAGGATCAAACTCTGGAGGAGCTCCATATTAAAGTCATTACTATAAGTGTGGCAAGCATTTAAGAAGTTAAAAGGCCTATGAGGCTATGACCCTTTTCTATAACACATCATTTTCCAATGGACAACTTGTCAAGCTTGTTTCCGAAGAGTAGTCAAATGTTTTATCTAAATTCTCTGAGCTGAATTTAAGAGAGGAAATGAATGAGACAACCTTAAAGAGTGAAGAAGAGCTAAAGTTTTAAGAGAATGAGGAAGTTACAGTTCAAAGAGAGATAGAAGAAGAGGAGAAGGTGGAAGATGAAGAAGAGAAGCCAAAGAAGAAGGATGCCAAGGAATTATCAAAAGTCACCTTAAATATAAAGGGCTACTACTTCCCACAAAGCAAGCTGCCACAATCAATAGAAGAACAAAGGAGTTTTATGATTGTTTACTATATTGACAATTTACTACCAAAAAGGGCATTAGCATATTTAATTGGTTTTATTAATTTGATACCATACGTCCTTATTATACTTCAATATGTGACCTATTTATAGGCTAATGAATCTTGTTTTTAGAAACCCGAATAGGGCCAAGTTGTTGAAGATAAATCTAGGTTGAGCAAGTGTTAACAGTAAGGTTGAAATTATGACAACAAATAATCACTTATTGAGAGGCAACCTAATACTTTTTACCTTTTATGTTTTAAACTTTAGTGTTTTCGTTGTTTAGGTTATTATTTGTTTCTTTTGTTGGTATCATTTAGTGTTTTCATTGTTAGGTTATTATCTGTTTATTTTGTTAGTATCATTATTATTTTCTTAGTCTTACTTTGTTGAATCTTGGTTAAAATCTCATATTAAGTGTTTAAAATTAGTGTATTCTTGATTTTTACAAGTTTTTAGGCCAACATGTCTCCATATTAACACACTAGAATAAATAAAATGTGATACCTTTTAATATGATACCTATACGACATTATGTCAGGGTTGTAGTGCCATACACGCCTCAGTATTTCTTTAAGGTTAAACTCGTGTTTACTTATAGGAAAGGACCAAAAATTTATAGAATAAGTGACCTTTTAACATAAACCCCTACATAGTAAGTTATCCAACTCGTGTTGAGAGTACAAAAACAAGGTAACTATACACATTCTCATATTGTACCTTATGTTTAGAAGTCAAAATGAAATATAATATATCTTTCAAACATGATAAGTATATGGTCCTATGTAAGCCATGTGTTTTTACCTTGCCTTTTTTATTCCCTCTTTCGTTATTCAAATAGCATGCCCCTATATTTTTCAACAAGTACCTATGTTTAAGTACTACACAACACACATGTGGTCTTGTGTAAAGGTCATAAACTGCGATGTATAAGGCTTACCTAACCTGTGTTTTATATGTTTTATATGGTGAAGATGTTTATGTGAATTACCTAGGCTACTTTAGTATGTTTGACTGGGTTTGGTTTGCTTAGGTTATAAATTAGATTAAGGGATATGAAAATTGATATTTTAACATTATAGGATATCAGTGGCAGTTATACTATGCATGCATAATGAAAACACAAATATACAGGTTACATAGGTATCTTGTTTAATGGTTCATTTTCTTGTTTTGTATTTTATTACGATATTCCCTACTTTCATATATGTATGTGATATTGATTATTGTTTTTCAGAGCTCATTCATACTTTCTTTCGGATATCATACCATGGTAAGGACTTAAGAATCATTCACACCACTTAAAAGACCCACACAGCCACTGTCGCATAAGAGGGTCAGAATAGACACCATTGCCTCTACTTCTTACACTACTACTTCGAGAACAATGCTCCAAAGAGGTAGTAAAGGCCAAAGTAGGCACCACAACTACTTCTAGTAGAGTTGTGACCTATAGTAGATACATAAGAGTGGCTAAATTATTTATTGCTACACTTTGAGATGAAGATGGAATAGAAGAGGTATAAGATCTTTTACACGAGGCAACTCAGGTAAGTGGATCTCACTAATAGAGTGCAAGAGCTCATATCTTTTGATGGTAGTTAAATGTGTTCAAATTTCAGGACCCAGTCTACAGAGAGCTCATCCTAAATTTCATGAGTATACTAGAGGTTGACGACACCAAGATGTCATAAAAGGATGCATTAGTCCTCAAGTTCAGGATGGGAGGTGTGAACTATAGCCTAAGCTACAAACAATTTATGATCCACACTGAGTTCGATACAAAAAAGCACATAAAGATACTAACATCAAACATGATCTCCCTCGATTAGGGCCATCTAGATATAGACTCATTAAACTATTGACAGTTGATGGCCACTGTACATTATATCATCCCATAAAATCCAAGGAGTCTAGGTCCAAATTCTCTTAACTGCAATTCTTATGTAATCTCTTGATGCATTTGTTGTGTGTTTGAGGGAAAGCACTAATGTAGTTAGTATAAGGGATTTATTCCTAATTTACTGTATATACAAGAGGCAGAGGATGCACTATAACATCATTTTTATATAGCTAGCTTATGGGTACCTAAATGGGCTAACTTTAAGATTAATGGCAGTGGCTCAGTCAACATATAATGGGCATGCGAACTTTGATTATCACAAGATGGTACAAACATGACACTGGGGGCAACTCCTATGGTTGTTACTATAAAGATTCTTAGAGCAATTTAGATGGTTAATATTAGGATAAAAAATTGAGAGTATTACTTTGCACTCGTAAGTAGGCACCAATCTAAGAGGAATAGATTGTAGACTTGAAGAGAGCTCCAAGTCCACCTTCACCACCACCAACTGTCCTAACAACCTAACTAGCTAATCTTACTTACGTGGAGACATATATGCATTAGCTAAGTGACACCATATTGCAGATTGTACAGTATTTAGAAGTGGAGATTATACCTTTACTAATGTGACCTAAGGAGCCATTTACGTAGGATGAGATGGAGCACCAACCAGCAATGCTTAAGGGTGATAGAGCCATACTTGATTAGCCTAAAGATTCAAAGGAGTCAATCAAAGAGGGGGATGTCAAGGATGCATAATCTAGAGATATGAAGGAGACTGACATGTTGATAGGAGAGGAGGTCATCACTGGATAATGGCAATTGAGTCCTTTATTAGGAGCTTTATGTGAGGATCTCATTTGATGATATAAGGATAACAGCAATTGAATCCTCCATTAGTTTTTAATTCCTATTTATATTTCAATTTATCTCTTTATTTTGTGACAAATCATACATACCACTCTAAGACTTCTTAGTTTAGTTTTAAAATTTTCAAAATCCCGTTAGATATCTTTTCATTCAGGGAAAGTCCTTGAAACTATTATATGATACTTCTATTTAATTTTAAATTCCTAGATACACCTTATATCTTCTCTTTATTTTAGAAAACCTTAAATACCACTTTAGGATTTTCTTGTTTATTTTTAAATTCCTCAATATCTCTTTAAGTCTTTCTTTATATACCACTTTAGGACTTCCATATTTAGTTATAATTTCTGAATATCCCTCTAGGCATTTCTTCATTTTAGAAAAAAGCCTATACACCACTATTGCGATTTTTCGTTTAGTTGTAAATTTCTAGATATCCCCTAGGTATTTCTTCATTTTAAGAAAAGAAAACCTAGGAACGATTTTAAGACTTTCCAATTTAGTTTTAAATTCTAATATGTCACTCTAGGTATCGTTTTATTTTTGAAAAAAACTTTATCAATTACTCTAGGATTTTTTTAGTTTAGTTTTAAATTTCAAGATATACCTCAAGGTATTTCTTTATTTTCAAAAATCGTGCATATCACTCTAAGACTTCTCTATTAATTAAATCTTAGATATCTCTATAGGTATCTCTTGAGTTTTGAAAACCCTTGAAATCATTGTAGGACTTTTTCATTTAGTTTTAAATTCTTGGATATCTATTAAAGTATTTATTTATTAGGTTAATTACTAAAAAAAGCTCAAATTTTTAATTATAGTCCCAATTTTAAAAAGTAGCAATAAATGCACAAACTTTCATTTCTTTCAATTCTAGCCCGACGTTAGCCTTACCATTATCTATTTTGACGTGTCATTGTCACTTGTCAATAGACCTCCTAATCAGATACGTGGGCGTCATTAAGAAGACGTTATTTGATTAGTGAAATGATGTCATTTCATAATGAAATTGAAACTATGTCGTTTGAATTTTGGAGAAAGCTTCTTCGTCGCCAATGGTTGCTGGTTTGCCAATGGCGAAATGCCACTGGTGAGGGTTGTTAATAAACCCCATACATAGGGGTAGAGGAAACAATGTGATGTTTGAAAAATTGGAAAGTAGATGTGGCGTCGTGTGTGCGACATGGAGATGCCCATTGATGTCAGTTGTTTTTGTCTGATTTCTGGTTATTTGTTATTGAGTTTTCTCTGTATTGTTTGCATTTTTTGGTTGCTTTCTGTGTTGTGAACAAAGCCACAGAGACTTCCATTCATGTCACCTTGTACTTCCACTAGATGGTGTCTGTACTTCTCGCACACACATAGCTACCGCAAGCATGTTCGCACCATCTGGTGCAAGTCATAGGCTCCTTTATTTCACATTGTTTTGTTCAATAACCAATCTTGCTCTTATTTCATGTAAGAGCCTTTAAAGTTGGAATCTAGCAAGATTTAGAAATTCTCACGGCATAATCTCTTAATATTGGCTCCATCTTTGTAATGTGATCCACCTCCTTATTGCTCAAGTTCACAATCTAGAAATGAAACAAAGCAAGACCAACACCTATTTGGTTTCCCCACTTTCTTTGTTTAGGTTATTCAGAAGGTAAAACTCAATACCCAACTATAAGCGTGCAATTATTGCATATTGATTTTTCAGGACTTGTAGGTTTCTAATTTTCTAGGTTCAAAACTTAGTGAAATTTTCAACAAAAATTATGGATTTAGGATTTAGGGTGTGACAGTGAGGAAGAAGCTTTCTCCATAATCCAAACGATGTCATTTCATAGTGAAATTGAAACGACGTCATTTCTCTAATCAGACAACCTCCTCTTAATGACATTGACGTGTCTGATCAGTGGAGTCCAATAACATATGATAGTGTCACGTCAGCATAGATAACAGTTAGGTTAACGTTGGGCTAGAATTGAAACAAATTAAAAGTTTGTGCTACTCCTTAAAGCTCGGGCTATAATTAAAAAATTAAGAAAAGTTTGGGCTTTTTTTGGTAATTAACCATTCTTTGTTTTGTACTTTTAAATTTCTTGATATCCTAACACTAAAACCACTATAAGAATTTATTTATACATTCTTAAATATTAATTTAGATTATTTTTATTTTTAGAAAATCTATGAACCACTTTAGGAGTTCTCTGTTTAGTTACAAATTTCCAATTGTCCTCAAGATATCTTTTTGTTTTGAAAAAAAAAACCTATATAACACTTTAAGACTTTGTTATTTAGTTTCAAATTCCTCAATATCCCTCTAAGTATCTCTTCATTTTGTGAAAAATCTAGATACATCTCTAAAACTTCCATGTTTAGTTGTAATTTTTTGGATATCTCTTTAGGCATCTTTCGTTTCAGTAAACAAAATTAAAAACTACTCTACGGCTTTCCACTTTGGTTATAAATTCATGGATATCCTTCAAGGTTTCTCTTCATTTTGGAAAAGAAAAACTTGTTAGGACTTCCATTGTTTAATTGTAAATTCCTTGATATCCTTCTAGGTATCTCTTCATTTTGGAAAAACCTTATAAGTCATTATATGACTCTTCCATTTAGTTATAAATTCATAGATATCTCTCTAAGTATATCTTCAAGTTGGTAAATACATTAAAAGATACTCTATGAATTTCTAATTTAATTTTAAATTCATGGATATCCCTTAAGATATCTCCTCATTTTAAGAAAGACTTTGCATATGGGACTTTCATCGTTTAGTTGTAAATTCCTTAATATCCTTATATGTATCTCTTTATTTTTTAGAAAACCTTAGAAACTTTTATAGGAATTTCCTTTTTAGTTTTTGAGATCATTCATATCCCTCAAAATATCTATTTCTTTTAAGAGAAAACCTATACACTACTATAAGACTTCCTAGTTTAGTTTGAAATTCATGGATATCCCTTTATGCATCTCTTACTTTTGAAAACAAAAAACAAAAAACCTTATAAACAATTATATGACTTTCCCTTTAGTTTTAGATGATTGGATATCCCTTTAATTATGTTTACATTTATAGGAAAAAAACCTATTTTAAACAAAATATAATTGCATAATAAAGTTATAACAATTTATATTTCTCATTATTATAATTAAGGATAGCTATAAATATAAACATTGATTTCATAATAATAACTTAAGTTTGTCATTATTTTACAAAGACAAATAATAAATTAATGGTTTAATAAAAACTTTCATCAAATTTTCAATTATAGTCTGAGCTTTAAAAAGTAGCAATAAAATACCCAAACTTTCAATTTTTTTCTAATTCTAGGCCGACGTTAGTCTCACCATTATCTTTGCTTATGTGGCACTGCCATATGTCATGGAATCCTCATTAATCAGACACCTTAGTGTCATTAGGAGAAGTGAGTTACATTATTAAAATTACGTCGTTTCTTGATGATACTCTTGGAAATAGAAAAAAGATTTGATCTTTATGCTGGTTAGTCTTAACTTGAGGCACCTACCCACCAAGAAAATGAGGGCGACGTTGCCAATATATGTAGGGATATCACACCATGTGTGGAATTGTAGTCAAGTCGGCGCATTGTTGGCGTCCATATTGGAAGGGAATTTGCTGGGGTTAGAAAAGACGTTATTGGTCGATAAAATCATAGAGCCCAAAAGAGCGCCATTGATTCCGAGGATAGAAGCGGTCAAACAGGCAGCTATGAAGGCTGGAACTTTTTGGTGTACTATACGTGAGGTGAGGCCCATGGCAATGGATGTAATAGATAATGGGGAAAGAGGGAAGGATGTTGGAGGGAGGATGGTGGAGGCATTATGGCAAGAGGGTAATTTGAAAGTTGTTGCTGTGGTCAAAAGGTTGGACAGAGTTGGTGCTAGGCTTCTTGACAGTGTTTCTCTTAGATAATGAAAAGTTTTCTTCTTCTTCTTAGGATGAGCCTATTGGTTTAATTTGAATTTGTTTTGTTTTGATTCAGCTCAATGAATTGGTACATTAGGCTTGCTTTCTCTCTCTTCTTGTTGTGTTTTGCGTTTGGAAACAAAGAAATAACAAGAAATGCAGGGAAAATTATATGCTTGATAGAGGAAATTAAGAGCCCCACATTTGTTTCCTCTACTCTCTTTACTTCCCAATTCCCTTCATTTTTCTACTTTTTCCATGCTTTTCTTGCAGCTAATTTGAAATCGCCGTTAAAATTTAGACATCAAGTACTAAATTTGCCATAAAATATGGGGAAAAAGTTTCATCTAACTAGCAAATTCAAGAAAAGTGTCCGCCAAGCAAACACTTTCTATTATGATCATTTTGTGCTTGGCCATGGATTGTAGCTGGGATATTTCAGTTGATGGGAAATATTTGTGTTACCAGTAACTTATGAACGCTATCTTCTTTGCAAAATGCTTTAGGTACTTATAGCTTTTCAACTTATAGTTTTGATAAGGAATTCATGAATAAAGGAACATAGACTCCCTTTTCATGAAGAAAGATCTTTATGAGGTTCAATAATAAAAATAAGTGTGTTCTCGTCATTTTTAAGGGGAATAGTCGAAGAGGAGACAACAGGAACGGATAGAAACCAAATGATGGTAAATAAGATATATCTTTAGTTTCTCATGAAACACATTGTAGTTTCTTTTTGATTATGTCGTATTGTATTTTCTCTTAGAATTTTAGTATCATGAAGAAACGAAGTTGTTTTAATAATGTAAGTCACTTCTCCTAATGACGTTGAGGTATTTGATTAATGAGGGTTCCTTGACACGTGACAGTGCTACGTCAACAAAGATAATGATGAGGTTAACGACAGACTAGAGTTGAAAAAAATTTCAAGTTTGAACATTTTATTGTTACTTTTAAAGTTTGAGGTATAATTAAAATTTTGAGAAAAGTTTGAGCTTTTTAAATACTTAAGCCTAAATTAATAATCGTATAAATTATAGAGTTATATAAACATTTATATGTGATACTTGATAAGTTGTACACAAAATTTTAAGAATTTTTTGAGTTCATAATTGTAATTTATTGATTTGTTGTTACAATTTCTTTATAATTATAGCTTTCACGAGTTTTTCTAAAACTTTTTCTTTATTTTCAGCTTATTATAACCCAAATATAAGTCTAAGATATACAAGAAAATTATATAAAGAATTTAAATATAAATATAATTAAATAGTTATTCTAAAATTATATAAATAATATTTGGATATATATATATATAATTAAATACTATGTTACTTGCACTTGTAAAAACTTAAACAATTTAAAATATGTACGTAATTAATTAGGTGCAAATTAAATAAAATATTACTAGGCCTCAGTCAAGTTTTACACAAAGAACCAATCAACTCTATGAAACTTGCGGAAACCTAACACTAAAACAGTTATTAAAGGATCTTATTTATGCGTTATAATAATCTAAAAATTTTCATAAACAACTTTGTCTACCGATGAATTTCTTTAGACATTACATATTAATAAAACTTTTACTAAATTATTGTTACTTTTTTTTTTACTAAATTGATGTTGCGGGCGGTAAAATAACCACACAAATATTCCGAGTAACAGTATGTTTATTGACTTGATTCTTACCTTCTAGAGTAAGGTAGGCTTTTTATTGGGTTAGGAATTAGGTGGGTTAATTTAAAAGTTTATGTTTGAGTTTGAATTAAATTGAGATTAAATTAATTTAAAATTAAAAAATATTACGTTACTTAAAATAGTACTATTTATTTAATATATTTAAATTTTGAATTATACTAAACTTAAAATCTGAAATTTTGATAAAAATTCAAATTTAATCCAAATTTTCGGTAACTTAAGTCGTCCGTTTAACTTCAAAGTCAAATCACATGTTCTATAAATATTCATTTGTCTAATAATTGAAAAAACAAAAAAAAGGCTCAAGGAGTGATTTGAGCCCCACGACCAGAGGAACATGGTCCTTTGCTTCGAGTCTGACAAATGCCCAGACGAAGATCATCGGCGCGTGCAACTGTAAATTGGTCTTTGCATGTAATTTCCCTTTTAACCTCGTTTCTGTTCCCAATTCCAGAGACAGGGATTTTTTACAAGGCACTAAAAGCTGGCATTGCCTCTGAGGGATGTTTTGGTAAAAAAAAATATCAAATTAATTTAAAATTATAGAAAAAAATATTAAGACCGCGTACTATCATACTATCTTAGACTCTATTTAATTGCGAGACTTCAGATTAAATATAATAATTAGGATGATAATACGTAAATAAGTTGCTTTGGTTTAAGATTCTATTGATGATTATTGAAACTTTGAAATAAAATTTAGGAAGAATAAAACAGTTCAAAAGTTGAAATCTAAAATAGAAGTCACTGGAAAAAAAAAAAGAAAGGAAAGAGAAAAAAAACTTTTTGAAAAATAGAAAAAAAAGAAAGCATAAAGCAAATGAACAAGAATCAGTAATTTTTATTTTTTAGTTAGCCAACAAAAACAAGGAAGCAGCAACTACAACAACTTCGACATCAACAACATTAACAACAACCATAACTGATGTTTCCTTGAATCTTTTCCTTTCATTCCCTTCCTGTTCCACTCACCCTTACCCTCTTCTCTTTCTCTCTGTCTCTAACAAAGGGAGAGGAATCAAGTATTGAACTTTCTCTCTCCTAGGTATGAATTGACACTCCTTTTTTTCTTTTTCTGTGGTTACTTTGTCTTTGCTTCTGTTTCTATCTGCACTTATGCCCTTTTTTCTGGTGAATCTGTGTTTGCCTGTATGAATTCTTAATATTGGGTTAATGGGTCATTTGTTGTTTGGTTTTCCTCAGCGTAGGTTGGAAGATGTTTTGTTTGTTCGGATCGTATCCAGATCTTCTTAGCTTTTGATCCACTCGAATTATTTGTCAATCCTGGAGACGCTGAAATAGATATAGAGGGAGACATACTGGTAATATCCGTTTATGCCTTTCTGTTTTTAAGTAATTGTAGAGAGGGGTCAAAGGCTCTCGAGTTGATTACTCCGTCGTTAACTCTGGAAGAAATAGTGGCAGTTATAGTTTCTTCAGTGTCGAATGCGTCTGGGTTTCTTATTACAAGTCAAAAGACCGTTTATTTTTCCACCCTTGGCAGGTTTATTGCGGAAGTGGAATTACATATGGAAGAATTTGAAATGGGTTTTGTTTGAATAAACTGATTTACAAATTCATAAGGAAGGTTCGGGCTTGACAAGATGCTTAAGTTCAGTGCTTTTCATTTTCTTAAGGAGTTTAACACTATTTTTAATGTATAAATGGATCCCTCAAGTTGGATTTTTTTTTTTTTTGTGATGTGGTGAATTACGTTTGTTTTGCTTGGGTAATTATTTTTCGCATCTTGCTCTTGCATGACTGAATTGTGCTTGTTCTCTGTTATTATAGTTGTTTATGCTTTAAAGGAGTGCCTATATGTGTTGAAACTGTTTGTGGCAGAGAAACAGACGCTCTATTGGCATATAAGTTATGATCAAACAGATACTTAATAGACTCCCGAAGAAGCAGTCTAAGTCAGCTGAAAATCGTGAGGGAGGGGGAACTTCTACATCCACGTCGAATGCTTCTACCAGCTTGAGAAATAATGATTTATCGAATAACCGATATGGAAACCTGGGGAATCCATCTCTACCTGGTGGCAACTCTATGCCAAATGTAGGATCATATTATGGCAATAAGCTTGCTCAAACTGTGAATTCAAAGCTTAATGGGAACCAGTCTGCCACTCAGTATGAGGCCTTGCCGAGCTTTAGAGATGTTCCTAATTCTGAGAGGCAAAACTTGTTCATTAAAAAGGTGAACTTATGCTGTGTCATATTTGACTTTAGTGATGCAACAAAGAATCTCAAAGAGAAGGAGGTCAAGCGCCAAACATTGTTGGAGCTTGTGGATTATGTTGCTTCGGTCAATGCGAAGTTTCCAGAAACTGTGATGCAAGAAATTGTTAAGATGGTGTCTGCAAATTTGTTTCGGACACTCGCTTCACCACCACGTGAGAACAAAATTTTGGAGGCATATGATTTGGAAGAGGAAGAGCCGTCAATGGACCCTGCATGGCCTCATTTGCAAGTTGTGTATGAATTTCTTTTAAGGTTTGTGCAGTCTCCGGAAACTGATGCCAAGTTGGCTAAGAGATACATTGATCACTCTTTTGTTCTCAGGCTGTTGGATCTTTTTGATTCTGAAGACCCTAGGGAGAGGGAATATTTGAAAACAGTTCTGCATCGTATCTATGGGAAATTCATGGTACATCGGCCTTTTATTAGGAAAGCAATAAACAACATCTTCTATCGTTTTATATTTGAGACTGAGAAGCATAATGGAATTGCAGAACTGTTAGAGATTCTGGGAAGCATAATCAATGGGTTTGCTTTGCCACTAAAAGAAGAGCACAAGCTCTTTCTTGTTCGAGCACTCATTCCCCTTCACAAACCAAAATGCTTACCTATGTACCACCAACAATTATCTTACTGCATCACACAATTTGTGGAGAAAGACTGCAAATTAGCAGACACTGTAATACGAGGGATGCTGAAATATTGGCCAATTACAAACAGTTCAAAAGAGGTCATGTTCTTAGGTGAGTTGGAGGAAGTTTTAGAAGCAACACAGCTCCCAGAATTCCAGCGTTGCATGGTGCCCTTGTTCCGCCAAATTGCCCGTTGCTTGAGCAGTTCACATTTTCAGGTTAGTAAAATTGTTGTTTCATAAGGCCGAGTAGGTCCCTTAACTAATTTGTTTTATTGTCTTCCCTCAATCGGTAAGGCATTTTACATCTTCCAAAGTATTTTATTTCGTTCTCCGTGTTTTAAGCGTACAATCTTTCTATTGCAAGACCATCAAGATGCCTGGCTTGGTCATTGTTTTCTCAGCTGTTGTCTGTTCTTTTCCCTTTTGCAGCATAATGTACAAATGACAGAAGGAATATTTTCTCCTGAATGAGAAATAATTTATGGCATTCTTGATTGGATTTTAGTTTCTTTTCAATTAGTGTTAGCTCGAATCAGTTGCCCCTTTAGTCCTTCTCCTTATATGCTTTTATGGAATTATGGTCAAAGTTTCCAAGTTGCTTTCAGGTTCTTTGGACATTCACATGTGATATCAGCATCTTGTACGGATATCACTCAAGTCTCTTCCAAACAAAGAGTTTAGGAGATGTATAAGCAAATTCCAAGGTTATTATATAGTGATAGGTATAAATGTATAGGTTATTATGTTTTCTTTACTAATAAAGGTTTTCTGGTGGCTAAACATTAGAAGATGTTGGTTCTTTGTATAAGATTACGTTTATGTTGGTGATAAGATGGACTGCAATTCTTCTTTGAGCGATCATATTTTAGTGTGACTTTTTAACTTTTGACTCCCTTGATCCCTGCTCATGATAGGCATATAAGTTCCCTAACTTTGACTTCTGCAGGTGGCAGAGAGGGCCTTATTCTTATGGAACAATGATCACATTGAGAACCTAATTAAGCAGAACCGTAAAGTCATACTACCAATCATATTCCCTGCCTTGGAGAGAAATTCAAGTCAACACTGGAATCAGGTAGTACAGAGTTTGACTGTAAATGTTCGTAAGATCTTCTCTGATGTTGACCCAGAACTCTTTGACGAGTGTTTACTTAAATACCAAGAAGATGAAACTCGGGAGAATGAGATTAAGTCAAAACGTGAAGCCACATGGAAACGCTTAGAAGAGATTGCTGCAATGAAAGCTACAAGTAACGAACCGGTACTCGTCTCACCTAAAACCACAATGCGTGTGTCATCTGGCTAGAGAGTTGGGAGACTGCCTTGATTATTATAGTATGGAAGTAGGAGACACCTGTTGCCTGTTGGCGGACCGTGAGTTGAGATGTACTAAGAGGTGGAACATTGGGTTGCCTGTTGGCAGACCGTTGAGTTGAGATGTGCTAAGAGGTGGAACATTGGGTTAGTGTCTGATTGCTTGGTTGTTTTTGCTTTACGATGGTTGGTTTGCCATGTATTACCACGCATTGGATCGAGGTGTTATGGTTGAACACAGTAATTCCTCACTTTTGTTGTGCTTGTGGACTACATGTAGCAGATTGGTTGGTGGTTGGACTGAGACTTCACACCGCTGAGCCTGTCTCCCCTCTTTTTTAATGGTCAAATTGGGGTAAGGGTGACTAGAAATACTTGCAATTGTGTACTTTTTCTTTGTATATTGATTTTCAGTTAGTGAATATTTTGTTCCAAGGCTTCAGTTACGTTAGTATTTCAAGTTTGGAATTTTTATGGACGCAACAGGAACTTGACTCTGGCTCTGTCCTGCGAATAAGAAACATGATATGTGACAAAATTAAGCACTTATAATAAGTATTAGATGTTTTAATTTTATTAAGGCGCAGGTTATTATACCATATAGTCCTTGATTGGCTCATGCTGGCCATTGGCAATGACCAATATATCTTTCTTTAGTTCCCTTGGAGATCATCTTCTGACCAGATTTGTAACAAAACTTCTTGTATCACTGTTATGTTTGTTTTCTGGGAAGGTGAGGGTGGGAGGAAACGAGTAGTAAAACAGCCGATCCATTAGCTATTTGGCATTATTGATAACAACTAGGACTTGCATATTTGTCAAGATAAATAGTTATCAATAGGGGAGTCGTTGGACTTGGATTTGATGAGTCTATTCAGCTGCTTAGCAAGCAACTGCTTGAGTTTTCTCTTCAGTAAGCGATTTGAGATGAATTTGCTCGTCTATGATTTCTCTTCCTTTATTAGGAGGAAAGAACGTCCTCAAGCACTCTTCTTGTTACTGGTCCAAAACCCTCCTCGTATCCTGACGAGACTGTTAATTTTATTTCAAGTCATCGATATACACTGCCTTTAGCATTTGATCTGGAGAGTTCCCGTACCTCTCAAGTTACATCACCGACTGGCTAAGTTGTGGTGTTTATCAATGGAAGTAGTTCGTCAATTTCATTGAGTATACCTTTGTCTTGTACCACAGGATCATCGGTTGTGTGAACGAGGGAAATGAGGTTGGGTGGTAGTAGGCTGGGTCGAACTTGGGTAGGTGGAAAATGGCCTAAGGCCCAATTGGACCAAATTAGTCAGGCCCAGTGCCCGGATCAGATCAGGCTTTGGGCTTGACTCAGGCCCAAGTGGAAAATTTGCCCAGGGCCCAATTGGGCATAAGACTCGGATCAAATCAAGTTCAGCAGGCTTGATTTTTTAAAATTTTTATTTTTAATTTTAAATTTAAATTAACTAATAATTAATGATAAAATTATAGGCAATGAAAGAAAAAAATTAAAATAAAGTGTTTAATTTAATTAATTGAAGTTACAAATTTTAATTGATTAATAAAATAAAAATTTTGAGGCTTTATAATAAATGCATATATAAAAACTTACATATTGTGATAAATGAATAAAATAAAACTAAATTCGTTAACGAAAGAGATATGATTATAGGAATTGATAAAAGTCAATTCAAATAATTATAGTTACGAATTTCAATTAATTACTTTTTTTGATATTTTATAATATAAGAATATATAAAAACTTGAGTATAGTGATAAAATAAGCAAGATTAAATCAAAGTCATTGATAAAGAAAGATATGATTGTATGAAATGAAAGAAAAAATTATAATTAAAGTGATTAATTCAATTAATTACAATTACAAATTCCAACTGATTAAAAATATTTGAGATTTTATAATGAATAAATATATAAAAATATATTGATAAAATGAATAATATGAGACCAAATTCATTAATAAATGAGGATATGATTATAGAAAATGAAAGAGAAAAATTGTACTTGAAGTGATCATTTCAATTAATTATAGTTACAAATTTCAATTGATTAAGAAAATTTTATATTTTATAATGAACGAATATATAAAAACTTATATATAGTGATGAAATGAATAAGATGAAACTAAATTTATTAATAAAGACTGATATGATCATAGGAAATGAAAGAAAAAGATTATAATTGAAGTGATCAATTCAATTAATTATAGTTATAAATTTCAATTGATTAAGAAAATTTGATATTTTATAATGAACGAATATATAAAAACTTTCATACGGCGATAAAACGAATAAGGTGAAACTAAATTCATTAATGATGGAGGATATGATTATAGGAAATGAAATAAAAAGATTATAACTGAAGTGATCAATTCAATTAATTATAATTACAATTTTTAATTGATTAATAAAATAAGAAAATTTGAGATTTTATAATGAATAAATATATAAAAACTTCCATGTAACAATAAAATAAATAAGATGAAACTAAATTCATTAATTGTAGTAATCTTTTGTACAAAAATGATGCAATTTACAAAAAATCAAGATAGAGATTGGAGAGGGTAGAGACTAGATAGACTGATAGAACAATTAATTATTGTAGTTAGGATGGTCAATAGTTTGCATAACTTCATCTTTATGTACAACAATTATATTTGGTAATGTACCATTAAAATTAAAGGAACAGTAAAGATATGGTAATAATTAATAAATATTTACATATACATTTATCTTTAAATATTTTATCAAAATAATGTCCACTTAGTCGATGAATATGAGTAATCACCTCTGCATTAATACCTATGACTGTATTAATATAAATTTTTTTACAAAATATTAGATAAGATAATATAAAAAATAAAAATTGATATATATATAAAAGAATTTATTCTTAATATTTTCATCATCTAACCAACTTCAAGCACATATAAGGACTGTTATATTACGAGGATAAAGTCAAGCACAATGAGGACTAATAACCTAATTACTAGTTCTTAAAATAGATTCTGAAGCAATGATAGATTATAAAATTGCTAATAAATCTCGTGCAATTATTTACATGATTGAAAAATTATTTCTACAACTCCTCTACTGCCATAATACATCGAACTGTACCCCTTTAACTTTGGCCACATAATCTTCCTTCAAATATCTATCTCATTCTATTATAATGTACGAAATCTTAACCTTTTTTTTTCTTTCATAAATTTTTAAAATAAAAATAACAAACTACTCTTTTAAGGGGAGCTTGAACTTGAACTGAAGCCGGAGTTGAACAAAATGACACCTAAGTGATGAACATGATCTCTTTATAAATAGATGATGAAGAGGATAAATTTTTAACAGAAAAACTTGGTATTTTCACAAATGTCAAGGAATTAACTAGATAAATTGTTAATGGCGTTTCAAAGTACAGTCCATTGCAATGCATTGACTAATTTGATTCCACGGATACACATAATCTAAAAAATAACAAGTCGTTGAATTTCCATACTAATTCAAATAACACATCCTAAGGATGGATTCCGTCGATACAATGAGGAAGCTTCGTAACAAAGTAATCTCTACTATTACCATTCTTTGCCAACAAAATGAACTTAGAGAGAAATCCAGGGACCAACATGGAGTTCTATCTATCATTTCATTACTGTTTAGGATGCCATCTACGAACTTCCCATGGCAGCACAATTCTCAGGATTCTAGTAAAATAATTTGCAAGAGCTGGTCATATCTGATACGAACCAAGGTGGTGACACTCAAGGTGTCGTTTTTCTTAATAGCCCGATAACTAGGAGCAAGGCGCAACAAATGAAGATCAAATTGAATGCTTTTGTTCAAGAGTTCATCTCTAGCAAA
>JAOSBK010000008.1:9300248-9310622 GCA_027568895.1 Erythroxylum shatona
ACAAGTTAACCAAGGGTCCCATAGAGCATTTATCCTATCTCTCATTCGAAGTACACTGGAAGTTACGCTGGTGCACAGTTCAATTCGTTTTGGGCAAACCTTTTATACCAAAGGCTTACACTTTCCTTTACTTCTCAATTTAGTCCCTTTAGACTTATTTTATCATTACATCGTTCAAGTCTAATTTGGATATTCTGTGTTTAGATCTGAGGGTTCCGCATCAATATCATTAAGTAACTATCCAAAAAGGAATTTGGAAAGCACGATGTTACATAACACAGGTATTGAATTTGAAATGCCTTTGGTTCCAAGTTAAAATAGAACTACCACCATGAATGTAGAATTGCCAGTGAACATCATGGAATATTTCTTTACAATGCATGAATATGATCATATCTCCACTAAAAAATCCATGCTATTATGCGAGAAGTCCACAGAGAGGAGAAGTCTTCAAATTTACTAGCATTGAAAGTATCAAAGCTGTTTATAAGGTAAACACTGAATAGGGCAATAGTAGTAAGGTATGTTGATAGAGTTTCCCATGACCAAACATGAAAATATTAAAGGGTTTATAAGTAGTAAGGGTCAACTATCCAAACAACTAGTTCTAATTATTTGGACAATAGTTGACCCAAGTTCAATTCTTGTAAGTAGACTCTACACTCTGTCCATATTAAAAATTCAATATGGTATGCAATAGTAGTAAGGTACGCAAGCCAATGTTGGCACAAATTAGACTAAACAATACGAAGTGGGAGCTCTTCACTACCATGTAAAGTTTTCTATTTTGTGTGCGCTTGTATGGGAGACAGACCGAGGTCGAGGTTTTGAAACTTAGGTAATATAATATAACACAATAAACTCAATCAATGGTAGCACTTCAGAGCGGTGAAACAAATATCTGTAAATATGCAAAAACATATTTTGCAAGATTTGTGTAAGAATTGGTTGGACCATGTTTTGTAGCTAAACAGAAACCATAGCACCTTCACTTTACAATCTTATTCTAACAACATTTTGCAGCTCTTACGAAGGGCAGGTGAAGGAGGAGGATTCAGGCAAAACTATCCTTACATGTTCCACATTATAGTTTCTATACGACAAAAAAAGAAAATTATAGTTCCACATTATAGTTTCTTGTAGTAGACTCACTCGTACAGTAAAGGTACTCTCAACGAAGTACAACTTTGACGTTAGTAATCTCCCCACCTCCTTCAAAGTCACCAGGGGTTCCATGATATGTCGGAGCATAAAGGCTACTTGGCACCTTATTATTCAGGGAATGAAATGGAGAATCGTTGATGTTGCCAGGACTCGATTCTGGATTGACCCTTGGCTTATAGGGATAGGATCCCTTACTTCCCAAGCCACATCCCCCATCCCTGATTCCAAGATCAATTTCAACGTTCGGGACTTCATGAACTTCGACGGTAATTGGAAATGGGACAAGTTCCAATCTTATCTTCCGTCGTCGATTTGTAAATTAATAGCAGGGACATTTCCCCTGAAACCTTACTTAGGGCCGGATAAACTAATCTAGGGACTTTCTGACATGGGTCAGTTCACCTTAGCTTCCACTTATACCATGATCATGGATACTGAAGACGCTCTAGTCCATGAGGAATGGAAGGGAACCTGGAAATGACAAGGCCCTCAATGCATTCGCTCCTTCCTCTGGCTGCTTGCGAAGGATCGATTACTGACTAACCAGGAAAGAGTGCGGCGGCATTTCACTACGGACGACGATTGTTCTCATTATACTTTGGAAGAATCCCCGCTACATGCAATACGCAACTGCGTTAAAGCCTGTCAAGTGTGGTACAGCTTCCCTCCTCACATTGTCTCCCATGACTTTTACAATATGTCAATAAGAGAGTGGATCACTCAAAACCTCTACCTTCACTACAAGGTGTTGGGACATGAATGGTCTCTCCTTTTTGGCATTATCTGTTGGTTCTGTGGCAATAGAGGAATATGTCCCTCTTTGATGATCAATTCTCTTGGCCATCCTCACCTATTTCTCATATTTTGTCTTATGCAGGTCTGCTCCACCACTCAGCAGTGTGACATAGCAGAGTGACGATCGCCAGCTCGTGTGCTCGACAGGAACAACTTATCAGTTGGAACAAACCTCCCACAGGATAGCTTAAATTAAACACTGATGGTGCATGCAAATGGACCTCGGCCATAGCTATTGCAGGCGATCTTCTCCGAGATAGCGACGACAACTGGCGCGGAGGATTCACCCAAAATATTGGCTGGTGCACTCCAGTCGCAACAGAGCTCTGGGGAGTCTATACCGGGCTGACCCTCGCATGGAATCTAGGGTACCGTCGGATCGAGCTTGAAGTGGATTCCACAGCAGTGATTGACATCCTTTCTTCCCCGGATCACCGAGCCGGGATGTTCAATCCTATAGTTCTAGGGATTAACGAACTGATCAATAGGAACTGAACTGTTGTTCATCGACATATATATTGAGAGAGCAACAAATGCGCCGACTGGCTTGTTAACTATGCAGATCATTTTGATGTCGAAGTCATATATTTTGATACAACACCTATCGGGTGACACATGATCCTTGTAGAGGATTTATCGGGAATTTTTTCTCTCGTCTCGTTATGTAATTTTGATTCAGTTTCCTTTTTAAAAAAATAGTTTTCTTGTTTCTTCGGGGCTGCTTATATTCTATTAATCAAATATAATATTAAATTTAATACTTTTATAATTCTTATTAATAATACCTTAATTATTAATAAGAATTATAAAAGTTCTAATTTAAATTATATTTAAATAATAAAAATTTTAATAATTTAATTTTTAATAATTGATTTAATTTTTGTAATTAAAATATAACATTTATTAATAAATATTTTATAAGAAATTAAATAGTGAACCGGCTCGATCATAGGCTAGCCGACTGGGGGCCTAGCCACGAGTGAGCTAAGCAATCGCAACCCGTAGCTCGATCAACTCAAGTTAAAGTCTAGTCCGTAGCTCGATTAACTCAAGTTAAAGTCTAGCTAGGCCAAGCCCCATTTATCGTCCCTAAAATTAAAGTAAATTTAAATAATTTATCTTTATTTTTTTAATGTAACATGTAATTATCATTGGTAATAAAAATATAACTATATTAATATTAATAATCAAATGTGATATTATTTTTATTTGAAAGAAAAATTAAAACTAAAAAGTATAAAATATAGAAGTAGTAGACATAGCTGTGTCTAGAAAAAGAAAATAAAAATGTTTCAGATAACAATCAACATATCGCCGCCTGACATCAGCCTGTCACCGAACCTTTGAAGATACTAACCAATCCTTTTTGGCCTTTTGTAGTCTCCCCTTGTTTCACAAAAGAAAACCAAGCACAAAAAAACCTCTTAATTTTGCCAAAGCTCACCTTGAAATTAATCATCTAAATACAGAAGGGCAATTAAGAGTTCATAAATATTAAATGTCATGTCTTTATATAGGCTATAATCCGTGATTACGAACAACAAGGCATGGTCACATGTAACCCATGCACACAGACAAATCCCACACACGCACACTCTCCAGACTCCTGAGGGCTAGGCCTTGTATTACACGAAAGCTCCAAACTCAAAAACCCCACAAGCAGCTCTGCCTCTGCATTGCATGTAAATAATCACCCACATCAACCCGTATCGTCAGCGTGTCTCTCTCTCCCTAGCTCTTTATCGCCAGTAAAGATTCAATCTTTAGTAATATATTCCTCTTCCCCTCCATTCCGTTGAAGATTCAATCTTTCGACTGACAAAACCCTACAATCTGATCAAATCCCATGTGATTCCCTAAAAAGATTCCAAACCCTTCAAATTTCACACACCAGAAAACATTGACTGTTTAAGCATAATCCAACCACGATTTCCCTCCATTCCCTCTCTCCACCACCAATCCCACAATTATATAAAGAAAGAAAGAAAGAGGAGCATCAAAATTTGGTTTGGGAGTTTTTCTACAGAGACAAGAGAGGTAAGGGGGACAGAGAGAGAGGGGAACGGAGAGGGAAATGCCGAGCGTGACTGTCAAGTTATACAGTGTGTTCTTCAAGTTCCTCTTGAAGCACAGATTGCAAAATCGGATCCAAACCCCACTCGATTCGGATCCTTTCGGAGTCACGACTCGGCCAGAGGAATCCGTCACCGCCGCCAACCCTTCCTTCTCCGACGGCGTCGCCACCAAGGACATCCACATCGACCCCTTCACCTCTCTCTCTGTACGGATCTTCCTCCCCGAATCCGCTCTCAACCCGCCTGAACCCGATTCCAGGTCCGCCCTCTCCAAAACCAAATCAAAAACTAATCTTTCGTTAGACGCCGCCGTCCCCGTTTACCACCATCCTCGACGGAACAGCGTGGGGCCTCCAGTTCGTGGCGGCGTTGCAACGAAGGAAGAGTCCAGAAGGAGTAGTTACAGTTCCAGCAATGAGATGGATGCCTTAAATTTGAAATCGGAGGGCGTGAGTGAAGTGTACAGAGGGTATTCTCCCGCGAGGGATAATTCGAGGAGGTTGCCGGTGATGTTACAGTTTCACGGCGGAGGGTGGGTGAGCGGGAGCAATGACTCGGTGGCGAATGATTTCTTCTGCCGGAGGATTGCTAAGTTGTGTGATGTGATTGTGCTGGCTGTGGGGTATAGGTTGGCTCCAGAGAATCGGTATCCGGCAGCGTTTGAGGATGGGTTGAAGGTCTTGAATTGGTTGGGAAAGCAGGCGAATTTGGCTGAGTGTAGCAAGTCTCTGGGGAGTAGTGGTAAGAGCGGGACGGAGTTTAAGAAGGGTGATGTTCATAGGCATATTGTGGACACTTTTGGAGCTTCTATGGTTGAGCCTTGGTTGGCTGCTCATGGAGATCCTTCCAGGTTTCTTTCTTTCTCTTAGAAATAGTTTAAGTTTGAACTGAAAGATGGTGCGATATTGTAGTTGTGCAACATCGGAATTTGGGACTGAAGTTGTTATATGCATTGCTTGTGCAGTACATTATTGTCTAATTAACCAACTGAGCTGAAATGGGTTGGGAAATTCTCTTGTTTGTTATGTAAGTTATAGCTGAGGCTTGTTTAGGGGCTGCATTCAAATGGGAGTAGGTAAATTGTGATTATACTGTTTAAGAGATGGTTAACAAAAGCAACTCAACAAGCTGCTGTTTATTTCTGATTTCTATCTTCTGATAACCTAGTTGAAACTGTTTCTACGTGGTGTCAACTAAATTCTTATGACATTTATGATTTTGTTTCACCAAGATGTTATTGAAATATCTCAAAATAATGTCGAGAGCTAGGGTAAAAATGAACTTCACAGAGATTTAGGCCTTCGGTCTTCAGAAATGAACTCAAAGTTTTCGTTTGTGTCAACTTATATTTTAGCTTTTTTCTTTTAATTTGAATGGTAGGAAAATTTGGTTCAGCCATTGATTTGCAACTTCGGAGTTCATGATGGTGATATTATTGTTATTATGTTGATAATGTGTGGTTTTGGAATAGTTAACATAGAGCTTGCAGTGACTCGTGCTTTGTTAACTGGGAATGAAGAGTTGAGAATGGAAGAACCATTGCAGTTTAGTGTGGGGATTATATTTCATGATATATTTGTTTCAGTGTGATATTTCATCGTAAGAAACATTCCCAAGAAGAGCCAAGCTGAACAGAGGACAAATTTGCCGGTGGTATTCTCCTCTGTGCTTCTTAGACACGTCTAACAGACAACGCATATTATTTTTCACCATCTATGCCTTTCTTCTCTTCTAGGAATGAGTTCATATATGCTTTACATCAAACATGTTCACGTTGTGGGGTAAATTATTTGTCATTTTCCTCTTCAAAATGTTCGTGTACTATAGTCAGTTAACTGAAGTTATTATTTTGGTTTGTTTAGTCTGCAAATCTATCTGCAAAGGGAATGCACTACATAAACATTACCAATCCCTTAATAGCAAATTAACCCTAAGGATGATAGTGTTATGTGTCTACTAATCTTTGACTGATGGCCAATTTAAACAGATGTGTACTACTTGGAGTGAGTTGCGGTGCAAATATTGCTGATTATGTGGCTCGTAAAGCTGTGGAAGCAGGCAAGCTTCTGGACCCTGTTAAGGTTGTGGCACAGGTCTTGATGTACCCATTCTTCATCGGTAGTGTTCCTACACACTCCGAGATAAAGTTGGCAAACTCCTATTTCTATGACAAGGCGATGTGTTTACTTGCATGGAAACTATTTTTGCGAGAGGAAGAGTTTAGCCTTGACCACGTGGCTGCCAATCCCCTTTTACCTGATAGGGGTCCTCCTCTGAAGCTGATGCCCCCAACACTGACAGTAGTGGCAGAGCATGACTGGATGAGAGACCGAGCCATTGCTTACTCTGAGGAGTTGAGAAAGGTGAATGTTGATGCACCTGTTCTGGAGTACAAGGATGCCGTTCATGAATTTGCAACCCTTGACATGCTGTTGAAAACACCTCAGGCGCAGGCATGTGCCGAAGATATTGCTATCTGGGTTAAGAAGTATATCTCACTCCGAGGACATGAGTTTTCTTACTGAGTAGATACTCAAGTCAGGAGCCACAGCAGAAGATCTAAGTGGTTATTTCCTGTAACACAACGGGCAAGAGACGAATTGAGCTGCGCTGCCATGCAGGGTTCTGTGGACAGGAGGCTTTTTTTCCCAGATGTTTCTTATTGAACGTGGGAAGTGGCTCTTCCTCACTTCCCCTCATATAGGCCTTGCCCTGTTGTGCATCTTTTTGTAAGATATGAAGCTTCTATTTGGTGAGATGAGGTTATCTTCTTGTTCGAGTAATGTGCTGCATTTGGCCGTTTCTCGATTGTTGCTATTTTCTTGTGTACTATGCTCCTGAACACAATTTATCAATGAAAATTCTCTCATCAGAGGCGCATTGGAAAGATTTCAGTTATGGGTTCAACAATTTTAATGGCTTAAGATGTTTGTTGCCCAGTGAGCACATTCAAACCGTTTTTAGTATTTTTATGTTTATCATTCAAATTGTTTTAGTTTAATTAATTTTATGTCTTGTTTTAAGTAACTGCAGAAGAGTTGTTTGAAAAACAAAAAAATGGACAATTTATGAGTCAAAATATGAAAAAAAAATAGTTTTGCCTAATGTTTTATAAATAAGATAGGTCATAAAACTTATTCTTATCCATAAAAAAATTTAAAATTTAATTAGAAAAAAATTAAAAATTAAAAATTAATCGATTTATTTTAGTTTATAAAAATTAATTAGTTTGTAAAAATTAACTGATTAATTTTTAATAATAAAAATTATTAAAATAAATTGAGTCAAAAATTAGTTGAAAACTTTTACGAACAAACCAACTAAATTAATTTAATTTTTAAATCATTTTTATCAAGGGATGAAGATTAGTTTAATTTTTAAATCATTTTTATCAAGGGATGAAGATATGATATGTTGCGTGGATTGAAACAAGACTATATCCAAGCTCTAAAAAATTACGTAAGGATATAAATTGTCAGAGCTCGTGCTCCTTTGCAAAAAAGAAGTAGAAAGAGTTACGATTTGAGATACAACTGTGTCCTAGACCTAATTTTAATGTAAATAATATTTAAAAAGTAACAAAATCCTGAGAAAGACTTTTCACTTTCTTTTGCTTCATTCTTTAGTTTTCATTATAGTTAGCTGTTGCCCACCAAAAGAAGTCTAAGAACACAATCAAGAGCCATTTTCAGCAGAGAGAGATTGATAGTCATTTTAGAGAGGCAATTATCATCGGATTGAGATTTTTATTAGTCAGAGGTTTTCCCTTTCAACTATTGTTTTCATTATTTTAAGGATGATTATTGACTAAGTATTTGTTTGGATGATCTTATATCAGTAGAATTTTTGTCAGTAATGATTTTTTAAAAAAAGTTTTCTAAGAAGTCAATTGACTGTTTAGTTGTCAATTAAAAAAATAATTTTTTTAATTAGCTTCATATAGTATACTGTTTGGCAACATAAAAATAAAAAATACTTTTATTAATTTTAACTATATTTTATTTTGTAATAAAATTATTTATTTATATAAATATTATTTTAAGTATATTAAACAATATGCAAAGTACAATATATTATGTTTAAATTTGATTTAAAAGAATTCAGCTATTATTAGATCTGTAATGAATGGAATGAGTTTACATTTACTTAACAATTGTTTGATAAATTCACTTCCATTTAAATCGTGATTTGAAATTATTGATACATGTATCATGTAGACACTGTTGTAGACTTTGAGGTTTAATTCACATCATTACAAGAGATGTCTCATTTACACTTTACGGTTACCTATTTCTTAGATAACCATCTTGTAGGAAATTATAGATAACCATCTTGTAGGAAATTATTTAAAGAGATGTCTCATTTTCTTGTAGGAAATAAAACTAATATGAAAAATAAATATTAAAACATATAAAAAGCTAAATAATATTATAATCTCAAAATAAATATTTAAGTTGAGTAAATAGTTAAATATATAATAAATTATGCTTTTTTTTACAAAAGAGAAATACAAACTAAATCATCGTCCTGGGGTACACCGCGCCTAGCGCATCACGGCTGAAAAGCTCCTGAATACCAAAAGGGGGCTTTTGGAGAATATATAGGCCCGGTTTGAACAAACTAGCGAGGTTGTTCGCGCACTGGTTCCCTTCCCGGTACACATGCTGGAGCTGTACCGTCCAAGCCCGTTGCAACAGTTGCAGAATTCCTATCACCAAAAAAGAAACCTCTGTTAGTACCACTGGTGGAGTAGAGAGAATGTTAATAACCTCAAGTGAGTCGATTTCAACTACAACTTGGCGATATCTCAAATCCCAGGCCAGCTGAAGGCTCGAGTGAACCCCCCAAAGTTCAGCAACTAATGGCAAACCCCTAGCAAGGTGCTGCTAGAAGTCCCCCCGCCACTCCCCATGCCAATCGCGAATCAGACCGCCCGAGGAGATCGTGTGGGAACCCGGGTTCAACGCGCCATCAGAATTGACTTTTACCCATCCCGCTGGAGGCTTAGTTCACCCCACAAAAGTACCCATCGGTACGCCCTGCGCTGGGAAAACACAATTTTTCACCGTCCTGGCTCGTGCAATCCACACCACGTAATCCATAATTATTCGATGTCCCTCTTTCGATCAGACAAAATCTGCCTCGAACAGGCTGTTGTTTCTCCATTTTCAAAGGAACCAACAAGCGACACCAAAAACCATGGCCCACGCTTCCTGATGCACCTGAGCTAGCTTCGTGAGGTTCCACAACAACCACACTTCCTCCTCCTGCTGGAAAAAACCCGTATCCACCACTTGTTGAGGAAAATTACGCCAGAGAGCTTTAACCCGTGAGCAGTCCCCCATCACATGGGCAATGGTCTCTTCCTGCCCACAGAAGTGGCAGCTACTGTCGGTGGCAATGTGTCGAGCCACGTGTTGTTGGTTTGTCAGTAGTTTGTATTTAGCAACAAGCCAGAGAAACGATCGAATGCACTGTGGGCCCGTCCATTTCCAGATAATCTCCCACAGCTTGTGTCGGCGGACTGTAGGTTGGCCCTCTATTAAATCATATGCCGACACCACTGTGAACCCGCCATGGGGGTTAGGGGCCCACTGCAAACTATCCTCCCCCATATTCTCGACAATAGGGCATAATTGTGCAAGTGCCATGCAAACCGTAGCCGGGAGATACTGTTGGAACTCATGCCAGAGCCAATCGCCTCTGTCATTCGTAAGATCCACTACTGTGGCCAACCTAAGGGTGCTTGGGACCGGAGAGGACACCATTTGAATAAGAGGTCCCCAACCGGCCAGCCAATTGTCCATCCAAAATAAGATCCGCCTCCCGTTCCCCAGATTCCATTGGATCCCATTTCTAACCCAATGTTAGGACGCTGAAATCCCTTTCCAAACTATCGAAGCCCTTGACTTGGAGAGCGTTAGGGGAAGATGCGTAGTATCCAGCCGATATTTAGCCCGTAGGATCTGAACCCAAAGGGCTGTAGGTTTAGTGAACATGCCCCATCCCAATTTAGCTAGTAACGCATCATTCATAAACCGAATGCGTTTAATGCCCAGCCCCTCTGCCTCTTTAGGCTTACACATCGACTCCCAGTTGACCAGATGCATCTTTTGGTGTTCTGGCAGGGATTCCCAGATAAAGTCGAGCATAGGTTTTTCCATATCGTCGCACAATTGACGCGGAAGTTGAACCGTTTGCATAGTGTAAAGAGGCAACACCGAGAGGACGGCCTGGGTTAACGTAACCCTGCCTGCTAGAGACTGTTGGATCGCGTACAGTCCGAGTATTCACAATACACTGCGGAAAAGACCATACAACAACATGAAGTATAATCGAA
>JAOSBK010000008.1:9310722-9338790 GCA_027568895.1 Erythroxylum shatona
TTTATGATATGTATGGTTTATGAAATTGTATAAGAACTTGAGTTATGGAATTGGAATTGTGTATGGCTATGGATTGTATATAAATTGAGTAGAGATATGAATGTGTTTTGGATATGGATGAATTTGATTAATTGAGACTTATTGAAATGGGTTAGATATAGGATTGTGTTTGTATATGCTGAGATTCCGGACGGAGGGTCCGATGGATTCGATGATTGTGTGATTGATTGGGAAATATAGAAGTGTGTTTTAAACACTTTGTAGGTTTTGAGTTAGTTAGAATGAAGCTGTTATGCTGCCCATTTTTGTTAAATAATAAGTTGCATAATGAATAAGAAAAAGAATGTGGATAAATTGCCAAAAAGGGAAATTGTTTTGGTTTGTTTGTGTGTGTGTATGATTTATGATTATATTGACATGTGTGAGTATCTATGGCAAAGAAAAGAAAAGAAAAGAAAAAAAAATTATACCGAGGTTTCGGATTTGGTTGAGTAGTCTAAGGTTTCCAACGCGATCTTTTTTTCTCTGTTCTTTGTTTTCGAATGTCGGATCCACTTTGTTAAGTTTTCGTTCCGTTTTCGATTCGATTGTTTGGTTTGATTTCGATTCGCATTCGATTCGCTTCGCTATTTTTGCTTTCGTTTCAATTCGATATGTATTCGATTCCGCTTTCGTTTTGTCTCAGTATTCGATTTGTTTGATTTGTTTCCACATTTTTGTTATCCGATTCGATTCATTCTGATTGCATGCTTTCGCTTTGTCGTTTGAATTCGCTTACTTTAATTTGTTTCCGCCCGCATTTGCTTTTGATCTGCTATTCGCCACGTTATTTTCGTCTCCGTCTTCTACTATTCCCGTTGGGATCCGGTTCCGAGATCGGGTCCCAACACTTGTGGAAATTTTGAGAAATGTGAAAATGAGTAATATTTTGGAAATTTATTATAAATGATTTGAAAAGTTGAAAGGTTTGAGAAATAAGCTTTTAAAAAATTTGCTACTGTGAGATTTTTATAAAATGGCAAAAACTTAGAAAATAATTTTTGCTTATTATTCGATTTATAAATATGTTATCCACGAGCTGTCAAGCTCACCCCCCCTTTCATCCCCATCTCTAGGTATAGAGCAGGAGATCGGATGAAAGAATGTCAAGACCGTTTGTTCGATTGTGTATAGCGTGTATTTTGTGTAAAGTTGATTTTGGTATTGATATGGTATATGGCTGAATTGCCATTGATGTATTTCGAGCATGTATTTCAGAATGTATGAGGATTACGAATTTGTGTATATATTTGAGTATGGTATATCTGAATTCTGGAATTATGATTGGATATGAATGATTGGGTTGTGTTTAGATTGTATTAAGAAATGGTATCTTTCATATGAGTATAAATTGATATGAGAATGTATGTGCATGAGATTGAGATACTGAATGTGGTTTGGGATTGAATGTGGTTTGTTGTGTTGGATTCCGGACGGGGAGTCTGATGATTCTGGTTATATTGTGAGAATTATAGAAGTGTACATTTGCCAATGTGCAGGTTTTGGGTTTTTGTAAGTGCAGCCGTTATGCTGCCGAAATTTTGTTAGATAATAAGTTGAAAAAGAAAAAAAAAATAAGTTTTAGATGCTTAAAAGAAGAATTTTGGGTTTGTTTGCATGTATAAGAAGTTTGTATGATTTGAGAATGTGTTTGAGGATAATTTCCAAGATAAGGGAAATTGTATGATTTGCATGAGTTTAAGTATAAAAAAAAATGGTTATAAGAAAAAGAAAGGAGAAGAAAAAAATTTTTTTACCAGATTTCGGATAGGTTAGTCTAGGTTTCCAACGCGATAGTTTCTAGATCTTTTTGCTCCCGGATGTCGGATCTGCTTTGTTAAGTTTTTGGTCCGCTTTCGTATATTCGATTTGTTTTGATGCGATACCTTGCCGTTTCGATTATTCGATTTGCTTCCGCTTTCGCTTTGTTCCGTTTTATGATTCGATTCGATTTGTGAGTTAATTAGTTTAGCTTTCGATTCCGCTTTGCTTTCGTTTTGTATATCCGATTCGTTGATTTCGCTTATGTTTTTGCTTCCGCCTTATGATTGCCGGTCCGTTCGTTTCTTTCGCAGTTGCATTCGTCCGTTCTTTCGCATTCCGTTATTCGATTTACTTTCGATTCGTTTGTTTCGATGCTTTCGCCTTTCACTTTTCGTCTCCGCTTAAGTTTTGTTTCTGCTTTGATTCGATTCGTTGACTACGTTGCTTTCGCTTTGATATCCGATTTGCTTTCAGTTTCGCGTTTGCTTCCGCTTGTTATGATTTGAATTCGCTTTTGCTATTGGTTTCCGCATTTTCCTATTTGTGTCGCCTTCGGATTCGATTTCTCAAATTTGAATCCGCTTTGTTTCCTTCATTTTCGTTCCGTCTTCCAGTTAGGATCCGGTTTCCGGATCGGGTCCTAACACATGTAGTGAGTCCTGAGTCTCCTGCCTGGTCATAGTATAGACCCTGGCTTGGGACTACGGTCGGTTGCCCTGCCCCTCAGTCCACATGGAAGAACTCTCAGCTCTTTCTCTCCCTCTACCTCAGCCTCAGCCTCTCTGACCAGATCCACCACCTCTGCTCTAATGGACTGTAGTATTATTCCCATATTGCTCACTAACAATAGACTAAACTCTCTAAGTAGCAGGGCAATCTCTAATTCGTTGGTCCATGGAGCCGCATTTGAGGCAAGCTCCAGTCAGTCTCCAACACTCACCACCATGTCTCCTCTCACAGTGCTCACAAATTGAAAACTGATTCTATCATGTACCCCTTCCACTGCCAGTCTGTAAAAACCTACCCCTCTGCCCAGATCCTGATTACCTGGATCCACCCGATGATCTGAATGCTCTGTTCTGGCGCTTACTGAAGCTTCTACTAGAACAACCCTAAATCTCACTAGGTCTCTTTCCTCGAGACCTTTGTCCAGTCTCTGCTTGGCTCTCTCAAAGTAACTGCTCAATTCTGATCTAAGCGGCTCTCAGTTTAGTCAAACAGACTAGGTCTGAAAACGCCAATCTTTTTCTGATCTCCATATTGAGCCCATCCTCAAACCTCCTATATTTGTCTTCTTCTAGAGGAATCAGAGCAGCAGCATAACCCATCAGGTCATTAAACTGGATCTCATAATCTGCCACTAACATCCTACCTTATTTCAATTCCAAGAACTCCTTCATCTTCATGTCTAAATAGGTCTTGGGCATGTAGTTATCTCTAAAGACCCTTAGAAAGTCTTCCCACTTCAACTGACAATGCTTGGTGGTACTGCCTAGAATAGTCTTCCACCACTGGTAAGCTAGGCCCTACAGTAAAGACACTGCATAATTGAACTTCTCATCAAGCTCGCAGTCCATCTGATCAAATACCCTTTCTATCCTCTGTAACCATTCCTTGGCCTTAGCAGGGTCTGCACTGCTATAGAAGTCCACAACTCCCTGCTTTTGTAGCCTATCATACCTCCTCTCCCCTCTCTTGGGAACTCTAGGAGGTATCTCCTCAGTCGAGGTACCGAGGACTCCCTACTGGCTCTTATCTATCCTTGGTCAATTGGTTGATCAATCTGATCAGCTAACCTATAACAGACAATAACTTCAATCATTATCTACATTTCTCATGATATTTCATCCTTAACAATCTATATGTCCCAACAAATTCCAAACCATGCTCTGATACCACCTAAATGCAGCACTCCCTTACTGCAGGGTACATACTGGGATGCCCGGAGGTCATTCCGGTATATAACCTACAATAAGGTGAGCTACGTTCGATCACTACATTCACTTTACATGGCATCATATCAATATTCACTTGTAAAGCATCAATAGAAAAACCACAATATTTTAAAACCAATTTTTTCCTTGTTTCATTTCATAAAACTCGAATGTCTACATTGTGTCTTTCAACATTTTTTATATATACATCATCAAAACCTAACACAAAAGTACTATATGAAAGAGGAAAAAATACACAATCTAACTAATTTGTCCAAAATCCTAGCTGACTGACCTTTGAGCTATGACTTATCTTGCCAATCACAATCTACACGACTAGTAGAGCCTCTCAGTAGCTAGGGTTGTCTCTCAGTCCTGAAAAGATAACATTGTAATTTTGGTGAGTTTTGCGAACTCAATGAGATAAACATAATGGATGGTTCACTCAACTCATGCAACAAATTATTTCACATAACATATAATCACATACTACACTTTACATAAGTATCACATTTTCACTTAAGTACAAGCAAATTTGGCATTTCATTCCAGCAAACATACTTAACAATGCATATGAAATGCTCATGAGACACTTTTCAATTATTACGTTGTTGTGATCGAGTGCCTGAACTGTCCCATATCCATTTTGGATACCGGGCTCATTAATAACCATCCCTTATCTGATGAAGATACAGGGCTCATTTTATATAGTGAGCCTTAGGCTCTTAATCACTGTTTGATCTCGAGGCTCTTTTCACTCGCTGAGCTTTAAGATCTAATCGGTGGCTACTCTAATCACAACTGTCATTATCTAATTATGCATTCATATATGGAATGCATGTACCACAATTACTCACATTATAAAGCACTTAGTTCTTCACATTCACATTCAAGTAGCACTTCAATATAGATTCCACATTCACAATTATCGGATCTTCTATCCGGAATCAACAATCAAACACATTCATTTCATATTCATTTATCATTTAAAGCATAATTTAAACAGACAATAATTGAGAGAAACCATCTAGCTTACTCACAGGTTGTTCCCAAAGCTAATGCCTGAAAGATCCAGTAACGTTTGGAGGTTGATGTTTTAGTTGCTCCTCTATAACAAATAATATATACAGTATCACAATTTGTACAATCATAAATATTCAATAATGCACATGTATGAAATGAGTTATGTACAATGTAAGTTCATGATAATCCCGGGTATTTATCTATCAATTTCATCACAAAAATCAATCTCATATAAAAACTCATCTAATTATAATTTATACTTAGGTTTATGCCTCACTAAAACCATTAAAATCTCTATTCCTTTCTCATTGACTCACGTCAGATTTTTCCAAGTTACACTTTCGAGTCTACTGTTCACATTCAATTAGAAAGTAAAACTGATATAATTTGGTCATACTCTCTTCTAGAAAAGTGTTCCTCTATGTCTTATCTTTTCATTGATACTAAAATCACTCAATTTGGATCAGTAATTTAGAAGATATACCTCAAACAATATTGGGTTGTTCACATTTAAAAATAGTGTACTATGTACAATTTCCATCTAGAAATTCAATATCTTAGAGAAAGAATCAAAATTCTACTTCTTGAGACAATTTGTAGGCATATATCTCTAGGTTACTCCAAATTAAAAATCATCTTATTTGGAATCCTACATATCAAGATATCATCAAAATACTGGAACATGTTTAGTAAAATATCTAGTTCATGCTCTTCCAACCGATATCCTTAATTTGATTCGATTAATCTTTTTCGAATCAAAACCAAAAGCTATAAATTTTTATAGAGAGATAGAGGAATGTGTTATGAATCTAATGATTCAAAAATCAGGTCATTTAGAGGTTGAATAACAAAGTTATGGCCAAAATAGTAAAATATGTTCAGCTTTTAAGGGGGAGGGACCTGCAGGTCTTGTGCGTGCGTGTGCCCGCGATGTCGACTTGCACAAAAAATGCGCAGTTGCGATCACACTCGTCTCTTCCTCCATTTCTTCTTCCAACCTAAAATGATAAAAAGGGAATAAATTTCACTACAAATATTGGATTAAGATCATTCTTAGACAATATCAAAGAAGACTTCTAGATCTATAATTTCTATGCAAATCTCGAAAACAATTTTTGCCTCTATAAAGGTCAAAATTTCAAAATGATGTAGCTGTCCTGAATGTCCCTCCTATGCAGCATTACAAAATTATAAAGGTCATATCTCATAACTCAAATGTCCAAAAAATTACATATTTTATACCGTTAGAACACTAAGAGGATAAGCTACAACTGTTATGAAGACAGCTTTGTCAAAATATGTTTAGCCAGTACAGTAAATTCACCAAAGTTTATATCAAAAATTCAGCTCTCTCCTACTATTCATTTCTAGAACTTCCAGAATTGATTCTCTAAAACCCAGCACTTCAAATTTTTATTTCTAGTTTTTTCTACTCCATTTCCATCAACTCATTCACCATAAATTCATACTACTCCAAAAATATGCAAATTAAGTCAAGAAACATCAAAAGTCAAAAATTCATTTTTAACCTATTCATGCTCTATCAACTTTCTGCATTTCCATCTTTCATTCTCAATCTCCATGTTTCCTCTCAACTTTCATTTAAACACTCATTCCCATCTCAGACCATCATTTTACAACTATTCTTCAACTCAAAAATCATTTTCTTGATCATCTCTAAAGAATTTATCAACTCACGTATACGCTTATATATTTTCATGCATACACAGTGAAGAAACAGAGCATGTTTCACTTTTTTTATCTAATTTTCTACACTAATCCTATACATCATTTCACTTCTATTTCAACTCCAAAAATCATTTCCACAACACCTGATCACTAACATTCCATCAAAAAATAAATCAACACCATGACCAAATTTTTCATTCATCAACAAAGCGTTCATAAATATATATATATATACGTAAATGCCATGATCCATGCAACTAACAGTAAATTCATCAATTTATTTCAAAAATCTACAACTCTAACAAATTTATTCTTTATTTACTTGTTGAAAACTCCAAAAGCTTCAGTTATCTTCAAGCCCTAACTCCATACAAAATTACGTAAACCACTGTGAACACTAACCAACTTCTAGTTTTTCTTAAGGAAAAAGAAACCACTTGCAAGGTGGGGTTGGTTTAGGAAAAAGAAAAAGTAAAGAAATCCCTCCAAAGGATTATGATGGAAAACTCTGTGTGTTTAAAGAAAATTCGAATAAGTTGATAACAAGGAAAAAACTTAGGAAAATAACAAACCCCTTTTTAACTCTCGAATAACTTAAACTTACTTCTAACAAATTATAAAAGCAACTTAACTAAGTGACACTTGTCATTTTCCTAATACCTAAGCTTTAACTTAGTTTCTTTTAAAACTAACTCCCTTAAACTCTCATTTTTACAATCCAACTATCTCCAAATCTTTTTTTTGATTTCTTTTTCCTATTTTTTATAATTTTTCAAAATTTATTCCTAAATTCACCAAAATTCACAAATCTCACAATTCTACTAAGCAATAATATTTTCAACATAAATAAATTCAAAATGCACTAAATTTTCAAAAATTACAACTCAATCCAATTATACCCGGAATTATTCATGAATGCATGTATAATTATTTTCATGTGCAAAAAGATTCACTATTCATGTGTATGTGTATGTCATATTAAGCATGAGCATCAAAAAATGCTTTTATAAGCTCTCATTGATCACTCATATTTACTGTTTAAACCTTCCCACGGGTAATGGGATGTTAAAATCCTGTTGACAAGATCCAATCAGTAAAATTGTCCAATTAGTTAGGGGTCATTGTTAGGACTAAATTGCCTTGCCTTCAACATGCTAAGCAGTTAAAGGAAAACAAGTTGCTATAGAATGCTATGGACAAAGTTTCGATAATCTCTCAATTTATTTGATTATATGCATTTTTTACTTATTTAAAGACTAATATCACTCTCACTTCTCGTTTACAGATGAAACTCAATATCGTTGATATCGAGAAGCCTGAAGTGCCAAGCAGTGTGAGTTCATTATTGAAACATAGGGTCAAGGATCATTGTTATTAACTATATAAATACTACAAATCTTTTCTTTCGGATGAGGAGACAATGAGATATGCTCCCAAGCAAGTGACTCTAGAAAATTGGATCCAAATGTTGATTACTGCCTCTGTCACTGTTATGGTTTGTCTTCTTTCTCTTCACATTTGCTTTAAATAATCTTGTTTCACAATTTAATGACGGTTTCTTTTCTTTATTTAGGAAAAGTGTGAGAAAGTCAAGGTTAATAGAGGAAAAATGAAAACTCCTCATAACTAAGGCTCCAAATCACTTGTGGTCGTACAAACAGAACTTGTAAGTTTTTTGTTTAGAAGTTATAATTATATCATTAAATACAATAGAATTTATTGTGTTTCAATCCTTTTCTTTTCTTCAAATAGGGTCAGAAGGAACTATATTGAAAAGAATGTGATAAGACCACACTCTACAACCTCAGACAGTACAAGGAAGGTAAATACTGGACTTCTAAAGAAGTAGAATAATTATTTAAGTATATATTTATTTATTTATTATTTAATTTTTATACTTATTTATTTATGTAGTACTAACTAATAATATTTTAGATTTTAGATAAGATGCATGAGTTGTTGCAAGATTATTGTATGATAGAAATGAGTCAAACGTAGATGAGATTTACAACATCTTTTTTTTTAATACAAAGGAAAGGAAACAGAAAAAACAAAACAAAACAAGAGCCTAACTAACTCGGAGCTCTGCGGTACAGAACCCCGTGAATGTCACGGTATAAAGAGGACATGATAAGCATAGGCGCCTTCTGAAGGGGATGAACTCTGGGATTAGAAAAAGCGGCAAGTGCGGCAAGACTATCCACACAGTGGTTCCCTTCCCGGTGCACATGTTGAAGCTTCACCTCCCAGGTTCGTCGCAGTAACTCCTAGATACCTGTGACCAAAAAAGAAAATTTAGTCGACGGTAACAAGGCTGCAGAGAGGATATTGATCACCTCCAAATAATCTAGTTCAAGGATAACCCGGCGGAAGCCAAGATTCCAAGCCAAAAGAAGGCCTGAGCGGACTCCCCAAAGTTCCGCAGCAAGGGGAGAGCTCTAACCAATGTGATGCAGAAAACCTCCGCACCACTGGCCTTGCCAATCGCAGATCATCCCCCCAACAGAAGCAACGGTCGTACCACTCTTAGCGGCTCCATCTGTGTTGAGCTTAACCCAGTCTGCCATTGGTTTGACTCAACCAACAGATTGGCCCACGGCTAACTCGTGGTCCCCAAACACACTTCGCTCAAGGAGACTAGCCCGGACTATCCAGTGGGCATAGTCCATAACTATACGATGACCGTCTGCTGGCCAACTGAAATCCTCCTCCAAAATACATTTGTTACGCCATTTCCAGAGGAACCAGCAGGCTACCCCGTAAATGGTAGTCTATTGCACCTGTTGGACATGGTCCTGCTTGGTCAGATTACTAGTCATCCACGGCTCCAAATCTTGGAAGAAAAAGTCGGGATCCACGAGAGCTGGTTGGAATGTACACCAGAAAGCTTTCACTTGGCGACAATCACGAACTGCATGCAACGTAGATTCTGCAAGGCCACAGGACTGGCACCTGTTGTCGAGTGTGAGGTGATGGGAAACCTGCTGTTGGTTAGTCAAAAGCTTTTGCTTGAGCATTAACCAAAGGAACGCACGAATCCGTTGGGGGCCGACCCATTTCCAGATAGTAGGCCACCATCGCCTGGAAGGAGGTGGGGGAGATCCCTCTATTAATTCGTAAGCAGAAATAGTAGTGAAGTTGTCGTTCGGGGAAGGACCCCAAATAGGAGAATCCAAGGCAGTGCCAGTCGAATCGAACAGGATGGCTGCGAAAGCCACGTAAACAGACGGGGAGAGGTATTGTTGAAATCTAGACCAATGCCAAGAGCCGTCCCCAGTCATAAAATCAGCCACTGTGGCGTACAGGATTGCCTCCGGAATAGAGGAGGTGACCTCAGAAATTAGGGGTCCCCTGTCTGGCACCCAAGAGTCCAACCAGAAAAAGAGGCGCCTCCCATTACCTACCTTCCACCGGAGTCCCTGACGGACTAATGGCCAAACAGCGGATAAGCCCCTCCACATAGTGGAAGCCCGAGCTCTCTGAAGAGTAAAGGGGAGAGGAGCCTGGTCAAGGAGATACTTCACTCGGAGAACTTGTACCAATAAGGATGTAGGTCTAGTGATCAACTCCCATCCAAGTTTAGTTAAGAGTGCATCGTTTAACGTACGAAGATGTTTTAAACCTAACCCCCCAGCTTGTTTAGGTTTACAGACGTCTTCCCACTGGACGAGATGCATATGGCGGTGATCACCGGTATCTCCCCAGACAAACGCGCGCGTGAGACGCTCCAATTCATCACAGAGCTGTCACAGGAGGCGGACCGTTTGCATAGTAAAAATAGAGAGCGCCGAGATGACCAATTGAGCGAGAGTGACTCTCCCTGCTAGCGACAAAGTCTGGGCCTTCCATCCAGCAAGTTTCTTGTGGGCTGCATACACTATATACTGGTAAGTACACTTCGTGGTACGCTTATGGAGAAGAGGAACGCCCAGATACCTCCCCAGGTTAGTCGTACGGGTAATGTTTAAAACTTGACTGAGGCGATGAGCGTCCGTAGACAGAACATTGTGGGAGAAGAAGATCTTGGTTTTGACAGTGTTGACCTTGAACCTCGAGGCAGAACAAAAAACTGCCAGAGTATTAGCGATTAGCTGAACCTGGGAGTCTGTAGCTTCTACAAAAAGGACCAGATCGTTAGTAAAGAACAGATGGGAGAGGGGGGGGGGCAGTAGGACCCAATTTGATTGATTTCCAGGTGCCTCATCCCACCTCTGCCGAAATGAGGTGACCTAACCGTTCCATGCATAGGATAAAAAGGTACGGTGAGAGAGGATCGCCCTGACGAATCCCTAGAGAGGGTTGGAACGGGGAAGATTTAGAACCTTGCCAGTCGACTTGTATAGTGACCGTCGTCACACACTTCATAAGAAGGCTGATGAGAGGTTCCGGAAGACCGATGTCCGACAGAGTACTGTAAATAAACTCCCATCGAAGGCGGTCACAAGCTTTTTCGAGGTCAACCTTGATAGCTAAATAGCCTGTCTTCCCCTGTTTCTTACGCATCGTGTGAATGACCTCCTGGGCTATGATGATATTATCTGTAATGTGGCGCCCAGGAATGAAGCTACATTGTGTATCAGCCACGAGCTGCGCCATTTGGGGCTTAAGATGGTTCACAAGAATTTTGGAGATAATCTTATAGAGAACCGTGCATAGGCTAATAGGCCGGAAATGAGCCATGCTAGTCGGTGAAGGAAGTTTTGGGATTAACACCAACACGGTGTGATTGATGTCCGCTTCCCAATGATCAGAGCTGAAAACCTCCTGGATGTAGGCTACTATTGTGGGCCCGACAGTCCCCCAATGTTTTTGAAAGAAGAAGGCATTAAAACCGTCAATCCCCGGAGCTTTATGAGGATTCAAGGAGAACACTGCATTCTTGATTTCAAGCTCATGAAGGGGATATTTAAGGTCCCGAAAACCCTCTTCAGAGAGCATCGGAAAATGGCCTGTGAGAGGGTAACTAGGAAGAGGCCCAACGTTGGTTGAGTAAAGAGTGGAATAGAAAGTCCGGGCCAGAATCCCCAGTTGGATAGGATCGGAAATGGGGGTGCCATTCGAGTCAAGGAGGCGCTCAATCTTTAATTTCTGGCGTTTCGCAAGGGTCACCGTGTGGTAGTATTTGGTGTTGCGATCACCTTTCGATATCCAGTCACAACGAGCTTGCTGATGCCAGAAAAGCTCTTCCTCACATAGGACTTGGTCCAAATCTGCACTCAGCTTATCTTCCAAAGCGAGCAGAGTATCCGAATGATCAGGGGTAAAGGTTCGTTGGATACCCTCGAGCCTGGCAAGCAGGCGACGCTTATGATGGAAAATGTTACCAAACTCAGACTGGTTCCAAAGTGAGAGATGGGAAGAGAACTTGGCTAAGGCTTGACTCATCGTGCCTGCAGCAGGAAACCAGTGTCTCTCCACCAACTCCGAAAACCCCGGATGGGTGAGCCAAGCATTTTGAAATCGAAATACTAGAGGACCTTTGGACGGGGGAGGTAGACCTGTCCACTGAATAAGTAGAGGACGGTGGTCAGACCCCAGGAAGGGCAGATGGCGATTGGGGAAAGTGCTGAAGCCAGGCTGAAGAACCCAATACTCTGTCCAAACGAGCTTGGATTCGTCCCCGACGCCACGTGAACTTAGAGCCGACATACCCCAAGTCGTGAAGGTCACACTCCTAGACCCAATTCCGAAAGGGCTGACTGATGACCCTCGCTGACCGGGAGCCGCCATGTTTGTCCGAGTGGGCCAATTTAGCATTAAAGTCCCCCCCAATCAGCCAAGGGCAATGGGTATGACGGCCGACCCAACTGAGGAGAGGCCAAAGGATCGATTGAGGAGCTACCTGCGGGCTTGCATAAACAGCAGTGAAAGCAAAACTTCCAGAAGCGCTCTTAATGGTAGTATGGAGGAATTGGCGATGGGCTAGCAACACAGAAATGTCCAGGCCATCCTTCCATAAAAGCCAGATCCTGCCCGAGAAGCCTACGGCCTCAATGCGAACTGAGTAATCGAAGCCAAGAGATTGGATAACCCTATCAGCCTTAGGGCCACTAATGCGAGGCTCCAGTAAAACAAGTATACTAGGCTTATAAGTACGCAAGTAATTTCTAAGAATAGCAAGGAACCGGGTCCCTCCGGCCCCTTGACAGTTCCAAATAATCATAGACATAAAAAGGAAACGAGGAACTAGACTACAGCTGAGGTCGAGATCGTACCTCCAGCGAGATCCTCCGTAATAGTACTGACCTCATCCGTCCAAAGCATGACCTCGTCCGTCCGAAGCATGTCCTCGTCCGGGTGACTCTCAATGTGGTCCTCCTGTGGCCTGGGCTCACTAAGCGGACCTTGGACAGAAGAATCATGAGGGGTGGAGTCTGTAACGCCGGAGGTAGACCCCCCTGTTGCGATTCGACGCCGTCCATTTGATGGGGACGACGGGTTTCACCAGGGGCCGACTCCTCGATAAGTTGTCTTGGGCTTGACTTTAGGCGAATTAGTTCATTGTATCAATCAACATATGTAACGACGCTTCAGAAAGACAACTGATTGCTTAAGGCTCAGCAAAATAAACTATATTTATCTATCTGTCTATTCTATGTTGTATTTTCAAACTATTTACTTTTATACATGCAAAAATTGACCCAACATTTGTGTAATCTTCATTTAGCTTTTTAGAATTTTAGGGAACAAGAGGACACGTACTAAGTTTGAACACAATAAAATAAAATAAATTAAGCACTATGTTATTGAAGGTTACAAAATGACATACCTCTTTTATACATTATTCTATATTATTTTTCGTGAACAAAATGTTTTTATATACTTTATATTAAATAATATTTACATACTTCAAAAAAAAGAAAGATTAATTTTTACAAGATAAAAAATTGTCATTGAAAGCATCTATATTTTAGAAACTAAGTTCTCTGTTAATATTCATTTTGTTGACTTCATTTTTTAAAAAGAACGATTTTTTTTGGCTTGAAATCTTTCAAACGGTGACAATCAGATGTAAAGAGTATTTCATGTAATAAATGATGCAAAATCAATAATTATAGTTTTAAAAGGTAAATTTTGGAAAAATACAACATAATTTTTTGGTTCCTGGTATGTAATTCACACATCTTTTTTTCTTATATCATAATTATCAAATATTAACAACTTTTACAATTACCTTATATTATTGTAACATTTTCATTTATGTGTATGAGACTCTAAAATTAAGATTGTGATATTTATGATAAAATATTAACACCTAAGGAATACATTTTTTAGTATTTATTAATTAAGTTAAAGATTGATATTAGATGCTTAGAAAAAGTATGGTTGATAATTGTGATGATAACACTTGAGGAAGAAAAAAAAATTAGTGCAAAAGTATATTAATTTAGTTGTTGTCACTACTAAGTACTATTTAATATTTTGTAGACATTTTTTATGAAGTGATTTAAGAAGTTATGAAAAAAAAAAAAGAGAACTGTCTATAATTATAAGAAAATACTTAACGTTAATTCGAGCTTATCAATTGACCAATATATTCTACTACTTGACCAGGTACTAGAAAATATCGATCAACCAATGTCTCAAACTAATCAACTAGTACATTCAAGAACTGCCTTTTAGTATCAGTTTTTGACGAGAATAATCATCCCTTTCATAAGAAATAAACATTAAGAAGTGAATGAACATCGAGAAGGAGGTTTTGAGAGACAAACTGAAGGGAAAGAAAGGCGACAAATTAGAATTCACTAGAATTAGGTGGCGTTTGAATAATTTTCAAATTAAAAAAAGATTTAAATTCATTTTATATGAAAGTTGGTAGTATTTATTAAACAGAGATTTTTAGGATTTTTTATTATTTGTTTAAATTAAATACCTTATTGACCGTTAATTGATTGTTTGTATCTTTTAATTTTTTTGGTCATGGATTGATTGGTAGAAAACACTAATCCAGATTTGATTATTTTTAATAATTTTCAATCTTTGTCACTATTAGTATGCTTTTGATTTTGATTTTTTTCATTATCCTTATTATGATGATGAGTATCCATCTGCTGCTACTTCTAGGTTTGAGCATCAAGTGGTGAATTTCACACCCTTAGCTGCACAAGTACCGAGGGATGAACAACAAGTTAAGATATGTGAAGTTTGCTTATTTTTAGGTTATCCTTTTTATACGTGTCCTATTTTGCAAGATACATAGTACAGGTTTGCTTCTCCATCAAGCTACCATCAAGAGCAGTCCTACTTCTAGCCAAAGCCTCTACCTCTACCATCGCCACCACAAGCTGATGAGATGTCTTTGGAAGAGATTGTAATGAGTTTGGCAATGAGCACTCTTCAATTCCAGCAGGAAATGAGAAGTAGCCTGAAGACCTTGGAAGATTAACTGAGGCACTTAGTGGATATGGTAAGGAGCATGGAAGCCCAAGTGTCTGCAAGCATTCTTAGCCAACAGGAGAATGATGCTGAGGAGTTGTGCATTCCTTCGGAGAGTGGAGATCAATTGGAGAGCCCAGAAGCAATAAAGGAAGAGCAAGTGGAGTTAGGAGCGGAAGAGGTTACAGTTCGAGAAAAGATGGAGGATGTGCAACCTCCTAAGGTAAGTAATGAAGTTCATATTATTGCTAACCGAATTTCATTTCCTTTTCTGAGTTATTTGCAGGAAAAAGAAGAAGAAGAACAGGAAAAGCTACAATAAGTGCAGTTTTTAGGAGAGCTATAGGTAAGCGAGTTGAAGATCGAAGGTGGCAAGCAGGATGTCGAGTCTCCATATGCATTGGCGATACTCTTACGAAGACCATCCTAGTGTGAGAAGGGCGAAGCCCAAAAAGGCGAGTAGACATTAGAGTATGAAGGCAAAACGATGAAGTTCCACTCACCAGAAGTTATGAAGCATCATGCTAAGAAGGAGTCGATTTCAAGGGAAGTTGCTTCAGGCTCCTCAATGAGTTTGAGGATGCTTCCTATTGGGCTTAAGCATCCATTCGATAATGGAAGATGTACATATGCCAAGGGTCAAGCTTATGACCTTAAATAAGTGCTTGATGGGAGGTACTCCATTCATATCCCTTTATTTTGTGTGTTTTTCTCTTTTATGCATATCTTTTGGGTGTTTGCTTTGAGTGTATTACTTGTTTTCTTTACTTTGTTTTATCTGTAGGAGTTTGGAAAGGAAGCCGCAATCTTTCACTTCAACATTGCTATATATGTTTTCAAAGCTGCAATCATTCATTTAGGGGACTACTTCTATTCCCATCCCTCTGTTATGCTTTTACTGATTGAGGACAATGCCCATTCTAATGTGGAGGTCAGGCAAGTGTGAAAATTTTGCACACTTGGATTGTTGTGAGTTTGATGGTGATGATGAGAATGTAGTAAATTGAATAATTTTGATCTTTAGTTAATAGTTAACTGTGATACAGGAATGTTGTTGATGCTTTTGATTTGAAGAACTTTGATTGACACTTGAAATGATGCTAACTTCAAAGTTTTTCATTTTTCTTTTTCCTTTATGAGCCTTGCATGTATTTAGTGACTCTTTTGTATGATGTTTGGTATTTAAGTGCATTTTGTATAGCTTGTCATATGAATGTGGAAAGGGATGCTTAGAATGTAGTGTCGAAAAAGAAGAAAAGTAAAAAAAGAAGAAGAGATAACTATCTTTGTTTTTTGCATTATTGATCAAAAGGGTCTTTGCCTTGTGTTATTAAATAAGAAGCATTGTTGTTTTTTTGTTTTTAAGTTGTATGTATTATGTAATCTATAGTCCACTGGCTTCAACTCACATTCTCTATAGTTGAAGTTATGAGTGGTGCTTTTTTTGTCATTTGAAATAGTGATATAACGAAGTAGTCGGGGATGTTCACCATAAAATGTTCACTTTCGCATTGAAAAGTTAGATGACTTATCAAACTACTATTGCCAATATCTATGCTTACTTTTTTTTTCTTTTGATCTGTATTTGTGTTATACTGAGCATCCTTGACATATTTATGTGACAACAAATGCAAAATGGCTTAAATGCTAGATATTATGCATCTTGAGTGACTACTTTACTGACCGTGTGCTTGAATGTGAGTAACTTGTTTCTGATTATGATAGAGTTGAAATGAGTGAATTGGTGATTGAGCCCAAGTTTATTATATAAATTGGCGACATTGTCATGACTTTTACTACACTTTTTGACTCCTATTTCTAGATTTTATGCTTAAATTGACTCTTGAGTGTATACCTTTGTTATTGTTGTTGTTGTTGTTGTTGTTGTTGTTGTTGTTGCTGTTGTTGTTGTTGCTGCTGCTGCTGCTGCTGCTGTTGTTGTTGTTCTTCTTGTTCTTGTTCTTGTTCGTGTTCTTGTTGTTCTTCTTGTTCTTGTTCTTGTTCTTGTTTTTCTTCTTGTTCTTGTTCTTTTTATTGTTCTTGTTGTTGTTGTTGTTCTTCTTCTTCTTCTTCTTCTTCTTATTCTTGTTCTTGTTCTTGTTATTCTTCTTGTTGTTCTTGTTGTTATTGTTCTTGTTGTTGTTGTTGTTTGTCGTTGTTATTGTTGTTGTTGTCATTGTTGTTGTTATTGTTGTTATTGGTAAGTATTACACTACTCAGTGAGGGGCTAATAACAATATACCAAATAACACAAATATCATTTTCATATATTATCATTTCAAAATTCAAAACTTTTGTAGCAAATCAAATGCATAAAAGATAAATAGGAAGTAATGGAATTTTTTTTAACCCACTCAGTTTTCTCCTACCGATTATACGTTTCTTGGCGATTCTGGAAGTGCCAACAGATAGGCTTGTTGTGTATCCGAACCTAAACATGGGTTACATATATAACTCCCATAATTATCAATTAGAACCTATCTCAACATCTCCCCTTTATTTGACCTATCATGCATATGCAATTTCAATTTCACTATTTCTATGCACATCTGATCATTTATGAGGCATATTCTTTTCATTTCACCGTAGAGGCTTAACAGAATTTATTTACTTCTTAAAGACATTTTAATTTTGACCCCTAAGGACATTTTCACCATTTTCTCATATTTTGGGTTTGAACTTTAATTTTGTTCCTTCATGACACTTTTAGGGATCATCCTAACCTTTAATTATAGCTAAGTTTCATAATTTTTTAACGTCATTTGACTATCTAGATCATGCCTCAATAGTAATCTAGAAACTTTGTGTATCTGCAAAATTGCTCTACACCAGAAGTGGGTTTCTTAGACCGTTCGGGCAATCAAATAGTCTCGGATTTAGGTGTTCTAATATTTGTTGGAAAGCTTATTATGTCTATTTTAACTATACAGAAGAAATTTTTCTTAAAAAAGATATATATTTCAAACTAAGGATGGTATTTTTGAAACTGTCGATTGCACTTCTATAAACCCATTCCACTCTTTTCACTACAACCATCATTCTTAGCTCAATTTCATCAGCTCCATAACACCAATAATAACTACACATGCTCAATTGAATCTAAAGAACACTTACATTGGTTAAAGATTTGTGTTAAGGTTTTTATTTTGCAATTAGGGGTTTGGTGCTTCCTCACTTCCTACACCAAAATCAACCACCAATACACATACACTCTCATTAGTAAATCACTATAAACATCATACCTCAACCCAAGAATTATTAACACAAACCTGGGTTTTTCTTACCTTTAGAATATGGTGGCAATAAGTGAATTTGGTTGTATAGAAATATAGGTCTTGATGAGAGGATGATGGATTTAATGTTGGATTTTTTATTTCACCTTTTGTTTGCTTGATTTTAAGCAAAGAAAATGAAAAACTTTGAGAGAGAAAGGAGAGCTTTCGTTCATGCAAGAAGAAAGAGAGAAGTTTCTTGTTTTGATTAAAGAGAAATTGCTGAAAATTTATTCCAAAAGCAGAAAGACCATTTTTCCCTTAGAAGATCATTTAACCCTAATGTGATCCGGAACTTCGAGGTTGGGTTTTTAAATATCATGTTCAACATCTTCATGCATTCTAACCCATATTTAAGAGGTTATAGATTGTTGGTTCAATTTTGAGGCTTTCAGGACTTCTAGTTAAAAAATCGATGTTACCTGATATTATCATCATCACCTGAAACAACTATTATAGGATTCGGCTTTTTTTTAGGACTTCACTAGATCATACTAGGGGAAGTTCTGGGGTTTATATCTATATGAAATTGTTCTTGTGTTGATCAATATTAAGAACTTGATGAATAATGAACCCTAAAAACTTTCATAAATTGTGTTAACAATTGTTAATTAGATTATGGTTAATAATTATAAACCATTTCTATTTATAAAGTAATCATCATTAATTTGATTTTTTCTTTTTCTTGGATAAATTTCATTAACGTGTATGTATATTATTTTCTTTTTTTGGAAAAAATTTAATGTTACAAATATCACTATTATTTATCAATTCCATTGTAGAACCTAAAATCTTATTTATAAGAAGATGGATTAATATATGTAATATTGGACCCCGCTTGCATAGCCCAACTTCGGATCATGAAACTTGACCATCATCAGTTAATCTTTATACTTTGATACCACAATATGTTAGACCCTGTTTTCAGAGCCCAACAACCGGAGTCATAAACCTTGGGTTGATAACCCTGTAGGGTTATTCTAAAGAACCTTCTTTGTCGTCATCTCACAAGGGTGATGTGCCCACACTAGTCAATCACCAAAAATCATAATTGACTTCTTCAAAACAATTGTAGCTCCACATTTCTAGTTTAATTTGCAGCAAGAACTATCTCAATTGGAACTCTATAGAAGAAGTTATGCTTAAAAATCCAAAATGTGTACATACCTCAAACATGGTCTCCCAACTGACTCCTCACTTTCTCTCAATAAAACTTTCTCAAAACAACTCGAAAAGATCTCAATTTTCATGGAACGATAGATACATGTGTTAGGAAGCTATTTATTTAAGAATCACTTCATTCGGAGGTCGGATGAGGAAGTTATGGCCAAAAGAATCCAACGTGTTTATATCCTCAATCATATTGTACCTATCTTGGGATAATTGGCATAACTTTTTCTATAAATCTTGGATTGAGGTCATTCTTAGACTATTTGAACGAATACTTCTAGATATACAACTTTTATGAAGACCACAAAGCGAGATTGTGTCTTTAAAAGGGTCAAAAATCACAATTTACTGAAGTTGTCCCGTGAATGTTCGTTTAACGGACATAAACTAGCTTGGAAGCCAATTTCCACCCGAGAAGGTCCGTTTAATGGACATTGGTGAGACAGGGGGTCCTTTTTTCACCCTAGAAGGTCTATTTAACGGACATCCATGTCCTAGACCTCTTTTTAGTAACTAGAATAAATGGTTTATAACTTCCAACATCAATTTAAAGAGGAATAGGTTCATCAATCATATTAGGCCTTAGAAGATGAGTGGAGAATCGTCAAGCTTAACTTCCTGGATCCTCAGGTCCATATTAACATCCCTTACAACCATACTTAAACTTAGATCATTAGAGATAATCTTTATGGAGTCAAATGGGAAATAACCTCAACTACCTAGAGAAGCACACCAACATCCACAGGCTAACTATTATTGTCACCTAACTCTTTGAAAGAGTTCACTATAGACTCAAAGTGTCACATTAGATTTCTTTATAGAAATGTCCCTGTCAATCACATTATTCATCGTATCATATAGAATATTCCTTAGCTTTATGCTCTTCAAGTTATCAACATTAGAGTAATCATTGGATAGGTCATTTCCTAATAGACTAAAGATGGATCCCCCATAGCAATAGGCTTATTAGTTCACTATATATTCTCCTAGATTGAAGAGTTTCCTACTCCTTAATTCCTAGTCAAATTTTTTGGGTGATAATTTCCAATGGTAAGAGACTTAAATAGCATCTTACACCAATTCCCTACTTCTATTCAATAACATAAGGGGATAGCATCTGGAAAGCTATAGAATATTTCCACATGCACATGAAGCCTTATAAATCCAATCCTTTTTAATAAAAGTAAAGAGGAATCCCAATAAAGCTTGTCAAGTAACTGAGGCCAGTTATAAAACAATATTCAATAGGAATGTGGTGAATATTGATCCACAATGGCATATGTTTAAGCTACATTTGTTCCATTTTCATTCCTAGAGGCCGCTTATACAAACTAATAGGTTTATCCTTAATATGCTAAGTGTCAGCTTTAATAACCTTACTAGTTTCTTCAATGAAGTCGAACCTAAAGATAAATTTCCTTTGTGGGTTAACAAAGGTATCACATAGCCCCCTAGTGGAGCTTTCCCAAACTACCATTAATGGATATGTAAGTCTTTTATCATAGAATAAACCCATCACATAGGAGCTACACCTATTAATACCTTATAGCAAGATGTCGTTTAAAGGATATAACTCAATTACTTTACTCTATAGAATGTTTGAGGCAAATGCACCTATCGTCCTATGGTTTATGACTCTAAGTACCAATATGACTTTGAGTACCAACTGTTGGTCTGATCAGTAACTATGATTACTAGTAATAATTTTTTTCCTATTCTTTAATCGAAAATTAAATTGACATTAATTAATTATATATAAAATAAAAGAAAATAAACTAAAAATACGATAACATAATTAATAAGTTAGAATAGCAAAAGAGTGAAGAATTAATCAATAAAATAATGGTACCTTGAATTCGAATCCCCCTAGGACTTCTTGTGCAATCATAATTTCACAAATTAAAATTAATCTAAAGTTTATTGGACCATGGAGAATCCTCAATTATAGTAATAATTTTCTCAAGGATATTGACACCTAATCTTAGGTTGATTAATTAAATTCTCTTTCTAATTAAAACTTCTAAAATTGTATAAATAGATTTATAAATTTCACTATTAGATTTAATCCTAATAAAGAAGATTTATATTGACCTATCATTGAGTTTGCATGAAACTCCTTTTAATTATGCTATATTTATTCATACAAAGGATTTTTCAATCTTAATTGTATTAAATCATACATGAATCAATATATAGGCAATATCAACTCAAGAATAATAAAGAATATATGATTGAATCTCAATAAAACCAAAGAATTAATTAAAATAAAACAAAATCACTACAAGGCCCATCCTGACGTTTATCTAAGCTAGATGCCATAAAGAGTTTAGTTCATAATCGTATCTAACAAATCACTAAAACTAAAGAGAAATTAAAAATCAAGGATAACATGTTTAAAATCCCTTTGATCTTCAAAAAATTCGCTCTAGTTTAATAAAAAATTAACTCTAAAGGGGTTTCCTTTGTTGTTCTTTGTGTCTCCATCTATTTTAGGGTGTCCTTTCATGTTTCTTAAGCTTCCTCTTTCTTTTTGTCACTCAAATTTTCCATTTAAAATTAAAAATATCGATTCTAGAAGATACATAGGCATTAATATAAGTATGTTAATGGCTATGTATTTAAGCATAAATGTGACGCTTTTATAGGCCTAACACATATACAGCACGTGTATGTTTTGTCAACAGGGCCTACTCATCAGTCAACATAAGCATGTTCCCCATTTGTATAAGTTTATTCTATAAAAATCAACCAATATGCCTCCAAACTCTTTCAATGTGGCCATATACTTGTCATACACTCTATAACTTAGTCAAACAACTCCACATTACTCTAAATGTTTTCATTCCTTTAATTCCAAATGAGTGAATTAGACCTTAAAAACAAAATATGAACAACTAAAGTACAATAGACAATAAAAATATTGAAATAAACAAACAAAATGCACTAAATATGAGCCAAAAATATGACTAAATGACCATTTGTCAACTTTCCTACACTTAAGTAGTTGCTTGTCCTTAAGCAAATAATAATTTAAATCTATAAAATATGATAAATATCCACCTCTCTTCCATTTTAACCTATCTATTCACATTTTAAATGTCATGCCTTAAAAATCAAACCAAAATACAATTAGAATTAGATAGTCATATGATACATTTTCACAAGCAAACACCATAAATGATATTTTGAAAACCTTTCTAAAATCAAGTGCTATAGAGTTCAACATGCTCACATAAAAGATTCACTCAATTCACTTAAAGTGTTTAAGGTGAACATCAATGAAACTCTCAAATCAATATAGAAAAGGAGTCTTAACCATAGGCTTATTAGTATATCACATCTTTACCACTATAAAAATAAAATAAAAGAAAAAATTAAAAAGTCTTTAAATCAGGGTGTAATGAAGTTTAGGTAAGGTATGACAAAGGAAAAATTTTGGGCTAATAAAAATGATGGAAATTATATAAACAAGATTACAAAAAAATCTGAATCAATGAAGTCCAAATCTCTAAATAAAATGTAAGTAAGATGTAAAACAAATCTTAAGTAACATAAATATCTTCTTTCTCCTCCTTAACTATAACAAATTTAAAAAATTCATTTTTCTATGTTTTTCTACAAGCTCATTTCAAGATATTATTAATTTATTTCCTATGAGCTTATAAGGAGAATATACGAACTATTGATAAGTAATAAATGAGAAGATATAACTTCAAATACATAAGCTCACACTTATCCTCATTCTTAATGCTTCTTAATATAAATAAACTCACACCTTTCCTTATTATTGACACTTCTTAATATAATCAAATTGTTATACAATCAAGTAAAAACAATCCTTTAGGGTGTAAAAATAAATATTAAGACATTAACAAAAATATTTGTTTGACTTGTAATATGGTTGAAATAATCCAAGAAAAGGCAAAGGCTTAAATTTGGTTACACCTAAAGGATAAAAATAGGATGTGGTAAAATCAAAGAAAAAGGGCTTCATAAAAGTGTAAACTAGGTGAGTTTTCATCTTAATGTCTCTAATTTAAAGAAGTGGTCTCAATATACATAATAGAAGTTCTAGAATCATCTAACTACGTATAATATTCATACACAAAAAAGATAATACAACATAATATAACGATAATGAATGCTTATAAGCTCAAAACCTTATAATTTAGGCTTATTTGTGAAAAATTCTAAGCAATCATCCAAATTGATAGCCAAAACATTCATTCATAATGTAACAAAAAAAAATTCATTTAGTCGTGCTTTCATCCTTTCATATTATAGCTTAATTCAATGACTCTCAAAAACTCAAGATACTTTAAGATAAGAATTGACAAATTAGAGATATTTATAAAGAAAGAATCAATAAATACATATTAAAATATGCTTGAGTAATTATTAAATCCATAACAAAATTAAAATATCAGTTCTCCACACTTAAAGATATGCATTGTCCCTAATGTACATAATAAAGCACAAAAAATAATAGGAAAATAATTAATATGAATAAAAGATAAAGTGAACTAGCATTTCCCTGGTTTATAATATAAAAATTTGTATTTATAGTGTGAATTCCATCAATTATCAGTCATCTTTGTAAAAGTAAAATAAAACAAATGAAAACATCAAACAATAGCAAGAAAATAAAAGAAAGACAAACTAACTATATATATGAAAAATCTATGGTTTAATATATTAACAATAAACAATAAAAAGAAAAAGAAAGAACAAGATAATGTTAATTTAACAAGTCTAATATTTTGCTAACAATCAAAACAAAATAAAATAGAAAAATAAATAAAAATAAAAATTAAAGACAGAAATTGTCATGTCAAACATTTTTTGAATATCTTAAGATCTGAGTAATTACATTAGATAAAGAGTCTAATATTTTGTCATATGCTCCTACTATGTCACTATCTAGGGATCTATCTATATGAAAAAAAAAGTTAGGCTCATAAGTATCGTAGGATGTTGTCTACATTAGAACTGTGTCATCAGTACTAAGGAGTCAGTTATAACATAGAGGCTCTCATTAGTAAAGGTGGAGCCACAATTCCCAAGTGTTTTGCAATCTGCACAAGCACCTCCTTTATCCACTGATCATGTGCATTCAGATGTGCTACTCGCTCAGTTAGATCTCATTATCCCTCTCTGATAGTCCACTGAACTTTTAGAATCTAATATATTTACCACCCTAACTATGCAATTTTGAGTTACGTAGAAGGTCAACTAAAAGTACCTATGCCAGCTGACGAGTCATCCTATCACTCTATTGCTAATAAAGATTATAATGGTAGAGCATCTTATCCGAGTTGTTTCTTTTGTATATTGGGGTAATCTTCTTTTGCTATATCTATAATTGCAGGCTATTGAGCTCCCATTAGAATATAAGTTACCCCTATTAACCCGGCCTCCTTTGGATTATCCTTATTGATTTCAGTGTGTCAAACTTAAAAAGTACCATATGGTGTACTAGCCATATCTCAAATAGCTAGGGACATGTCATAGGTCGGACCGGTACTATACGACATACTAACCACATCTCAAGTAGCTAAGGATGGCAATTGGTCAGGTTAGGCCTGGCTCAACCTGTGAGCTGGGACTGCCAACCTGTGGCCCAACAAGTTAAAGACAAGTCAGGTTGGGCTAGACAACCCTAGCCTATTGACTTCAGGTTGGCTAGATTGCCATACCTGCAAATAGCCACTCCAATATACATATGCCTCTGATCAATTTGGTAATGCAATGGGCCAAAGGGGGGCTAAGCAGGGCTGGACAACCCTAGCCTATTGACTTCAAGCCAATCTGGGCCTGGGTTGAATTGTCATGCCTACAAGTAGACACTTCAATAGGCATATGCCACTGATCAATTTTGCAATGTATAGGCCCATACAGATAGCTCAACTACAAAATTATATGCCTAGTATTTGAAGAACTAAGCCCAGGTGTGTCTTAAGTGGATGGATACTCTCTCAATTATACTATATAGGGAGAACTTATCTACCTTCTTGAACACATTAATATTATCTCCTCTCCTACTGATCACATAACTAAGTAGTGAATGCATGTATCTTATTACAATGGATCTCAATTGTGTTGCCTTAGACCTTGTATGCTTAAGACCACTCTCTATTGATAGTGCGCCAAAATGCCTTCTTGTTAACCTTATGAGTAAAGTGTATTGGCAATGTTGTACACTTTTTAGTAGTAATGTACACTTTTGAGCATAGGCCTATGTAGAGTGAGAATCTGATGTAGCTTAAACTATGTTTCTCCCCAAGCACTCAAAATTGGATGGTATGGTTAACATACTAGATGTAACGCCACTTCTCTAAGGTGAATATGGCCAAAAACGTAATCATCAGCTTGTATCTAAGATCCTGACTCATCACCACTTGATAGATGCATCAGCTCTAGGTATATGGCTTGGAACTCAATCTCTCATGCCAAGCAATATAAGCCAATGTTGTGAAATTAAGCATGGGTTATGTTACTAGTGTAGACTGTGTAGGTTCTAGATGTTAGGGTGGTTGTTATGAAATACCCTCACCACTTTGCCACTTCCTAGGCAACCACCTTTGGTATGGTATATTTGCTCTCTTCATAATTGCTCCCTACAATATGAAATTAAAAAAATCACTAAAAACAAAAGGAAAAGTTTAAGTTAATCAAACAATGACAAACTACACATCATAATGTAATCCAATGATCAATTAGTTATGGATTAATAACAAAAAATCACATTAATCCATAACTATATAATTTAATGGCATTAACAATCTAAAATATCCAAATTAGTTAAAGAACAATCCCTAATAACAATTAATTACCAAATATATAATTAATTCACTAAACACCCTTAGCAAATTAAATAAAACATAGACAAAATAAAATTACCTAATATAATGCAATCAAACTAATAAAAAGGAAAATAAAAATGAAATTCATACATAGCATAAACAATTGCATAATTGAATTCATAAAAAATCATTCAACACCCCCTAGAGATTTAATTTCACATTAATTTGTTCCAAATAACTCAAAAGTCCATAGAAAATTTGAATTCAAATTCAGTTGAACCCTCAAAAATCTTTTAATCATATCATTAACCCCAAACAACTTAACGAAAACCATAATAGTGATTCTCACACCTATTTTCCCTAAAAATTTTTCAACAACTAAGAATAATAGAAACAAAGTTTAAACATGCCCTAAATTGAAATTTTTAAAAAATAAGTTGAAGGTTTATTTTTGCATAAAGGGGTGGGCGATCATGCCCTAGAGGAGAGAAATAGGACAGAAAGTGAAAAAGGAAGTTTCTAGGTAGTAGGGAGTGATTTTAAAAAGATTTTGCTTAATATAAGTAGTAACATGGGCGTGTAACTCCCTTGTGTTAAACAAATCAGGGTTTAATTTTTGAAGAGCATAGGCATATTAGGCTTTAACATAAGCATGTTTGTTAAATATGTTATGATAGGGTTGAACAAAAGTAAGAACATGGGCATATATCTTGATTGGGTTAATGCAAAAATAAGATGATAAATTACATGGTTGCATTGGGACTTAACACGATAATGTTAACAATAAAATTAAAACACCTAAAATCTACATAGCTACTAACAAAGGCTTATTAATAGGTGTATATCTTTTTATAACTGTTTGTAAAACAAGTAAAAGAAGACATAATTCAACACGAGTAATTTTGTAGTTGTGTTTCTTTCTATTTCTTTAAAACTTACCTAGTTTTGACAACATGGGCATGCTGGTGGGTGTATAGGTGACCTTCAACGATTTTACAACAACATAGTCACCAATTTTGGTGCCTATATATCTTTCTATAACATTTTGATACCTCATCTCTATGTAAAACATGGTCATGATTTTTCTTAACATGGGCATGTAGAGGAACATAAGCATATTAATGGGTATGCAACTCTCTGTAATTTATTGTCTTTGTTGGCCCCCTAAATTTTTTTCTTGATAAATAAGCATGATTAGATTATTTTGGGATCTTGCTAGATTAATTTATGTTGGAATTAATTAGCATGTTAATGTGAGTAAGATAATATGACATAAGTTAAGGGAATTAAAGTGTTAAGGTGGTAACTTATGTATAAGGGCATTTTGGGAAGATCACTTAAGCATTAAAGTCTGAAGGCATGAGGGAAGGGGCAAAATGGACACTTGATGCTCATTAAGGGTATAAAAAGGGAGAAGAAAAGAATTGTCTTGCATTGGAAGAGAGAGAAAATGAAAATTGGAGAAAAGAGAGGAGAGAGAGTGTCGTGTAGGAGAAAGGAGGAGAAAGAAAAGAGGGCTAAGCTAGGTTTCAACTTTTTTTAACCTTCACGAGGGATTTTAGGGTTGAACAAGAAGGGAAAAAGGAAGAGGAAGATTAGAGCTTCCATTAGAGCCAAGAAATCCATTGATTGGTAGAGATTCAAGGCAAGTTTGTGTTTTGATATTTGGATTTTTGGAAGGTTTTGGTTCAAAGAGCTTAGGAAAGGCATTGATTTAAGCATTCTAGGGTCAATTTTATGAATATATTTCTTTGGGTTGTCCAATTTGAATTCCTTTTGATTTGAGATTTTTGTCAATGTTGAAGAAAATCAAGAGAGGCAAGAGGAGCAAAAGTAGAGGCTTTTTGAGCAAGGTTTTCAAGCAAGGAAATTAAGGTGTGTGACATTTTTATAATTAAGTCAATAAGCTATTAAATGATCTTCAAATAAATGGAATTAATTGATTTTCCAACTACCTTATAAAAGTGCATTTATTGTTCTTTAAATGCTTGAGAA
>JAOSBK010000008.1:9338890-9363529 GCA_027568895.1 Erythroxylum shatona
ATAATACATAAATGCAATATGAATCTCATAATTATAATCTCATTATAATTTCATTTGCAATGTATAATTATCCCATGAACTTTATCATATACATCTAAACATGTATAAGATAAAGAATGCTTTTTAAATAATTTGTCACTAAACTACAACCAAATTGATTGGCTGTAGGGCATAAATCAACATTAAGATCGCACAAATTTGAACTCTTTGTATAGTTATCTTCGACTATTATTTTATTTACAGGTAAAACTAAGGTTCTGATTTTCTCTCGTAAGTATTAGTCCACTCTAAATTTGCAAATGGCTTTAACTTTTCGTATATAAACTAATATGTACTGCTCTAATATTTAATATTTAATATGTAAGTTTTTTAAAATTTATCAAACCTTCCTACTGTTGATAGTGTGGTCCATTTAATGCATTAACCCTTACACACGCACATGTTAACGCCCATGCTTCACTGACTTAGCTCCTCTGTGATGGGCAGAGGTGTTAAAAGACGGTTTAAAAAAACTTGTTTTGGGTCCCTATCTTCACTAAGCACAAGAACACACCATCGTATCGTACATAAGGAGAGGCTAGAAGATTCAAAATTCAGAGACGCAAGAGGATCTTCGGTGGAGCAATGACTGGAGGTATTTATTTCGATTGTGCTTCCGTTGCTTTATATACATAGTTAATATGCATGTACCTTGTCTCACGTAAATGTTGTTTGTATGAGATACATGCCATGCAACTCTGATATTATTTCATTTGGTATCAAAGTCATCAGTGATGCCTTTGTCTTGCTTATAAAGGTGTGATGAACGTTGACAAATTATCTCTGTTATGCTTTGTTATTGTTGAGTTTCTATCGTGATCCATGAGTTTGAGATTGTTGAATATTTCGACGGTTTTTGTTATGATGGATGTGAGAGTCGTCTCTTGACACTCCATGGAGCACCAAACTGTGACTGGATCGTGGAGAGAGGAGGGACAACGATGATGGCTTCAGACATTGCCATCCATGTAGCGTCGCATGGTTGATTTTCCAACGTCTCGTGCACATCGCCTAGTCGTCATCGTCCCATCGACAACCGTCATCCATCTTCTGGTGCCTTCTGTGAGCTTGGTGTGTCGGAGCTCTTTCGGGCTGCAGTCGGGTCACACTCGACTCGATTGGAGGTTGAAGACGACTTGCACCTTTTTTTTGAAAATTTCATTAATATTAATTATTTTAATAATAGTGACTAATTGGGGTTAATCAAGACCTAACCCATTCTGTTGTGATTTTTAATTATAAAAATCATTGTGGTATTAATATTTTATGAAAATATTAATTTTTAATTTGTATATCTTATGTTGGAATTTAAATTTTGACATGGTTATTACAATTGTTTAATTATTTGCACAAATTACTTGGTGATTTATTGAAAGATTGTGTGTATAAATTTATGATCATTATACATGCAAAATTAGATTTAATAATTTGTGCATTATTATTTGATTTATTTGCATTATTTATTAATTGATGCAAATGTTTAGGCTTTATTTAAGCTTAAGATGATGTGAGTGATTGATATGATTTTAATTGATTGGGAGTAGCCACAGCATATCAAATTAATTACAATTATACATTCAATTTTAAGATCACATTAAATCATTAATTGTAATTAATCATACGTGATATGATAAAATCTACCTACGGGAATTTTGTTATATTTGTATGATTAATTATGATGAAATATCGGATTATATTTCTTAATCTACCCACAAGAATTAAGAAAAGCAATATAATTCAATAGTTTTATCATAAAGTTTTGGATGAATTTAATTGAGTAGAACTTTAGCCTACAGGTAAGTCTTATGTCACTAGATTCGTCTGTTAAATGCATGATTTACATTGGTAAACCATGAATTATTATTGGTATCGAATTATATACAACTAGCATATATTTTGATTTCTTAATTTGCAGTTAATTAGGCAGTTAATATTTTTGACATTAAGTGTGATATTTTTGAATTAAGAGGTGACAACTATAAAGTCTGGAAGGAGAGAATTCTGCTTCATTTGGGATGGATATATATAGACTATGCTATTAGAAAGGATGAACCACCGAGTATGACTAAGACCAGCACTCTAGATGCTGTTGCTCTTTATGAAAAATGAGAGAGATCTAATTGCCTCTCCGTGATATTCATAAAGATCAAGATATCTGCTAATATTCAAAGTTTTGTCAAACAACATAGTAATGTCAAAGATTTATTGAAGGCCATTGATGAGAGCAATTAGCAACATTTGATAAGGACCTTCCAGCACTTTGATTATTCAGTTGTCATCCTTGAGACTCACTGGAATAAAGGACGTACGTGATCATATCATGCGTATGAGGGACATAGCGGCTCAGTTGAAAGCATTGGAGGTTACTATATCAGAATTTTTCCTAGTGTATTATATACTGTGCACTCTACTTTAACAATACGGTCATTTCAAAATCTCTTATAACACACATAAGGACAAGTGGTCGATCTATGAACTGTTGAACATGTGTGTGTAAGAAGAGGAGAGGTTCTTGATGGAAGAGGTTGAAAGGGTCAATTTGACCATTTTAGGAAAGAAAAGGCAGGAGGATGTCAAAAATAAGAGAAAAGGCAAAATTGCTCCTCAATCTGATATAAAGAAGTCGTCAAATTGTTTCTTCTGTAAGAAGAGGGGATATATGAAAAAAGACTATGTTAAATTTAAGGACTGGCTCGAGAAGAAAGATACTCAAATTTCATTTGTTTGTTATGAATTTAATATAGTTAATGTTAATCATAACATATGGTGGATTAATTCTGATTCTACAATCCATGTTTCAAATACCTTGCAGGGTATGCAAACCTAAGGAAGCCGATGAGAAGTGAACAATTCATCTGTTTAGGAAGCAAGACGAGTTCATATGTGGAAGCCACTGGCACTTGCAGTTTGGTTTTGAGTAGTGACTTTGTTTTGTGCTTGGAAAAGATCTTTTATATTCCAAATTTCTCTAGAAATTTGATTTCTATATCAAGACTTGTACCTTTTGGTTTTTTCTTTAACTTTTTAGATTCTGGTTTCAGCTTATGTAATGGATCTAAAGTTATTGGTTATGGTACATTATCTGATGGTCTTTATTCCATTCAGTTACAAAATGACGATGCCTATAATTCGATGCATGTCACTGCTAGATTGAAACGATGTGTTGTGAATGAAGAATCCTCTATATTGTGGCATCGTAGATTAGAACACATCTCCATTGAGAGAATTAAGAGATTAGTAAAGGAAGGGGTACTCAATACTTTGGATTTTGCTGACTTTGAGACTTACGTAGATTGTATTAAAGGTAAGCAAATTAACAAATGTGAAAGCGCTACCAAGAGGAGTACAAATCTGTTAGAAATCATACATACAGATATTTGTTGTCTAGATGTGGATTCAAGTAGTCCGAAATACTTTATCATCTTCATAGACGACTATTCGCGGTATATGCATCTCTACTTACTTTGTTCTAAGGACGAAACTTTGGATGCCTTTAAAATGTTTAAGGCTGAAGTGGAGAATCAATGTGAACAATTGATTAAAATCATAAGGTCAGATAGAGGAGGAGAGTACTATGGTAGATACACTGAAAGTGGACAAGCGCTTGGTCCTTTTGCGAAGTTTTTTTCAAGAATATGGGATTGTTGCCCAGTACCCCATGCCTGGTTCTCCATATTAAAATGATGCGGCAGAAAGAAAAAACCGAACTTTAATGGACATGGTAAGAAGTATGAGGAGTAACACAAAACTTCTTCAATTCCTGTAGACTGAAGCTTTAAAGATGACTGTGTATATATTAAACCGGGTTCGAACTAAGACTGTCTCAAAAGCATCTTTTGAGTTATTTAAGGGTTAGAAATTGAGTCTGAGGCATATAAGCGTTTGGGGATGCCCGTCTGAAGTGAGAATTTACAACCCACAGGAGAAGAAGCTAGACCTAAGGACCATTAGTGGGTTTTTTATTGGATAAGTTGAAAGGTCTAAGGGGTATAGATTCTATTGTCCATCTCACAGCACTAGAATTATGGAATCAAGAAATGCAAAGTTTATTGAGTATGACTTGATCAGTGGGAGTGGTCATTTTCATGACATAGTTTTTGAAAAAGGTCATTATGAAGCTCAACCTTCTGGTTCAAGTGATAAATTGATTATCATTCACACCCCTCAAGTTGAAACGCGTGTTGGACAACCAGTTATTAAAGTTCCATTAGCTGTTGATAGCAATCCAGTAGATCAAGTTATAAATGAGGAACAACTAGAAATTGTTGAGCAACCAGTTGAACAACAGGTTGAGCAACAAGTTCCTCGTGAGGATGATGATACAACATTGAGGAGATCTATTAGGGTTAGAAGGTCAGCAATACCTAGTGATTATATAGTGTTTCTACAAGAGTCGGATTACAACATTGGAGTCGAAAATGATCCTGAAACGTTTTCACAAGCCATGAGTTCTAAGGAATTGAACTTGTGATACAATGCTACAAAGGATGAGATGGATTCTATGGCATCTAATCAAGTCTGGAATCTCGTTGAGTTGTTAAATGGTGTAAAAATCATTAGATGTAGATGGATATTTAAGACAAATAAAGACTCACGAGGCAACATTGAGAAACATAAAGCAAGACTTGTTACCAAAAAGTTCACTCAAAAGAAAAAAAATCGACTACATGGAGACATTTTCTCCTGCATTTAAGAAAGATTCTCTTAATGTAATCATGATATTAGTAGTTCATTTTAATCTTTAGTTACATCAAATAGATGTGAAAACGATGTTCCTCAATGTTACGGAAAATATAACACCAACACGCTACTTACCACATCACGATAATTCAAGCCAATTAATAACTTGCTAACCCCTGCTTGATGATGAAATAAGTGGTGAGTTGGTACGGAAAATATAACAGTAATAACTTGCTAATCACTACTTGATGCTGAAATAAGTAGTGCTAATAATTTTTAAAATTAATTTTCCTTAAGTTATTGGGGTTACTATAATTTTTTCTATATTTATTTATTTATTATAATTTAAAAGAACCCTTCAAGTTTATTAGCTGTGTTCCTAACAATCGTAGGATCTAATTCTTCGTCAAGGACTATTGCCCAAGGAATATTTTAGCTCGATTCCCATTTCTTGACCAGGATCAGAAACTTTTCAATATACCTGACCGCAGCTGATTCCTCTGATCTACATCTGCTCTACTCTACTTCGATCCAGTCGCCCTTGCCGGCGACTCGCCGATGCATATCCGGTCAGGTTCACTCTCACTTCTACTCGCATCGGATTGAATTCCTGATTGCTTCTCTTCGCGGTTACTTTTTATTCTCATATCATTTGCTTGAAAGAAGTTACTTAAAGCTAAGATCCCTCGCTCCTAAGCCCTAATTCTGACAATGCAAGGGTTGAGAGCGAAATTTCGAGTAGCGATTCTTATTCTACTAACTCTATGGATTGGCCTTCTTGCTTTGTATGGACTGTTGAAACCGATCTCCAACGGTTGCGTTATGACCTATATGTACCCTACGTACATTCCGATTTCTACGACTGGCGACGGCGGCTCGACGTCGGCACCGGGGAAGTACGGGCTGTATTTGTACCACGAAGGATGGAAGAAGATCAATTTTAAGGAGCATGTGAAGGGACTTAACGGCGTTCCGGTGCTTTTTATTCCCGGAAACGGCGGTAGCTACAAGCAGGCAAGGCCTTCCTTGACCTTTTTTTTACTGTGTTTTGTTGAATTTATTTGTTTGTATCTGGAAATTAATTGCTAGTCTGTTGCGATTTTTCACACCTCTCGACCTCACAAGCTAACACCCACACTTGCCTTAGTAATCCGTTACGTAACAAACACACAATCACACAGAATCAGGGGAAGGACAAGAGAGAGAGAAATTCAATTCATTCAAATATAGCCTGTCTTTTACATTCCGTTACAACTGCTATATAATCTGCTGAGCTAAGAATGTTCTAGACAGTGTCACATGCTTCCGACATGCTTCCTTTAATTCAACGCTGCGTTTCATTTATTCGGCTCCTTGCTTACGACGACGTCTCCATCTTCTTCCTCGCGAACTCATGCAACTTCATTTAACGTAACATAGTCATTGAGAATTCAGTGCAAGCTTTAGCTAGTGAACTAGTTCAATGCAAGTTGTATAGCAAGAAAGATAAAGAAAGTAACTTTGCTTTCCTTGTATTACAAAAAAAAGTGACGCATGAAGGAATTTGAGTTGACCTTTTGCATCTGTTAAGTTGAATCTTGTATATACGTGACCTTACCATGATCCCCTTCTGAATACAACTTTCTGATCTTGTTGTAGTTTATGGTTGAAATATCAACTTCGAAAATATCTGATCTCATTTTTTGATCTGGTCCTTTGCTATTTGGGGATAAAATTCGGGAGACATGGGATTAGTACTTAATATTTATTAGAATTGCCAGAAAAATGGCGTATTTGTAAATCAGACACAGTTCCACTCCTATGCATGAGAAGAACTGTTGGGGTGATTTGGAATATATTTTTAACTCCATAACTGTTTAGTTGAAACAAGCATCTTTTTCAATTGAGCTTTTGAATTTGTGGAGTAATCTCATTGTTCATAACACATACATATACTTGTTAATAACATGTCTTGGATTTTTCTATAGGTAAGATCATTGGCAGCAGAGTCTGATAGGGCATATCAAGGAGGCCCCCTTGAGCAGTCATATTACCTAGAGGCTTTTCTAACTGCTGAGGAGGGAGGAGCAACTATGGATATTGCTGATTTTCAATTACCCAATCAATACGCTAGTAGGCTGGACTGGTTTGCTGTCGACCTTGAAGGTGAACATTCTGCAATGGATGGCCGAATACTTGAAGAGCACACAGAATATGTTGTATATGCTATCCACAGGGTAATTCTTTATTGTGTTCTGAATCATGAGCTCTAAACAGTGTCTGCCATGTTGACCGATATGGAATAGCTTGAACCTAGAAATTTGATACATATGACGCGGAAGATAGCTTTATGATTGAACCTACCTTTTATTTTGGCATGAGATTTCAATCATGGAGGTGCCATTGTGTGTACTCATGAAGTGTGCATTTCTTGTTTCTAGAGTTGCTTAGAATAAGGCTTAACTAGTATTCTGGGTATTTAATCTTATTTAAGCCTTTTGCTTGTGAAGATTATAAATATGACATTAGGACTCCTTTATCACACAAAATTGTTAAGTTCCATCTGTTCGTAATCTTCCTTTTGTTCATGTTCTATGTAACTTCATATAATCCTTTATCAGATGTCTATTTATTTCTCTTTAACTTGTTCAACCTTGAATTTTTTTTGATATGCTGCTGCATGGAATTTCTTTTTGCACTTTGATATTTGTCATTGGTAAATGTTTGGTTGTGCTTGCAGATTTTAGATCAATACAAAGAATCCCGCAATGCCCGAGAAAGGGAAGGTGCTGCAGCATCCAGTAAGTTGCCAAAGAGTGTGATATTGGTTGGTCATTCCATGGGTGGTTTTGTTGCCAGAGCTGCTATGATCCACCCTCACTTGAAGAAATTAGCTGTTGAAACTATACTAACACTTTCAACGCCACATCAGTAAGTTATAGTACTTCTTTGGTACATCTACTTGGTCATTTGATACTTAAACTTTCGTTTTGTGAACCTCACCAATTTTATCCAGATCACCTCCTGTGGCATTGCAGCCATCATTGGGTCACTATTTTGAGCATGTCAATCAGGCATGGAAGAAAGGATATGAAGCCCAAATCACTCATACAGAACGATATGTCTCCAATCCATTGCTCTCTCATGTTGTTGTTGTATCCATCTCTGGTGGTTATAATGATTACCAGGTGCATTCATTTATCTATTCTTATGCAGTGATTACTGGTTTTTGCGTCATTAATTCCTCGGCTTGATTCATTAATGTGCCTTATAACACTGTTGAATTCATGAATGTTTCTAGCTTCATCTCTTGCATCATAGTTATGAATATCTGAAATCATTCTTTTGATGTTTTTAGGCTGAAAATTTGAGATTTTCCTCATGGTTATATTGATTGCTTGAATTAACATTTTATTCTGTTCATGTTGTCATCTCGTAACTTTTATGCAAATGATTGCATCATCTTCATAAGATGATATTATCTGTAAATATATGCGTGTATTTTAGGTGCGATCAAAGTTAGAATCCCTGGATGATATCGTGCCCCCCACCCATGGCTTCATGATGAGCAGCACAGGCATGAGAAATGTTTGGCTGTCAATGGAACATCAAGCTATTTTATGGTGTAATCAACTAGTAGTGCAAGTGAGTAGAGTATCTTTACCACAATACAAGTATCTTGATTTCAAAGCTTTCTTAATTGCTTGTGCTCTATGCAGGTATCACATACTCTCCTTAGTTTGATAGACTCCAGAACAGGTCAGCCTATTCCTGACACTCGAAAGAGGCTTGCAGTATTTGCAAGGATGCTTCGTAGTGGGATACCTCAGAGTTTTAATTGGACAAGGCAATCATACTCATCTCGTTGGTCCACTCCTGTTCCCTTGAAGGATGTGAAAGATTTAACTGGTAGTGTATCTCTTAATATTTCAGCACAAGCTTGATTCCGTTAGGCTTCCGTGCAATTTCACTGAAGGAAACTTGCTACAATAATCCATGGTATTACTTGCTGTCTAACCCAGCCAGGGCTTGTTAACCATGTAATGGTGCAAATAGATTGGGACATATTTCGTGGAAGTGTTTAAAAGTGGTTAAAACAAGGAGAAATAATCTCAACTAGGATGTTTAAATGGATTTAAGTTAATGCTACTTCCGTTTCGTGAGAAATCAAGTAATCTAAAGCTACAAAAGGGAATAACGAAAAAACAGCTAGAGATAATTTAATTTCTTCTTGTGATCATTATTTGGTGGAGATTCTTATGAACATTGAAAGCAGTGCACGTGGGCCAACGGAGATAGCAACTAACAGGTTGTGAAGTGTTGGGTGTGAAAATCCCATAATCACAAATATACTTTCTTTTGCGTTAAAAATTATTTGGCCACAAAGGAGCAGGAAAGCTAATCAAGTGATCATACAGTTTTCATGGGGAATCAGAAGCAAAATGATGTGAGCTTTCAAGATTGCCATGCTAACAAAAATGATGTGAGCTTTCACGATTGTTATGCTAACTTGAAGAATTTGTTTCCTAAGTATAGTTAAGAGACTTCTTTTTCATCTTATAGTTGAAATCCTTTTGGAACATAATTATGTACTGTTTTAATATTTGTTTGCTAACTACTTTGGAATTGCAACTTCAAAAGAACAACACAAGTTTGTGTTTGATCTCCTGGCAGGGTCCCAATTCCATGCTCTATCCACATGTCCCAGCAACATTCACTGGAATGAGGATAGCTTGGACAAGGATCTTTTTATCCAGACAACTACTATGACTGTCTTGGCCATGGATGGTAGGAGGCGGTGGTTGGACATACAGAAATTGGTTAGCTCTGTAAACTTGTTGATTACATGTGAAAAGTGTACCAATAATATTCAGATTACTGGCTCTTGGATTTAATTCAATCTATTGTTCTTATTGAATAAATTGATAAATCGTTTTTAACATGTTATTGAGATAAAGAAAGAAACATTTAGAGTTGGATCACTGTAGACATGAAGGTTCTTATATGTTAGGTCCAATGTACAGGGGTCAAATGGAAGAAGCCACTTCATGTTTGTGACGAATCTTGCTCCATGTTTTGGAGTGAGACTTCATTTATGGCCTGATAAGGGGAATTCAACCTCAGAAATGGCTGCCAGCAAAAGGATTTTAGAGGTGACATCAAAGTTGGTCCAGATTCCATCGAAGCCAGCACCAAGGCAGGTATTACTACTTAACAACCTGATAGGTAGATTAATACGAGTATTGTGATGTTGACCATCATTATTTCTTGTGTCCTGTATTTGTGAAGTTTGTGATTGATCAATTTCAGCTCCTTTATAGTGGTTGTGCTATCTCTTTTACAGGTTGAACCAGGCAGTCAGACTGAGCAAGCTTCTCCATCTGCTGTACTTAGATTGAGTCCTGAGGAAATGCAGGGCTATAGATTCCTCACTATTTCAGTTGCCCCTCATCCAGTAATTTTCCCTTAATTCTTCCTTACAGATTTTGCTTTGGGAAGTGTTGGATGGATTCTGCATCACATCTGTTCCTTTTCAATGTTTTTCTCCTTTATTTGTTTCAGCCTTACATTTCCTGACCATACTCGATATTATATGATGCCACAATTTGTGAAATTCGGAATGACTGCAACATCTGCTCTCTATCAAGCTTATACGTGTGTTGTGTGATATTTATATATGTATATATATTTCTTTGTTTGTAAATCTTGTCTACTAGTGCTTTCTGATGCATGCAATTTCTCCATGGATATGCTCTACCAAGTCAAAATCACTAATCCAAGGCATTGTTGAAGCCCCTAATAATGTCCTATAATAATGCCTCTGATGTTTTGGTGTATCGATTTTGTGTCATTATACTACTTTTTCTTAGATCTAGATTTCTTCAGTTCTCGTTTCTGTTGCATGGTGATGCTGCAGATTTAGTTTTGCTTTGCAACAATTTCAGTCATTGATGTGTAACAAACCTCTGCAATGCAGGCCATTTCTGGTAGACCTCCACCTGCTGTTTCAATGGCAGTTGGGCAGTTCTTTAATCCTAATGATGGGAAAGGAGAGATATCTGCTAAATCCATGTTACTATCAGCCTATTATCCAAAGGTTCTCTTTTTTTAACAGATGAAGCACATCTAGTGGCTCTAGACAATGTATACATTAAGTTAATATATTTTTTCTGTGTGAGAGGCTAATTTAATTGGCTTGTCACATCAATGTACTGCAGGAAATATTGCTGGAGGAAAATCACCCTCTTGCTTTCAGTTTATCATTTGGCATTAGCTTAGGCCTTTTGCCTGTTTCCCTATCTTTAAAATCTACAGGCTGTGGAATAACAAGGTCTGGGATTTCAGCTGAAGAGATTGGGGATGAGGAGATCAGTAGTAAGTATTTTAATCCCTTCTAGAGTCGAAGTCATGTTTGGTTTTTTCTAAAGTTCGTTTTTAATCCTTCTGATTGTCATGGGTGCATTTATGTAAAATTTGGCTTAGCTTCAAACGGTACATGTATGGCACTATATATATGTATGTGTGTGTGTGTGTGTGAATCAACAAAAGTGGTCTGGACGTTATTAAAATCCCATCAACCCAGCTGGTTATGCCACTTTGTATGTATCAGTATGTGTGTGAATTTTCAGTTTAGTTTTGTTCTTTCTTAATTCTTTTCGTACAAGACATGTTAAGAGTAAAATGACAAGTGCTACAGTTGTATGTTGGGTTTTATTTTTAGAAGGAAGTCCAGTGGTTATATTTTGAGTAAATTAACTATGATAAAACGTCAGTTGAATGAGACTGCTAGGTATCATGGATTTTTAGCTTCTGACATCTTAAAAATTCAACTTCTAGTTTGGAAAGCGTGTTTCGTTCACACTTTTACATGGTATTAAAGCCTTGTGAGACCAAGAGATCTTGAGTCCAAGTTGTGAAATCCTCATTTCTGATGATTTTGTAATATCTACTGTTTGTCCATACTTTGTGTGAGGGGGCCTATTTGTGTAATTTATGGTCCATTTATGGGTCTCAAGCAATAACTTATGATCTTTTGGTTGAATGGTTTCTTGACAAATCCATTTTGATATTTACGTTTATTTTTCTTCTTTCTGGGATGCTGTCCCAAAATTGGTTATCTTTTGACTCTTATAATTTCATTTGTTTTAAAATAATGCAAATAATCTTGAAGCTAATTTCCAAATTTGATTGCATGTTATCATTTTTATAGCTTTAAAAGCTAAGGTTCTAATTTCATGAATGTTTTCTTCTTCCCTTGGTCCTTAGTGTTGTCGTTGATGATCTAAAGCTTGTAGCTATTAATTTTCCCTTCTCCCTTTCTCTAAGCTGGATTTCCTAATATTTCAGGGTTGTGCAAGATGAGGTGTTTCCCACCTGTAGCACTTGCTTGGGATCCTACATCTGGTCTTTATGTGTTCCGAAACTTGGACAGTGAGACTATTGTTGTTGATTCCTCGCCAGCTCTTTGGAGTTCTATACAGGGTTCTGAAGAAACCACTGTTTTATTATTGGTAGGAAGCCTTTTCTTTATTATATCTATCTATGTAAAGTTGGTACATTCTCTTTGCTATCTGTGGATTTTTCTCTCCTAGTTGTTGAAGAACCATCTCTTTGTAGGTTGATCCACATTGTTCATATAAGGCAAGCATAGCTGTTTCTGAAACTGCAGCTGCTAGCAGGTTTTTGCTTTTGTGTGGTCAACAGGTGATTCAAGAGTTTTTATATAGATACAATTCAATAGTTTGTTTCGTTTTCTTTATCATCATGCACAATGCAAGTATTTTTTTTCTCCTATGCCAGGTTTATGTGGGTAAGAATTTACTTGATCTCATGTTAAGATGTATATGCTAAGATTTCTAGAGGTTCACATCCAAAGATAAATTTGTTATGTTGATTGGGGATGTTTTATGGGATTTTTATCTTTTTGTATTAAAATTAAATTTTGAAGAAAGAATGTAGCATAAGTATAGTGTATCCACTATACCTGTGGTGATAAGAAAGAAAGTTATGATGGTCCTCAATGCTCTTGTACTATATCATATAAGGCCTTCGATGATTGTTATTAGGATTTGTTAATTTGTTTCCAGTTGTGCCAAAGCAGCTTGGTGGAAACATAAACTGACAAATGCCACAATTTGTCTTATGCAGATAGTTAGTTTCTCTGTTGCAGTTGTCTTTTTCGCTTTGATGCAGCAGGCACATGCATGGGAACTTGATTTGCATGTACCCTCGATGCTGACAGCAGTGGAGTCCAACCTGAGAACACCATTTCCGTTTTTGCTTCTAAGCTTCATACCCATATTTCTTGCATTGTTCATTTCCCTGCTAAAGTCTGAACCCATTCCTCCGTTTACAAGCTTCACAATTGTCTCAATCATTTGTTATTTACTTGCAAATGGGTTCATAGTTCTGCTGCTATTGGTTTCCCAATTGTTGTTCTATGGGTTGGCTGTCGTACATGCTTTCATCAAGACAAGGTTAACATGCTAGCCTTATCTGTGCTTGATAACTAATTAATTTGAGCTTAGTTTTAAATTTCCAGGATAGTAAGAAATAAACATGATTAAATTGGGGAAATATTGAGCGAGAAAATAAAAGCCCTGAACTAGATTGGAAAATCTCCCTGTAGGTGGACATAACCATTATGTGCTTATTGTTTCTTCTCCTAAGTAATTAAAAGGGGTAGCTTCATAATTTTGTGGCTTAGTACTTTTGAAATTTGAAAATTATTCTCAGATGATGGATAATATTATACACTAATTCTAGGGGAGTTGTTAAAAACCTTGTAAGGGAATATTTTCCATTGAAAGATATACTAAAAACTTGTAAATATGACTGTTTTTGGGAACTTGACTGGAGAATGGGAGTGCCTTGTCTTTTCTTTTCAGTGTAACATGTATTTGCCATTTATCTTGCAAAATGTATATCAAAGAACCCGTTAGTTTGCTGAGTGCTGCAAAACATTGCAGATGGCAGGTATCGGAAGGAAGTTCTTTTGCAGCATTTCTTCAGTGGTTAGTTAATCTTTCCTCCAGTTTCCTTTCTTTAAAGGTAAGCTGCATTCTGAAGTAATAGTTTCTTTCATTTGTCTTCTAATGCGTCTCATTTCTAGTTTATACTACTGAATGAATGGTGACATTCACAAAGAGTTAAATAGGTTTAAGTCCGCCCTTATCCCCAAATTTCCCTTTAAACATGAGAGAAGCCAGCTTAATGCAAAGGCTTGTCAATCTAGTTGAATTTTCATTTCTTCTATATTGTCACCTGGACTCCTCCACAGTCCGACACCTTCGCTACCATTCTATTGATAGGTTAATGATTTGATTTGTTTATTGACTGTTCAATTGCTCAGGTTATGAGGTTTCTAAGAGTCAATCCATTACTTGTTACGTTGCTGACTGCAATTAGCTTGGGATACTTTGTCCACCCAGCTTTGGGTTTGTTCATTCTCCTTTCATATCATGCTTTGTGCTCGCATAATGCACTGTCCAGGTACCTTTTCTATTCATGTTCACGAGTGTTTTGCATTTAGTTCTTCATGCTTTTGTCCGAGACATACCCTAAGACTTGTTCTGTTTTTGCAACAGTTTTTTGACAGCTTCCTTTCGTGTCCATGCTAGAAAAAGGGATTTGATCGATGTCAAAGATGAAAGAAATCATAGGTCTCAGCAATTTGCATTCCCGACAGAAGAGAACAGATCCAGTAGTCCAGACAATTCAAAAAGTTTTGGTGATACACAATTAGAGCTTTTCAATCACCGACATGGTTTGTTTATTCTGCATCTTCTTGCAGCATTAATGTTTGTCCCCTCACTTGTTGCCTGGCTGCAGGTATGATTAATATACAAATTTCCTTGTCTAAGATGTTTTTAATGCTTTCTATAACTTGTGCAGGTTCTAAGTAGGCCTCAACTGAGGATTTCAATCACCAATTTTCCTTCTCTCAAATTTTGAAATGACATTTATATAATGAACCTACAATGTCAAGACATTGCCGCAAGAGACATTCAATTTCATCTCCTTAGGCAGATATGATGGTTAATCCACCTTAAAAACAACTAGTTACCCTCTCTCCTTCTGTAGTTTTCCATCTCTAGTGATATATGGATGGAAGTCAACAGTTAAATGCTATGATCTATTGGCATTCTTGGCCGGTAGAATTTGTTCAGCCTCTTCTTTTTAGTTTTTCAATAAACTTCTTTAATTATGAGTAAAACGTAGAATGAAATATTGATCATGTTAGTGCTGACGCTTTTGTATGTTTAAGAGGTTGCTGCCAGTCTTGGATGTATCTTGTGTAACTTAATTTCTGCAACATGAATTTAAAATGTCATGAAAACTGTGTCTTTAGTTTTTTCAGGATACGCTTGCTTATTGTGTATCTTCATTTGCTTGCTTATGATACCTTGTCCGTGGTTGCAGAGAATTGGAATGGGTCATAGCTTGCCATGGTTCCTTGATTCTGCCCTCTGCACTGGTGTCCTTCTTCACGGTATATTAATCGCAAAGCCTGAGTGCAATTGCTTGTTTTCCTTGCCAGCAATCATGAGGATGACTTTGAGATTAGATTTCATTTACCTTATTGCTGGTTGCTATTCATATCTTTCTGGGCTGAGGTTGGCGCCGTACAAAGTACTTTATGGCATGGCTGCTATAGGGTTCATATCCTTGGCTTCAAATGTCTTAGAGAGGAGCAGGGAAAAGCGAGAGCCACGATTTAGAAGGAAAAAGCATTCCCATAGACATTGACAGTATTGACTGTTTAAATGAGCTGTCGTGCCTTTCGTCATATACTGGAACAGTCTGATGATAAGAGTTGCAACGGATTCAAAACCGTAAGTCTGCACAAGGATACATGTGACGTTACTGGGCATTCAGGATAATATGATCTGAAGAAGAGAAGCAAATTTGTTGTTGTAACATTAACTAGCTGCCTTTTGTGTATGGCCATGCAATTTTGTATACGAGCATTCTTAGACTTGAGGAGAGGGAGAGCTAGTTCGAAAATGGGAATGATAGACCGTTTGTTGCAATATTGCTCTTGGGGGAATACGGTGGAGCTATAGGTTGCTGTGGAGTTGAAGGGAAACTATTTAATGTTGAGATAGCATTTTGAGTCCTCTTTCTGAAACCTTTTCACAATTAACAAGAATTCTATTGAAGAAATTAGTGTTGTATTCCCTTTTGGCGGAAATAGTATCACGTTCTTTCATTTAGAAGTGAGCTTCCTGAAGCACAAAAGTGCCGAAGTGGCATCCTATCTTATACTTGATCCTAACTTGCGTTATACTTCATTTACGTTTCTCCGGTTAACATTTTAGACGTTGACAGATTCATTAGACATGAGGATCTTTTGCTCTGGGAATCGACTTTCTTGCAATCCTTAGGCGGTATCATCCCTTAGAATGCAAATATGGCAACATGAATGCGCTTCTCTCTTTTGGTCTCATTATTTAAACAGATAATGTTAACTTTAAGACCGATTATGCAAAATATTTATATTGCCATAAGAAATAAGAGAGATTCAATACGATATATTTATTGAAAGCGTAAAAAATACATGATTCGCCTCTCTCTTTATTATACCCTTTACATGTCAAACAAACGACAAATACAAACAAATGTCAACAAGTACATGTCATGCATTGACATATTACACTGGTACGTGACAACAGAGAAGTAGCATTTCCAACAAACAATCTCTGTATGTAAGAAGAGGGTTAAAGCTGCAACTAATGTCTTGGGAAACCTATAATCACAACAGTATTGATCAATGCCAGTGTTACCACTCCAGTAACATCTTATCTGGTGACTGCCGCAGTTGAAGGACTCGTTGACCCACCGATACTGCCATTGCCAGAATTAGAAGGGGATGAAAGGGGCGAAGAAGATGGTGAATGGGAAGCAGAAGGAGAAGGTGTTGGTGAACGGCGAGGAGCAAGTGCTGGTTGTGGTGGAAAAACCGGGGACATGCTTAACTTTGCCATCATTGCAAAAATCATGCAAGCGAGAGCAAATGAGTTGCAAAGCTGTGGGTGTCCTCCTAAGACTTTGAGGCTTGGTGGGTTTCAAAGATGGTCACCTTAAATAGAGGCTCAAGCCTGAGTAGCTACCATCAAGATGGTTTTATATTAGACAGGTAACAGTGCCGTCATTGTTTCGTAAAAGAAACGGTCTCAGTGATCTTATCATTGTATGGATATTGCGTAAATCCCCTTAACGCAGACATTATAGCGGAAGATACAATGAGATGGGGACTAACTGAACATAGAAGGTTCACAGTGGCGTCCACTTACGCTTCAATTGAAGTGATAATTTGAAAATGTGCAGGACCTTAGCAGATTAGGCTTTCCTTTGGTTAATGACCAAAAAAAACTTCTGACCAATTAGCAAAGAGTGGCACACTGTCTATCAACGAATATCAGTTATCGCATCTGTAGACAAAAAGAGTCCACATTACATGTTATCCGGGACTCTTAGAGAGTAAAAGCATTCTGGAGTAAATTTCTATTCGAGGTGATTGATCCGGAATTCTTTCACCAAGACGAGGAGCTGTGGGTGAAATCTAACCTAATGAAGCATTCACATGTGATGCAGATTGACTGAGTTACTTTTTTTGGAGTAGCCTGTTAGTTTTTATGGCAATGAAGAAACAAAAGTCTTTTTGAAGCTAATTTTGTTTGGCCGGAAGAAGGTATAAGGGCCGTTATGGAGTACGTGGAGTAGATAGTAAGGGCAAGGGCAGTGGAAAACTGTGTGTTTCAAACACAGGGATTACCAGTGGGTAGTTTAGTTGGGTAGACCAAACTGCCAGAGAATTGGGGCAAGTTAAACACGGATGGAGCGGTTAAACAAGGGTCTACAATCGCTACTGTTGGAGGTTTAATTAGAGACTGGCATAGTTATTGTTGCGGTGGTTTTATACAGCACATTGGGAGGGGCTAGCCGCTAGCTGCTGAGCTCTAGGAAATCCAATCCGGCCTTACTTTGGCTTGGTCGCTTAGATATCGTCGAGTCATAGTTGAAGTGGATTCCTTAGAAGTCATTAATATCCAATCCTCTTCCAATGCAATATTAGCTGAGATTAATTTTTTAGTGACAGGTATCCGTGGGTTAATACAACAAGATTGGGAAGTGCAAATTCAACATGTACATCGCGAAAAGAATCAATGTGTCGATAACCTGGCCGCTCTCGCAATCCTAGTCAGCCCAAGAATGCATATTCTTCAGGAGTCTCAGATGTCAGTCATGGAACTTATCCATCAAGACAAGATAGGCGCTTTGTATCACAGAACATTGCACTAGTTACATAGGATTTTGGGCATTTTTTTCCTTTGTAAATAAAAAAATATAAATCACAGCACCGAAGAGGTTAATATGCATTATTGGGGTGGGCCTGAGGTTCGCAACTTGAGTCCTACCTCGACTAAGCTTGAACAATCTAAAATCCAATTAGCTTTAAACTTAATTAATGTTTTCTTAATCTAAAATTTAAAAATAATGTCATTTTTTAAAAACTATGTCGTGACATATTTAAGCGCTAGGACGAGTCAAGCTTGAGACTGAAGCCTTAAAAATCTTTTTAAAAAATTTAAGCTTGACATGAGTCCCAATTAACTTGGACCAAATCTATTGACTTCAAGTTAGATTAAACCGGGTCGAGCCATGTCAAGTTAAAGTTTTTATCTCGCTAACTTACTAGGTGTTACTACCAAAACCCATAAAGAAATTTTTTTAATGGAGTTGTAAGTGACAAGAGAGATATAATAAGCCCCATCTGAAAAAGAAAACACATAATACCTATTCATAAGATTTTATAATTGAAAATTCATAAATTGTTGCAATCCACAGTTATGTGAACAGGACACGACTTCTTTATTCTTACTGCAAAATAAAGATTGCAAACTTAGAAAATTTAGGTGCTAAATTCATTAGGTTATTCATTCACAAACCTTTAATTTATAATCATATTCAACAGCAATTATATGTCTTTTACTAATAAAATCTAAACAAATTTGAATCTAAACAAACTTTAATACCTTGCTACAAACTCCCATCTTCATTTTTAACTACTAAAATCTAACATTTGACAAAGTTTTTCTAGGCAAGTTGTACCCTTAAGTGGCAATAAGCTAGAAGAATTTTATTGTTCTTTTAAACTTCCCTAATAAACTAATACTTAGTCTTGAAGTGTTTAGTTTTTTCATAGAACACAAGATTGTTAAAGATAGAAATATTAGCTTGATTATCAACATAAAAACATAATTGTTTTATTTTGAACATGTTTTAAATATGCCAAAATTTTTCTCAATTATAAGGCTTGATTTACTACAGCTATAATATTTACATATTCTGCCTCTACTGTAGATTAAGCCGTCACATCTTTCTTCTTTAAACTCTTTGAAAAACAATTTGATTTAAGACTAAAAAATATCCAGAAGTGATCCTTATATCATTACATGATCAAGCTCAATCACTATCCTGCAAAAGCCATATAAAATTGATCTCTCTAAATCAAACTCTATAATTAGTAGTACCATTAACATATCTTAATACCCTTTTTGTAGATTTAAGGTGTGACTCATTTGTACAATACATAACCTTGAAAGTAAACTTACAACAAATATGATATCAAGCCTTGTTGTTAGGAGATACATTGAACATCCTATGAGACTTCTGTACAACCCCTTGTCAACTTTCTTATACCTTGATAATTGTTTAGCTTTATATTTTACATTAAAGGAGTGCTAATTGACTTGCAATTCTTCATGTTGAATACTTTAGGATCTAATTTGTACATTTCTATTATCTGATAAAATTTCCTTATTGAGATTGCAAAATCACTATGCTAAGAAAGTAGTATATTACTCATAAATTTGTCGCCTCAAAGAACTTTATCACTTGATCTTTGAACTAATACACTGTAAATGAATTGCTTTCTATCCCCAACAAACCATCAACATACAAAGAAATGATTTTAATATTGACATTTGAAATTTCCAAATATCAAGTTGTTTAACTCAAGTTTCTTTTAAACCCAATCTTTAGTTGGTGATCATCAATCCTAGTGTGTTATGCTCTTGGTGCCTATTTAGATCTCTTCCTCCAATTATCTATTCAAGAAAGATGACTTTATATCAAGTTGGTGAACTTTCCACTTATCTTAGGCTACAACTGCCAGAAGTATTATATAATGCCTCATCTGGCTGCAGATACAAATGTCTCTGAGAAGTTCACTCCAAACTTTAAAACATATCCATTGACCACCAATTTGGTTTTAAGCTTATTAATTAAGTCATCATCATTTAGCTTGCTTTTAAACATTCACTTCACATTAATAGGCTTCTTATGACTTAGCCTATTTACTTGTGTTTAGGTTTGATTTTTTTCAATCATTCTCAACTCTTCTTCCATTATTGCAATCCACTTCAAATCATTTATAGCTTTATCATGACCCGTAGGACCAACCAAAGCAACATTATTTTAATAAATTTCAATTAATGCTCTGGTACCTTTAACTGGAGTATCATCAATAACTTCATCATGAATTGCTTTAGGTACAACTTCTTTATTTTCATCATTCTACTTTTCACATGTCCTAATTCCATATTGTAAATTCATTAAGCTTGAATCTTTGTTTACAATTGCCTTATTAGTTAAAGGTTGATACACTCTGTAACCTTTGGTGATGTTGTAGCCAATGAAAATGCCAACCTCAGTCTTTTGGTCTAATTTTTCTCTTTTCACATTAAGAACATATGTATAGCATATGCATCCAAATACCTTTAGATTTTGAATAGAAGGCTTGTAACCGTACCACATTCAAATATAGCTTTGCCCTTTAAGGACTTTGTTGGTAGCATATTGAGCAAATAAATTGTGGTATTGATAGCCTTAGCCCACAACTTTTTAGGTATATTCTTCTTTAATAATAAGCACCTAATCATCTTCATTATCATCCTATTTTTCTTCTCACTCACCCTATTTTTCTATAAGGTGTATATTGTAAATTGATGTTTAATACCTACATTTTCACTAATATTATTGAACATGTTAAAAGTATATGAATTCCATTATTAGACATGACTATATTTATTTTGCAACTACTTTAATTCTTAATCTAATATTTGAACTTTCAAAACATTTCAGGAACATCTTACTTCTATTTCAAAAATAAACCAAGCACATTTTGCTAAAATCATCAATGAATGTAATATAATATTTACAATCATTTAAGGATTTAGTTCTCATTGGGCCATAGACATTTGTATAAACAAGCTTTTTCTTAGACTTTGTTACATGGAAATGGCATTCTTGATTTTTTTTTTCCAATTGTCATACTTCACAAACTCTAAACCCTTCTTCAACAATAGGCAAATCTCTCATTAGCTTCATCTTATCTATAAATGAAAGATCAGAGTAATGAAAATGCCTTAGCCTTCTGTGTCAAACCTGAGATTGTTTAACAAAGAAAAGATGTGTACAAGAATTAACATGCACCTAATCTAGTAAGAAGCTTTTTTCCTTCATCTCGAATAGGAAAATTTGAGTTCCAGTTGGATCCGAATCACATAAGCTTTTTCTTTGAAATTTAAATAAAAATATTTTTAAAGAGTTGTCCAATAATCAACAAATTCTGATTGATTTTTGGAACAAACAAAACATCATTATTGAGTTTTATCCCTGAACTAGAGTTAATGGCAAAATTTCCTTTACCTTTAATTTTAATGTAGTCTCTATTTTCAATTTTATCTTTGAAAATATATATTTGATCAATATCCTTAAATATTGACTTATCATGAGTTATATGATTGGTGCAACTACTATCAATAAGTGAAGCTTCACTAGAAGTATTGCTTGCAAAACAAGTTGCTTTAAATAATTATTCCTCCTATAATTAGCTACTAGAGCTTATTCCCTTCCTTGTTTCTTGTTCTTGCTTGTCTTTTCCACATTTCCCATTTAGTTATAGGCATTACACCTAACATCAAGTCAAAACTAGTAACGTCAATATTAATGTTTTATCTTCTGGTAATGTTGACAAGGTTGATACCTGCCTTTCCTTTGTTCATTTTTATTGTTATCACCATCTTTCTTCTTTCTATTTTGAGGTTGTTTCATTATGCTACTAGGCTGAGTTTGCTTCTTATCTCTGACTTGAGAGGTTCCATCCATCTCTCCTCTTTTCTCATAATTCTTCTTTCTTCCTAAGAATATATAGCATTGATTAATTCTAACAAGGTTATTTGACTAATGTCCCTTAAATCTTCAAAAAACGAAATTTTTTCCTCAAAAGCTTAAGGCGAACTTACATGCACTTTCTCTATAATCTTACTATCAGGTAGCTTTTCTCCCATTAGCTTGATTTTGTTTACTACATTCATTAACCTATCATAATACTCTTTTATGGTTTCCTTTCCTTTCATGCTTAGGATCTCTAATATTTAACACTTGCGTCTGTCTTGTTCTATCATTGTATGATATAGTTCCTTTGGCACATCCTAAGCTTGCTTGATTATTTCGCAAGTCATAATTCTTATGAAAATCCATTTTAAAACAACATCATGAATTAAAGATAAAGGTCTCATAGCTTTAGCAACTTCTTCTTCTATACGGAGCCTGATTTGATTGAGTGTTGAATTATTTCTCAAGGACAGTATTTAACTTTCATCTTCAACACATTGTCACAAATTAAGACTTCTTAAGTGAGTCTTCAGTTCCAAATTTGATAATTTTCAGCCATATTATTGCCCTTATTTAGTTTGGATGTTTAAATTTTTTATTTTTGGTTGAGAGATTTTTACAAATTCACTCACACCCGATATAAGTCCCTCAAAAACAAAAGGAGCTTTGATACTAATTTATTGTTATATACAAAAGTAGAAAGTTTGGTTATTCAGTTCATTACGTTGTTCATTCACAAGCCTTGAATTTATATAGCCATATTCAATAGAAATTATATTTCTTTTCCAGTAAAAATTAAACAAACTTGAATCTAAGTAAACTTGAATCTAAACTAACTTTAGCTTTTCCACAAAAATCAAAAATCAAAAACAAAGTATTGCAGAGCCACAAATCAACAATCTTTAATAGAAGCTACAATAAGTTTGACCTAGAGAAGAGTCATAGCAGATTTATTCATAAATAAAGAGACAATTTTAAAATAAATAGAATAATAATTCTCTAAATTAGATAATAATAAATTTAATTTAAATCATTCAAATTGAGATAAATAAACTGTAATTAAGAAATTTTACCTTTTTCAATTACTTAAGAAAATATTTTTCTTAATTTTGAGTAGTCTAATTAATTAATTTCAATATAATTAAAAATAATCAATTCTAATTTTAAAATATTTTTATGAATTTAATTAGAAATCAATATAATTATTAGTCTTAATCAAATTAAGAAAAATGATCATCTTAATTTTGAAATTGAATTTTGATTTTAAAATAATTTTAAACTTTGTTTGAAAATATGTCTTGCAATACTCTATTTCAAACCAAGGGTTGGATTACCTTAACCTAATAACTAAACAAACCTTAATTAAATATCAGAATAAATATATTCTTATACCCAAACAAGGTTTGTTCTAACCTTAGGACACGCTATCCTAGTTGCTAAACAATCTTACGTCAACCTCAAGATAAGATTGCTACATAGTCAAACAGTGCTTATTCTAATACTAGAATAAGCTTAACATTATTTCCAAACAACCTCGTCTTCTTAAAGAAACCACAATTTCATTAGTGATGAAACTCTAGCCAACAACGTTCCTCCTTCAACCACCGTCATCATGACTATCGTTGCAGTCACTTTCCTGCTACCATCGCTAGTGATGTTGGGAGGAGCAATGGGCTTCTTCAACGCTGCTAACTCTACATAGATGTAGCCGTACATGCTTGTTCCCGCCGCCTCTCTATGACTGTTGTGTCGTCGCCAGCTATGCCGTCACATTCAAGTGAAGCCTTATAAACCACCAGCTATTGACATTAAGTCGCAGGGTCGTTCTTATCATTTTATAGGTCGTGGCGAAATAAAAACAAAGGTCCCAATAAATCGATAACATACTTAAGTTTACATGTTTGTATGAAACATAAATGACTTAATTTATAAGTCTACATACTCAACCAAATATTAAATGATCATAACATCAACTAATAATATCTTACAATTATCGTTAATAATAAAATAACCAAAAATAGTAACAGTAACAACAAAATAATAATAGCAGCAATCAAACAACAATATTAGATTGCAAAACACTAAGAAAATTACACTAATAAATACACAGAAAATCATGATTTATGAAAAAATAATTTCTCTGTTCATTTTTAGATGTAAAATTATTAATAATATTATCAAGATCAATATTATCCAATATATCATTCTCAATATATAATATAGCTAAACCATTCAACCTTTCTTGTGATATTGATGACTTCAAGTAGGTTTTCAATAATTTTAACTTTGAAAAACTTCTTTCAGATGATGCTAAAGCCACAGGTATAGTCAGTAGAATTCGATAAGCAATTAAAACATTTGAATAACAATCTGCAGCTTTAACAAATTCTAAAATTTCAATTGATGACATTAGCTCGTTTGGCAAAGTCATTTGCAATACTTTTAATTAAGAAAAAGATCAACTAAATTCACATCTGATATATTATCATGAGAAAAAGTCGTCGTAAAATTAGTACAACATTCTCTTAATTCGTTATCATCCAATGACCTCAACTTCTTTGAATCAAATAAGAATCTAAAAATATTATCAATTGTCGTTAATTGTTCAAATCTATTCTTTAATAAAGTAATTACCATATCCACAATAATCAGAAAATAATTAACTCTGAAAGAATCCTCTGCTGATTGTATTTCTCCATTATGGTTAATTTCATCAAATTGTCTTTTCCTAATAATACAACGTCTAGTTGGAAATGT
>JAOSBK010000008.1:9363629-9393615 GCA_027568895.1 Erythroxylum shatona
GTCATAACCTTGACCCCTTACATTATAAACATTAAGATCAAGAGAATTAAATGCATTCAATAATTCATTGAAAAGTCTCAATCTAGATGTGTCATCTACCTTTAAAAACTCTAAAAAGTACTCCTCTATTTTTTTTTATTTGACATATTCACACATTGTACTAACAAAATCATTTGTTCTTGATAACTCAAATTTGGAGTACAATCAAGAATAGTAGAAAAATATTTCGTCTCTTTAATGATCCCTATGATAGAACTTCTAATGCTATGGGCTAATAGAGAAATCAACTCATTTTGAATTCTGTGACCAAATTTCATAATTTTGAATATGTCTAACATGATCTTGCATTATCACATTAAATCCATCAATTATCTCAATCAATCCTAAAAAAATTATCATTACCATCTTGGTAAAATTTCTCATTGCATCCTCGAAAAGCTAAATTATATTTAGCAAGGTATTTCACAAAAGAAACTATTTTTATCAAAACTTGCCTCCAGTGTTCTTTCTCCTTTGCAATTTCTTGTTGCAAATCTTTATCAATTGTTTGATTTTTGCTTAATCTTACTCTTAATTCATTTCAGATTCTCATATTAGTCGTATGCTCAATGCAATTATCATGTTCTTTGAGTCCCTCACTAAGATGCTTCCAATCTCTAAATCTGTCATTTACTAATTCACTTTGTTTGTTAGTAGATTTGAATAACTTACAACAAAAACAATATACTTTATCTACATGTTTAAATTAAACTAACCATTTTCTATCACTAATCCCTACATTACTCAAATTTCTATAATAATAAGAATATGAAAAATGATGAGAGGCATTTTCTAAAGGAAACATAAGATTCAATTCTCTTACAGGCCTTTTTCAACTAAAATATCCCTTGCTTTATTATCAAGGTTATCCCAATTTCTAGGATCATAAATATCCAATATAGGGCTTACTTACTTATCTGCCTTTAAATTTTCTAAAGTGGATGCATTTGGTATATAATCATTCTCACCTAGATTTCTAATATCCTCATGAATGTGAATCTTATTACTTAAGTTTTCTTTATATTGTTCAAAACTACCTTCACCTAAATCCTCGAGACTCTCACTAGAAGAGCCTACTCTTTTAATAAATTTATTAATTGCTCCTTTTTGGGATTCTATCAACTGTGTTACTTGTTTTCTTTTTTTCTTTTTTTTTTCCATTTTTTCACTTTCAGACAAATGCTTTTTAGGCAACATAATATAAATCAATTATAACACAGTTGGACTGGTAAAAGAACAAAAGCACCTGTATGGAATTGGAAGAAGTATGCAGGCACAACCAAACTCTAATAGCTTCACAATATATCACAAAGATATATAAATGATATTATATATGTGATAGAGGAAAAAATAAATAGCAAAATTTAATATCTAATATTAAAAATAAAAACAAAGAGCAAATTTTAATGATTGAGACACTTAATTTCTAAAAATACAAGAAATTAACATACTTAGGAAATAAGCTAATATAATGTCCACGTTAATGATAAATTACAAATTAATTATAACATATTCAAATATTTAATAAGGTAAAAATACATTAAAAAATCAGAAACTTTGTCTTTAAATTATACTTAGAACTTAGAAGATAGAATCGTAAAATTTTTTGCTGCTAGTTTTTGAGTTGGAATACCTTAAATACATATATTGATGAAAATAAAGACATTAGAAGGTAAAAATACACCTAAATACTTCAAAACTATTTATAAGTATAACATGTTAATGTTAACTTTGATCAATCTTGGAAGTTGCTTTGTTACCACCAGAGATAATATAGCTTCCAAAACAATATTTGGGAAGCTTCCAACGTTATCTGACGTTTTTTACTCTTGAAAACATCAACAACTTCCACCAACGTTCTCTACATTTATTACTACCTCTCCATTAAGAAGAGTGTGAACCTCTGGCAACTGCTAATTAACCAAAATATTAAACGATGGGGCCCTTTTTTATGGTAGGCCTTGGGCAGGGGCCGACACTCTTAAGGAGAAGCCCACATCCAACGCCATTGTGGTTGTTTCTAGACCTTCACACATAATAACATAGCCGACCACAACAATCCACAAAACCAATAGTCTCCATAAGCTTCCAACGTCAGGACAATCACAACATGCAAGTATCACACCTTTGAGAATCAAACCATATGCTACCATTGTGTTGTTATCTTGGCATTGGTGGATGTGGGTTTTTTAAGCTAAATAATTTTTTGTTTTTTGGAAACAATATTGATGAGTTTTCATCAGCCATCGTGAATTACTTACTCGCCATACTAGTGACCTAAAAAGGTTAATTACCAAAAAAAGTCTAAACATTTGTAAAATTTTTAATTATAGCCCGAACTTTAAAAAATAACAATAAAATGTCTAAGCTTTCAAAATTTTTCAATTCTAGCCCAAACTTCAAAAAGTGGCAATAAAATGTTCAAACTTTCAATTTTCTTTAATTTTAGCCCGATGTTATCTGTTGTTCTCTCAACACCTTCAGCTTTTTGTTCTTTGTTTGTTTTTCTGACACCTCGAACTACTCTTGCATTATAGCATACTGTACTAGTAAACTCTTCGTTTTTAGTTTGTTATCCTAATGCCCTTAGTGTGAGGAGGTCGGGGTGGCTTAACTTGAAAATTGAAGGGTGAGGGCATCAAGAGAATAAATTAAAAATGAAGGAAAAAATTGAAATAAAAACATAAGGTCATTGGGGTTGCGTAATATGATTTATGCCATTTTTAAACAACAAGTCATTTTAATTACATGATTAAGCAATGTTGTTTCATTAATCTTCATTTATTGTATTAATTTTGGTTGACGTATATTAATAGTTAAGGTTTTTGAAACACGTAACAAGCTACGTAAGCAAACTTAACAAAAACACTAATGTCGAATTAGAATTGAAAAAAATTAAAAGTTTGAGCCTTTTATTGCTACTTTTTAAAGTTTGGGCTAGATTTGAAAAAATTAAAATTTTGGACATTTTATTGCTAATTTTTAAAATTCAGGCTATAATTGAAAATTTGACGAAAGTTTGAACTTTTTTGGCAATTAACCAAAAAATATATAAATCCAAACATTTTAGCTTAAGGATTAAAGCACATTCATTCAAACTTTCAGATTTCGTGATCAAATCTAAGTCAATTTTAGGTTAATGTGTTAATTTCAATTTTAAATTGAATTTAATATTTGTTTTGGAGTATTAATCTAATTTTTTTTGATTCAACAATCTAGAGTTTGCAATTTTTGCAATTTCAATTCCAAAATTATAATCAATAGCCATCAAACATTTTAATCAAGTTATAAAATTAAAATTGACTCTGATATCACCGTTAGAAAATTAGGACGTGATTCGATCATGCACACAGCAGAATAATTACAAAAATTTTTGTTTGATTTTATGAAAGTTAAGATCACTAAAATTTTATAAATTGATCAATACATAAATCATAATAAAGCATAAATTAACTTGTACCTTATTTTGAAGCTTGATACTTTTTCTTATTTTTCTAGAACTGTTTTCGTAATTGACTCATCTTAACCACCATAGTTGTATGAGAGAATTCTGTAACTGTTGCAGAGAGAGTTAAACAAGAAGTGTTAACTCCCTTAGACATCAAGCTTATTTATAATAGGTTTTAGATATTATAGTAATTTAATTGAAATTAAATTCTAGTTTGAATTAAACTTTAATTAGAATTACAAATATTTCTAGCTAAATACCAATTATGGCCAAATCAAATCTAATATCTTATATTTATTCGTATTTCTTAAATATCTCATATTTAATTATAAAGTTTATCAAACTTTATATTCAAGTCCAACTTGATTAAAATATATTTTCTTTTTTCAACTCGTTCTTTATGTGTAACTCATTAGAATCCCAAATATATTAACAATTGATATAAATTATAACTTTAAATTATATTAGGAATCAATAAATTAAAATCTTCTAATTTATCTTTAATTATCTTAAGTAAACAATTTATATTCATAAATCAAGAATAACATCTAACAACACATTATGACTGCCAAAATATTTAAGAATGTCAAGGTGATGATTAATCTTTCCGTGCATGATTTTTTTTTTGTATACTTCAATCTTTTTATCATGCAATGTTCTTACTTAACATAGAGTATAAAAATATTGTCTACCCTATTTGAATTCAATAATGTCAGTTCTCCATCATTAATAATTGATTCAATTAATAATATTTGAAAACTATTTCCTAAATATCATTAATTGAACAACTACTAATGGTGGAGAATTAATATAGTGTCATTCCACCTTATCCAAAGAGTTCTCAAATTAATACTAATCGAGAATAGTAGAGCATTCTTCCTAATTACTCTAGGGTGATGAATTATATATTGATCACTTAGCTATCTCTATATAGGTCGTGCTATATCTAATAATTATTTACTGAGCTATCATTGATTGGAATAGATCATAGGTAATATCAAAATATAACAATTTTTATACAAGATAATTTTGGAGACCTCAAGTCAAATGATTACTAATATAATTATCACAATGAGAATTTTTATAAACATACAAGTAATGTTCCAAATAGAATTTTATATGAGATTAAATTACTGAACTTATTCTCTTATAAGCACACATATATTTGTTTAAGTATCTCCATACTTTAATCTATAAGATCAACTACTTCCTTAATAAGGAAAAACATAATGTGTGCTAGGTTTTTTATGATGTATTAATGTCAGTCCCAATAAAACAATAACTATAAACAATTTAGGGATGATAAATGAATACAACATAAATCTCATATTTATAATCTTATCATAATTTTATTTGCAACATATATTTATCTCGTAAACTTTATTATATACATCTAAATATGTATAAGATAAAGCTTATCTTTAAATTATTTTATCACTAAACTACGACTAATAATAGATTAATTGTAGGGGATAAACTAACATAAGTAATAATGAATTCTTTTCAAGAGGAGAGGAATAAATTAACATGAATTTTTTAGAAAATTGAAAATTTGGATTATTCTGTATTTCTTCTTTTTATGAAGTGATTTCTTTTTAATAATGGAAAAGGCCGTTACACTATTTTAAAGTGTAGTTTGAATAAGTTAACAATTTAAAATTAAGGACTTACTCAATCTAAAAGATCAATAAAAAAAGTTTTTATGGAGTGTGTCTTTGCTGAGAGGCGTGGGAAGTCAAAAAGCATCTCGAGAGCCTCACCCTTTAAATCAAACCACCCCTTGCGGGACTATAATCTTGGTAATCTTACCAAAAGCCAATTTGTACCAAAAGTCAAGTTGATAGCATCGATTACGAGAACAATCATTATTGGCTGTGGAATACCAAGTTCAAAAGGTTGAAATCTATATTTTCTTGCTCACATTATCTTAGGAATGGAAATCATTTCGGAGCAATGTGGCCCACAAAACTTCTGTCTATCATTCCACTGAGGTACTAAGCATATACATTATCTACAACATGAGTGAAACCACTCCCTTTATAAGTTTCTTTACATATTTATTAACATGGTTGCCCCCAAATATTTAAAAGATAAAGACAGAGTCTGAAGAATCGCACCCATTAACTCTCCATTTCTCTTGAATTTCGTTACTCTCTCTGCCAAGGCAACACATTAGTCATTGGGTCCTTAAAGCTTTTGAGTACTCTATCCCTGAGCCCAGTGTCTGTGACCTCACAGAACCTACTGGACCAATCTGGCGGCTCAATAGCCCTGGTCCCTAGGCCAGGTGTTCGGTCCTTGGACCCAACATTTTGCTTATTCTGCCAGTCAGTCACATACGTAGCCACCCTCCTATAGAACTTCTCTTTGAACACCTCCCACACCTGGTACTTATAGTGATTAATCACCAACATTCCCCTGTCAGCATTCACAAAATGAAAACCATCCCTCAAGTGGAAATGGTGCACCACATTGATCAATGTGGAATTCAATGCCTCTGGCCTTACTATACTCTTGTGTCTCTCCGGTGTCAATAACCGGCATGTATAGCTTATCATAACCCCTCCGGTCGGCGCATGATTTAGGCCTGAGGGCCCAAAACTATGACATGTGACCCGAATTTCACTCATGTTCCGGTAATTACTAAGGGCGTTGTGTAGTGATGATCCTAACGGCATGTGAAAAAACTCATCTATGTCTATAAACCCGACCCACTCACACGAAGCCCGGGCCCTTAGAGCACAATGGGCGAATCCTGCCTCTTGAGTCTTGATCCAAGGCCAAACATGCCTAGAAATGTTGAAATGGGCATCAACTAATGACACTATGATTTCTTCAATATCATCATCACTGTTGTTGTCATAAATGAACCAACGTTGCACCCCAATTCGGCCATGGTACATGATCCATTCCCTTAAGAACCTTGCTTGGTTCCGTAACATAGTGCAAACACACATTTCATACGGTTTTTGGGATCCCGTACTGGGTTCGGAAGGGAGCTGGCGACCTAACCTAGCAATAGACCGCATTGGTCGTCTACCCTTTACTCTAATTGAGACCTTAATTCCATCATGTGGGGCGTTCAATATGCTCAAAGGAGTTTCACACCGTACGATCTCTTGAGCTATGGATATCACAGTTGATCTTAACAACAACTTAGTTCTCCTGAAATCCCAACCGTACACGCACTCAAACCTCGACACCTCGTAAAGCTTTTCTGGCCGTAGATTAAGCCCCTTAACAAAAGCAATCGTAGAATTGTCGCGGTCGATCGAAGCTTCATACACTAGTGAGTTCCACCTATGAGTGAGCCCGCGATGGGGAAGGAGAACTCCAGATTTCAGTTTCAGAGAAATGGTCAATCCCCGGGGATTAAGCGGACACCGTACTATCTGACCAAGCAAACCCTGACCGTCGATGTGATGAGGCGGCCGAATGAACGCTGGGTGCGACGAATTGGGCGACAAGTAAACGCAGCGGATATCCTCTTTGGTAAATAAACGAGCGGATGGAGGGTATATTAGGAAAATAAGAATCTGGTCCGGAAAGATTACAATATCACGAATAGCCACCACCGCAGACGCTAAAGACTCGCCGGCAATGGCCTCCATCGTCGGTTTCGGCCATATGGAGACGATTTGTGGATGAAAATTTTCTGTTCTTTAAACAAGGAAGAAATTAAATTACAAGACAAAAAAAATATGAAAAAGAAAAGTGAAAATTTTGATTCCCAATCCCCGATCATAAAAGAAATGTTTATTGTCACAGTAATCCAGAAGTTTAAGTGTGAGTTACACCGCAAGAAAAATCCAAAATAACCGTTAAACTTAGAAAAAAGAAAAAGAACAGAGAGCGAGTACCTCTAAATAAGAGGCGAAAACTGGAGAAAGAGAAGGAAGTGAAGAGAACGCAAGAGACGACGACGAAGACGGTGCACCAAAAGAACCTACTCCACGAAACGACTTCCCGTTTCCGATCCTTCATTGAACCTTACTTCTGCTGATGCTGTTGTTATCAAACCCAACAACAACGACGACAACGACCAGACCACCAACAAAGTTTTCTTCTTTTTCTTCAACCTTCTTGATCTTAGTCGGGTGAATGCACATAAATAAAGGCATAGATGAAGCTATCTCTTTAGTTGTTGTTTTCTTCAGGTATCGTACTCGTCCTACTTAACACTCGAAGCTACAAAGAAAGTTTGCTTGGCTAGAGACAGGAATTAGGGAAGGGAAGAAAGTGACAGTGGGAGGGAGTTGATAAAGAGAGAGAGAGAGAGACACGCACACTCTCTCTTGTTTTGTAATTCTTAAAATTTTTGGTGTTCGAGTTAGACCGTTTTTGTCGGTTTTCTGCGGTCGCTATGACTCCATCTGTAGATTAAATTCAATTCATATTTATAATTTATTATGTCCTTCCACCTAACTACCTAAGTCCAAATATTTTTTAAAAACTTGAAATAATACAAAGACATACGTATTCAACGTATTATGGATATGATACGTATATAATTGAGAGATCTGATCCTCTGATCTACTAACTCTGGACCAATCTTGTATCAATTTATATTAATTATTTATTTACGTGAAGCTCACGTTAATAAATAATTGAGATGAGTTGATACAATATAAAGTTAGTACAACAGAGGTGTTGAGTGTTACAATCGGGCGGTCCATTTTACGTTTTATCGTTTTGAAAATTCGCAACCCCGACGACACTTGCGGTGCCACGTGTAATATGACTATAAGAGGTTGTGATAGTCCCTGTTGTAGGGGATGGGAATACCTTCCGTCTTAATTAGTGCAAATAGCATATAAAGATAAGATAGTATAAAGCTGCCAATGGCCGCTGATTGGGCTCACTTTTTCCCCACGTGGGGTCCATACAATGACATATTGCTACGTCATCTTGACGGCTCAAGCTCGAATTAGTGAGTGGTAATGCGACGACTCCTTTAAGGCTTTGACAGGCTATAAATGTGGGTTCATCTACTAATCTTAGCCATAATTAGGGAGTAAAAAACCCATTCAATCACACCTATGATTTATTAAGCACATCGAATGTACACCGTTATCAGGACGATACTTATCATCAACCTTTTAATTGGGTCGAATGGGACTTGCACTGGTTGAAGGTGGGTGGGCTAGGCCCAGTAATCGAATGCCTCAAGACTATCTCGACTTTCTTGGAATTCTAGAATTGTTAATCTACACACAAGCCCTGAACTAAATACATACAAAAATTCAACACAATGCTAAGAATGTCAACAGGCCAGGCCGCGCTCAAGCGCTGACCCAAAGCCATAGTGGCCTGATGGGATGGATCAGCCCATGGCCCAATGGGCCACGAGCCATATTTCATTTAGAAAATTTTCAAAAAACGATGTCATTTTGAAACAAAGTCGTTTTGACAAAACGACATCGTTTTTTAAGTGCTCGTGGCCTGCTTGACCTCGGCCTGTGACCCGGTCAACTCCGGCCAAAATCAAGCCAGGTCAAGCCCGACGTATTTTGGCATCTCTATGTAATGCAAGTTTTTAGTACTACAATTTTAATGTTAGAGAATATTCTAAAGGTAGAACAATGATATGGATTGTTAGAAAATTTAGGATAAATTGTGATCTCACTAATAGCAAAATAATAACAAATTTTGTTTTATTCAAATTAAGATCACTTTTAATATATAACATGATTAACAAATAAAATATGAGTTTTAATTCGTATCTTATTGTAAAGTTTGATACTTTTCTCATCGATTCCTTCGAACTGTTTCTAAAATTGACGCATCTCAATTGTCATAGTCTAATAAGTACCCATTCTCTAACCATATCCATAAAATGTATTGAGAGAACTTTATAACTATTATTGAAAGGGTTACAAAATTGAAGTTAGCTCCTTTGGAGAATAAGTTTATTTACAATAGGCTATGATCATTTTAATAGTTTAATTTTAATTAAACTTTAATTGAATTATAATTAGTTCTAATTAAACACTAATTATGTTCAAATATTTAATATCCCATTTTGATCATTATTTATTAAATATCTTATATTTAATTATAAAATTTACTAAACTTTACGATTAAGTCTACCTTGATTAAAACATTTTTTTCTTTTTTTCAATTCATTCTTTGTGTATGAGCCGTTAGGTTAACAAATATATTGGTAGTGGTTATATTTATAATCATAAATCATATTAAGGATTAAATAAATTATACTTTTTTAACTTAAGACTTGTTTGTTTTTATTTATATTTTTGATTTTCTGTTTTTGTTTTCAAATTTAGTTAAAAACCTGTTTGTTTGAGTTTTTTATTTTGATTTCTTTCATTTTTCAAATTTTATGAAAAACAAAAAAGTATGTTTGTTTGTCATTTTTTATTTTCCATAATATGATTTACTATTAACTAAATATATATTATTTAATTATTTAATATATTATTTATTAATAAGAATTATGAATAATTTAGTTTAATATTTATATATTTAACTAATTAAAATTAATTATTAATAAACATTATGAGTAATTTTATTTTAATTAAAATTTATTTAATTTTTATTATTAAATTAAATTAAATTCATTTTATAATTGTTAATAAATATAATTAAATTAAAATATCTTCAAAATATATACATAAATTTTATTTTATTTTAAATATATTTTAATAAAATAAAAAATTTGTTAATTTGTTAATAAATATTATATAAGAGATTAACAAATTTAATTAATTAAATAATAATTTATCTTTAAGTTTTATCTAATTGTAATTGTGATCAATAATAAAAAATAAATACATTGGCATTAACAACTGAACAAGTTTTTATTTTTATTTGAAAGAAAAATTGAAACTAAAAGCTAAAAACTACAATAACAAATAACCACTTTAGTTTTATTATTTGATTAAACAACTTATATTCATATATCAATATTGACATTTAACATCACGTCATAAGTACTCTAATATTTATGAATGTCAATGTAGTTTTGACTAACATTTTTATGCATGATTTTTCTTTGTATTCTAATTAGTTTATTATATAATGTTTTGATTAGACATGAAGAATGAAATTTATTCTATTTGAGTTCAATCATTTAGTTCTCTATCATTAGTAATTCATCCAATTAATGACATTTGAAAATTATTTTCAAAGTATCTTTTCACCTTGTCCAAGGATTTCTTGAATAAATACTAATCGAAAACTGCAGAATATTCTCCTTGATTACTTTAGGATGATGAATTATATATCGATCACTCAACTACCTCAATATTGTTCATGTTTTATCCAATAACCATCAATTGAGCTTCTATTGATATCAAAAAATAGAAATCTCTATATGAGATATTTTGGTGATCTCAAGTCAAGTGATCACTTATACAATTATTATAATGAGAACTTTTATAGACGTATAAGTAATGTTCCGAATAGAATTTTCATATGAAGTCAATTAAGTGAATGTATTATCTAGCAAGCACTCACACATTCGTTTAAATATTTCTATAAGTCTATGACTTTGACTACTTCCTTGCCTAGGAATAATTTATGAATAATACATAAATGTAATATGAATGTCATTATAATTTTATTTATGAAAAATAAAGTTTTTATTTAGAAAATTGCATCAATTTTACTATTGATAATAGTAACATATTAAATGCATTATTATAGACATATGTGTTTGAGAAAAATGATTATTGTATCTAAAATTTTATTGTAGAATTCACTAACTTTAATGGCAATAATTTAGAAATTTGGAAATATGGAAATCTAATATGTATTAGAAGAATAAAAGACTCTTGTCTTATTACATGAAATCTTGATAGTCCTTAAGAAGGACACAATGACTCATTGTAGAAAAACTGTAAGGTATGTGGCTCATGTAAAAGAACTCTTTAGTTAATAGAACATATATAATGATGTCATGTTGGAGATCAAGAGGTATGACCATGCTAAAGACATATAGTCCATGGTAATAGCATACACACACACACACACACACCATAATAAATAAATAAATCATAAATGAGAATTTGAGATAGTAGAATTCAATGTTAAGGTATGTGAAGCTAATGTCGAACATAGTGAACTCAGGGATGTTAGTCGTATCTTATCTTATATTGAGCTAGTATAAATTGTTACACATTCTTGCCACCATGTTAAGAGCATATGAAAGTGTGTTCAATCCATAATATAGATATTAAGATGATATAGGATGTTATGAGACACCTATCAATAAACATCTTGACTTTATATGGCTAAATTATGCTCATAAGGCATTAAAAACTAAGAAGATGAAGCATTATAATGAGTCTAAGTGAAAAGTAGAAAGAAAGCCTTCCATAATTCTTAGGATTACAATACGAACCAAGACCAATTAAAACGGGAAAGGAAAATGACCTCCTATAGAGAAAAATTCTTAGTTATGTCATATTTTAATTAGCCTTCGATTCGATATTAATTTCCACAATGGTGGAAAGGACATTTTTCTTGGAATTATAATAGTCATATTTTTATTTTCAATGGTTTTGTGGTATTTGATATTGTTTATTAAACAAATAGTTTTAGTTTTTTGTTCAATGACATCATCTAGTTCTTATATGTCTATGCCAATTTGTAGCATGCTAGACTTGATCTTACTCAATAAAATCTAATAAAATGATTGGTCAATTATATTTTATTAGAAGACCTACATAAAGTAGAATAGTTTACTTATGAACATTATTTAGCTAACAAAAATAGCACAAAAACCATTAAGCATATGAAAAAAGAGTTGTTAAGCTATTGCAAGTAATTCATTAAGATATATATGGATAGACAAATATGAGACTATGGCACGAAAGTACTTATTTCGTCGCATTTATCAACAATTATACTCATTATAGTTATATTTATTTGATTTCTTAAAATTTAAAACATTTTATTGTTTCAAAAAGTATATGACTTTAATCACGAATCAATAAAGTAAAGTTGATAAAAACTTCAATAACTGAACAAGTATAAGAAGAGTTCTTTGATCAATTAAAGAGGTCATGTGATGAAAATTGAATAGATAGCTAAATGACTATCATACGAATCCATCAACAAGATGGTGATGTAGATATGAGAAATAAGACTTTTCTGATAGTTAGGTCTATAATGGTACAGACAAATTTGTCTATCATTTATTAGAATAATGTGCCGTTGATGATCACATATTTACTTAATGGGTTTCCAATTAAACCATATCATAAAACACAATATGAGATATGAATAGGTAAGGACTTGATTAACCATATATGGTTTCTTAAGAATGTACCTGTTACCTTTATTTACAATCCCTCTTAAAAATAGGGAATTTAGGATCCAGAGGGAAGACAAAGAGTACCTTTAAATGATATTTTTGAATATTTTGAAGAGTATATATTCAAAGGTGAACAAGGTAAAAAACAAGTAATTGAACTTATGTCACATGATATCACATTCTTAGATAATGATTTTTCAAATAAAAAATAGATAGTTCAAAGCTTATCTCTATATGAGAGGCCAAACTATAATGGTCTTATAAGATAAGACCAATTGAATGGTATTGATCCAAGTGGGAGCAATTTAGGAGATGATAAAATTGTCTAATGAGCAATGACAATTGTAACTCAGTGGGAGCTCTTTGCCACTTTTTAATTCAAATGGAAGCAATATGAATATAGAGAGATTCATTCCTCAAAATTTTACCACTTTTTAATTCAAATGGGAGCAATATGAATATAGAGAGATTCATTCCTCAAAATTTTGTTATACCTATATTATGAGCAGTTTATTCCTTATACAATTTTGAATTTGAATGTAATAACCTTTGTGGTAGTTCCAAAAAATAATAATAAGTTGAGGAATATAAAAAGGCTCCGTCTAGCTTGCAAAGGATGAATTAATTATAACAACATAAGAAGATTAAACTTTAATAAGTTCAATCCAAATATAAGACTTATCTGAAAAGACATGTAACCATTAAGAACAAATTTATTTTTCAAATGTTAATTAAAATAATAATGGAAAATTTGAAAGATGCAAAATGTGTCTAGTGGCAAGAGAGTACACACAATCATCTAATGGCAAAAGTACACACAATCAAAAAGAGCAATTATGAGAAAAAAATTCTCATTTATTGTGAAGTTTACGTCACTTTAATCGATTTTAGCTTTAATAGTAGGAATGAGTCTTGATATACATCAAATGGATATAAAGACAGTTTTAAGCAAAGAACTAGATGAAGGAATTTATATAATACAAACACTAGGTTTCATTCAAAAGGATTAAAAGCAATATATGTTTAGATTGTTAAGGTCAATATAAGGTCTAAAGCAGTAAGTTGTATATTACATTAGTATTATAATCATGTCGTACGATTTTAGTATGATTGGAAAAGATCACTTAAATATGTTAAAAATTCCAACAATAAATGGGTTTTATCATTTTATATGGATGATACATTTTGATAGCTAGTGATAATAGGCAGAGCAAAAGAAAAACTTTAGAGGTTTCCTTTCTTTTAGTTAAACTGCTGTTTGAGTTTATCAAGCAAACAAATAAGTTAGCTATCAAGCAAAATTAAGAATATGGCTAACGCTATATGCACCTTTGTAGTTTAAATCACTAAGTATCATCCAAGTAGAGGATTTCTTACTGTTATAAGGTACATATATATCGATGGAATATTTGAACAGTTTTACATGCAAGATAGTAAAGTATTTTTGTGACACCAATTACTATAGGTGAATACCTAAGCAATATATAGAATCCATGGATACTACAAGAAGAATAAAAGTTAAATATGGTTTCTTTGTTTCAAATAAATTAGATGTTGCACACAAACTATGTTGCATATGAACAAGTACATTAAAAGATAACACTAGAGAGGTCAAATATCAATATCAAATCAAACACATAGATATCAAGTATAACTATGTCAAGAACATAGTAGTGTAAAGAGAAATGAATGCATCTAGTGACTATTCGTAATACTTGGATCGATGATGATAGTTCGTTTGTCATCAAATATTTAATGTAATATATCTTTAATTAAGAATTAAACAATATTTTCTAGAATGAATTTTAAATGAAATTTTTGTTATAGAAAAATGAGAATGCTTGATTTTGAATTAAGCTTTTGTGCTATAATGAGTGTTAAACATACAGCTTTAGATACAAAAAGTATGTCAGAAAAATACGAGATATCTTTCCATATGGGTGAGCGCCTCAATTATTTTGCAAAAATGAAGATAAGATATTTTTTAAGTCATTTATCTAGGTGAAAAGAGAGCTTAAGGCTTAAAAAACTAGTGTCAATATAAATTATATTAAAAGGTGTAAAAAGTTATTAGTAATGATATGACCTACAAAAATGATATTTCACCCAATCTATCTTAATATGCCTGAACTATCATTTGTACAGTATTTGAGGAAAGACATATGCTTTAATAAAATAAAGTTAATAATATAACACATGAATCATACTATGAGTGCATTTTCGACCAATAAGAATAATATAACTCATATTCCCTACTCATATTGTGTGAGGATCCTTCAAGGCAATGTGAACCTCAATTTTAAAGTACTCTTTTTATTCAGATTCTAATTTCAAATAATTCATAAATGATTCAATATAATGAGATATTTTAGAAAAGTGATTTAATTTAATTAAAGGATTGAGAAAAAAGTAAATCATTTTAATTCCAAATTTGCATTAAGATATATTAAAAAACCATAAATATATATATAAAAAGAATGATACGATGATTGATATAATAAATGATTTAGGATATACTATATATATATATATATATATATAAAGAAAATGAGACGATGATTGATACAATAAATGATTTAGGGCGAGAAGTCGTCAATCGAAAGATCTATTGTGAGGCTTCAATATTATCACTAAAAATTCCATACACAATAACCACAAAACGTCTCAAATCAATAAATACTTCACCAAAACGTCATACACAAAGGACTACACAATCATGACAACTGTTGAAAATTTTGCACCAAACTAACAACAAAGACAACAGCTACAAATTCACGAAAACTTCTAAAATTTTTGCACGCCAACACAAAAAATGACAGCTACAAAATTACCCAAGACCACCCTCAATTGTCGTCCAACAAAAAAAAAAAGAAAATAGCTAGTCATCAACAATTATTTAGCCCACTTATGTTACACAATCAACAGAAAATACAGCAATAAGATGAATTAATTATCAATATAAAATCAGCTACAAAATTCCCAAAGACCACATATTAAGAAACACACACGACACACACTCAAGATAGACCTTTTACTTTGCAAACAATGATCGTAACTATAAGGCAATACCACCCTTAAGCTCAAAATAGGAAGGCAGCTACTCACACACGTTTACTGCAAAAGTAATAATCCATCACCGTAGACAAGGAACAATCAAAACAAATACTGTAGTGAAGCACAGCAGCCGCACAATCCAGAAGAGACCCACGGTAGAAGACTCCTTCAACAGTACTATAGGCACGTAACTCACTCACAAGTCTTCACAAGATTGAGTTTTATCTTTATACACATTTTTATTAAAGATTATCCAAAATAGCAGATTTTATTATATCGTATTTTAATTTAAATTTTAAACTCGTCAGAATTATCTTAGACAATCGAAAAATGTCAAAATCAAATAATAAGATATATATTATATATCTTTTAACAGGTTTTAACGTAAATCCGTTGATAGAAAACATTGAATTGGATGAATCATTGTGAATTCTATCTAAGCATGATAAGCTGTCCTATCATTTTTTCCATCACGAGCTCAAGAAAGGAAATTTAGAGTAGCATCGTTACTGTCCTCATTTTGTTTGTCCCTTTTGTACCCATTTGATATCAGGTTGGCCTCGTTCATTGTTTCGGTCATGTTATGCAGTGGAATTTTCAAGCAGGACGTGTACTAGTAGGTATAAAATTTACGGCAAGCTTGCTGGCTTCAACTGATTTCTTCTCGACTGCTAGGAACAGTTTATCTTCTTTGCTTGTGCATACGTCTCGTGAGAACCTTAAGTGGGGCTCACTCCAGTCTTGATCAGGATTCTCAGAACCGTAATGACATGCAAGAAACCATGAAATAGTTCAAATACGCTAAAACCTACGGTTGTCAGAAAACATTATACGATCACCGAACAAAATATGTTTTTTCAACCCCGACAACGTGAACCAAATTGCTCTAATTGCCTTTTCTTTATAGTAAAATATTTCTTGGTTGTTCCATATTATACACTAGAATATGCATGCAGGTCCAAAGAGAATAAATATGTTTATGCGTTGTACAAATACTTATCATGGTTTTTAATTTTTCATATAGTTGGATATTGGGTAGGTTCAGCTTGTGATTCCACGAAACCATTTAGTGGGTTCCAATCATTACTAGGTTTGTACAAGACATTTTTGTTGTTGACATTTGTATGAGACTAATACAGAGCAGACTTTTGGCGAGAATTAAGATTTGTAAATTTGGCCCGCTGACATTGAAGTTTAGGAATTTGATAAGCGACATTCAATAGCAAACATGGCCCTTCTATATTCCTTGCACTTGAACCACGCAACAGAAGTATAATCTTATTATTTGCTTTTAAGGCTTGATATTCAAAATCATCATATTCCTATGTGACCCCTCCTGTCTCCCCCTTAATTTGGACATTATCTTGGAGTTGCTTTATTATTTGCTTCTCTCAGCTTCTCCTGGTTTATGGTTCAGGGCAGGGAAGACAAACAGCTTGGTTTCCACAGCACAGGATTACCTATGTTTTTAGGCAATTACAGATATGAAGTACTATCATACTGAATTATAGATCACTAATGGCTTTACTTTATAATGACGTTATAAGGGATGAGTCATTGAGTTGAACAATCAACTATAGTCTATAGACTCTATCCGCGATAATATTAAACAACGACTTCATGATGTTTATATAAACATTAACAACCAAAATATTCAAGATTAGGAGGCGTTGGAACAAGAAAGATTTTGTTTTATGCGGTCTTTTTCAATGTTTGTGTTCTCACTTATGTCATAGTTTCTTCCCGTATTAATAAGTACATGTTGCCAAGTGTTCAACTATATTGCCAGTTAATTAATTGGATTTTTCACTATTTAATACAAGAAGAAAAAAATTAACTAAATTTGTAGATATATATAATCATTAATAAGTTTTTACCCATTATGCACACAATTCATTCTTAAACTAATTCATACTTCAGAAAGGAAATGAGGATAAGTTCTCCATGCTCAGTAAGATATTTGTCTGTAGCTCTATCCAAAAGTTCATGCAAGTGTGGATGTTACAGAGAAGTGTGTCGAGAAAGGAGTTGCCCCAACTACGAACACTCCAGCTCGAGGGAACAAAGGATCCAATAAGTTTTTGCTATAGTTTCGTGGTTACCCATAACTGGAATCAATAAAAAGAATAGACTTTTAGGCATGTATAATTAAACAAGAAAATAAATGCTTGTCAACGAAGAAGATTATATATACATGAATGATTCCTCTTTCCTGTACAATTTCGCTGCTTATAATAAGACCAATTCCATTGTCTCCAACACAAATTCTTTTTACTCATATCACAGACTCTTCTCTGCTTGTCGCGGGCTGTCAACTAGAGATGCTTTTTTCATTCATCATGAATCTCCCTCTATAAACAACACGCTTCCCCTTTTATAATGTATGAATGAACTGGCAGCATCTTTGCTTGGATGATAAGGTTCCTATAAAAGCATTACTTTCTGCTTTCTGCTAGACTTGCTATCTAGCTATTTCTTCTAGTCAATATTGTTTCGATAATTGGACAATTCTATGGGGAGACAACCTTGTTGTGATAAGGTGGGATTAAAACGCGGTCCATGGACTATCGACGAAGATCACAAGCTCACGAACTTCATCCTGAACAACGGTATTCAGTGCTGGCGAATGGTTCCCAAGCTTGCAGGTCTTTTTCAAGCTCGGTTTCATTCCTGTAATCTTATATCTTTTGTGAGACTATAGCAGTGGTGTTACTTTTTCTTTTTACCAGGTTTGCTAAGATGTGGAAAAAGTTGCAGGCTAAGATGGATTAATTACTTGAGGCCAGATCTTAAGAGAGGTGGCTTCACAGAAATGGAAGAGAATCAGATTATTCAGCTTCACACACGTCTCGGTAACAGGTAATCTAGTTCTCTCTCCGTAGATTCCCAAGCTAGGTGTCATCTCGTCATGACCTTTTTTTTTTTTTGTAGTTCTTAATGTGTTACCATAGGTCCATAGCTAACAAATTTGATATCATTTTTTACGCAGGTGGTCGAAGATTGCTTCACATTTTCCTGGTCGCACAGACAATGAAATAAAGAACCACTGGAATACTCGGATAAAGAAGAAGCTAAAGCTCCTTGGATTTGACCCTGTGACACACCAGCCCATTGAACAGTCTTCGACGACCCAGAAACATGTCATCAGCATCGAAGAGAAAAGTGAGACAATCCCAGATTCAAGTTCTTCAAAAGCCCAAGAAGAAAGCTCTGAAGTTCGGTCACAATCACAGAGTAGTGAAGCCAAGAACAATGTTGATTCTGTTAAAGTTGAAGAGCTAGGCGAACTTATATTGGATCAGACAGCAAATGAACTTCTGAGGAACAATGACAAGTTATCCGGAGGCTCGTATGTGGAGTCGTGTTTTAATCCCGAAACCAATACTTCCACATCTTACAGCTCTTCAGCACTATCCACGGAAGAATCTAACAATAACAATCCTTCCGTTGGCGAATCATTTTCCATTATTCAAGAGGATGACTCCTTCAAACAATGGGTTGGCAATGTGGATTGTATTCTCTCCTGGGACTGCTTCTATAATCTAGATGAAGATTTTTTCTTCTTGGAACGTGATCAACCTCATCTTACTTAACATTGTTTTCAAGGGAAGGGATTAAAACAGAGAATTTATTCTTCCCAGTGAACGTTATGTAGTTATATAAACCCCATCTCTCCTCAAACAATTTGTCCATGTTACTATCACGAACATTTGAAGCGCTTAAGCCCATGTTTTTCTTACTTCAGAAGTGTAGACATTGACAAATTCTCTTTTCCTTTCACTGTCAAAGTATAAAATAAAGAGACAGCCACGTGTGACTTGTAGGGCGACAAAGCTATGATCATTGACCCAAAGTACTGATGGGCTCAGACTTCTGTTGTCTCCTATAGAACTGTAAAATTTCCATGGATGTCATACCTCTCTCATTTGTCTTCTTGTGTGGAAAATAACCGAAGAAGACGCTTTCTTTTCAAGACCTGCCTTCAGTTAGCATTTGTTTGGATTGAAGGAAAGCAAGAGAAAAGAAAGATTGAGAATTGCATTTATCTTGGTTTCTATTGTTTAGACAAAAATAAGCAAAGAGAAAGGGATAGAATAGAGAGAAATAGGAGAGAAATTTGGACCAAATGTATTTCCGATCAAATTGGTGGGAAATGAGGAGAAATTCAAGACAAGATAATCTTTATATAAGTAAATTACTATTGTATCCTTATTAAATCCAACAAAAATGACACTCTCAGTCACAGTTCCTACGCATAACACAACTCCCTCGTGTTTCTTCTACAAAACTCGCGCCTATTTCTTCTGCACAACTATTCTTCAGCCACAGTTTCCACGCATAACACAACTCGCGCCTGTTTCTTCTGCACAACTCCTGTTCTTCAACCACAGTCATCCTAATAAAGCCTTTCTTTTTTCCCCTTTGTTTGTCGTGAAGCTTCATCAAGCATTCATCGGCATCTACTTACCAACGTCCTCAGCCTTGCCTGATATTTTCCTCTGTCTTGCACTTTTTACAGAATCTAGGCTTTCTACATAAGATATAAAGCTCTAATTCCTTACGAAATTTCAATAAATTACAGTTGTGAAGGGTTAAAAATGGTAAAGAAATGCCTTCCAATTACAAAACCCAACGAATGGTGGTTTTCTATAAAAACAATTTAATAGCAAAAGATAAATAAGTTCTATAATCAAGGACATAAAGGTCTCAAAAAATTCTTTTGTCTAATATAAGTTTCAATTCCCTCCTTTAATAAATTAGGAAAACAAACAAGAGAAAGGAAATCTCGTTTCTTTTCCATTCTTTTCTTCTCTTTTCCTCTCAATATTTCCTTTCGTTTCCCTTGTGCAAGTAAGGATCCAAACAAAAGCTTAGGGAAAAAGTAAGTTATAAAAGGAAACGTAAAGACGGTCATCATTCTCATGAATGCACTTCATTGCTAAGTTGATTTATTTTTCGTAAAACAAATATTCAGTTCATTAATTTGATAATTTTCATAAAGGTAAACCAAGGAGTGACCTTATTTATTGGTTAAATATAATTATTAAATTAATAATTTTAACAGTCATTATAATTAATATTGATTAAATTATTCTTATGCACTAATAAATAATTTATGATACATAATAATTTAATTTAATTCAAAAGTATTAATACTCTTATCTTCACATTTTATACAATGAAATCATTTGATCCATTGAATTTATTCATATCGAACTTGAAAAGAGACATTTTGACAGCAAAATTTACGCTCTAATATCAATTGTCACACAAATCTAAACAATATGGAAAGAAAATAAATGAAATAAAACACACAAATTTGTAGGATTAGACCAATTTTATTATTGTGAAAAGGATGATACAAGACAATTAGATGATAACAATTCAATCTCCCAAAGATTCTACCTTATAAAATTCTTGTTAAAGTACTTTATATTATATGTAAAAAGTTTAAATATAGAGAAATTTTATTTTTACAATATTTTAAGCAATAACGGGGTCAGACTCAACTCTAAAGGGGGGCCGAAGGCCAAAATTTAAAGGAGTCACTTAAATATAGGGGGGGCCACTTATATTTATAATTTTAAAAAAATTAATTATATAAGTAATTTTTTAAAAAAAAATTTTGAAAGGGAGGGCCATGGCCCCCCTCCCCATGAACATAGCTCCGTCCCTGATTTTAAGGTCACTAAATTGTATTTTCACGAATACATAATGACACTAAAACTCTATTTATTTGTGTTCTCGAAAATCATATCACGAATGTTTCATATCTCTGTCCAATGATAATTAACCTCTAGAATTTCACTATTTACCCACAAGTTTCAATCATGAATCGCTCGTCTTAAAATTACCGACGGTGGACAATTTCAGGCCATTACAGGTTCTTCCGACGGAAAAGAGGCAGATTATCACAATTTGGCACGCATCTAGACAGCTTATGAGTTAATTGATAGCATGTTACTAATAATATGAGTTGGTTTCGGCAACTGCTGCAATTTGGTTTGTTACTCTCCTTCTTTTCAAATTTTTTTAGAAAAAAGTTAATACCATTACTTATTTCAACATATAAGAACTTGTTGACAATGATATCTTAGCTGTTGGTAAACTAAAGCTGCCCTCGACAAGGCTTATGGTTGGCACGTACTTTTCACAAGTTGCAATTTACTTGTGTCCACACCTCAAAAATTTTGTATGATAGGCGAATGAAAACCCAATTAGAGAAAATTCAGTACCCACTTGGAATTGGCGGTGTTGATTATTCCCAAGTTGATTCATTTCTCAAAGGTATAACCTTGATTATTGTAGCAAATTGTTCGCTTCCTAAAGGGACAACCGAAGTGATTTTGTCGTTATTCCAATTATTTAAAGCTTATTGCATGGTCTACAGCATCATAGACATAAAGTAAGCTTTATATAAAGTATAGTTCTCTCATAACCAGGCAAAAAAGAAGACTTATGGTTTGAATTTTATATGTGAAGACGCTCCCCTTGGATTTCAGAGATAGCTCGTGGTTTGAATCTTGAGATTCCAACACCACGACTTCAACTTAATATGCACACTACCATTGAATCAGTTATATTATACGAACCCCCTAAGACTAATAGAAATCCTAATTTAATCTATAAATTTTAAATTCATTATAAGTACTATACATTGGTCAAGAAATTGACAAAATTGTACCACTGCAATGCTTATTATCCTGATTTAAGAGTTAACCAATAAAATGAAGTCCTTGTTTCTATTAAGTTATATTTTTAACGGGCCAATTCACGGGTTGGTGTGAGATATTTTCCAACTCGTGATAGGTACGTATTGGCTTGTTTTCAAGCTAGCTTATAAAAATGATAATAAAGAATAATTTATTTATTATTTACTTTTTTAATTCTTACATATATTGATCATAAGAAATAAAACATCATTTTTAAATTACTTTAAATTTTAACTCAACCCAAATCATCAGTTTATTTATATTTTATATTTTGTTCTTATCAATTGCGTTTAAATCTACACACAGACTGAAACTACACCTTTTCTCTTCACTTTTAACTTTTGTAAGAAGTTGAAAATAAAAAGATCATATCTTATGACAAGAAAAATGTATGTTTTAATATGGTTTCTCCGCAAATTATTCATATGTGTATCTATCTGTACTCATAAGTCATACGCCATTATTATATGGTAATAGGCTTTTAATCTTATTTTCCCATTTATTCTTTTATTTTTATTCAATTTCTATAACACAATATTCCAAATACTTTGACGGTCAAATCTAAAGCTTCACAATTAATATGAGGCAACAACAAGGCGTGAACACGGGAAACTGCCATGAACATACATCATTCACAAAAGTAAAGAAAAGAAGAATGAGTACTTTTATATACTTCACACATATTACTTATATAAAAAGAATTAAAATAACTAATGTATAATTTTATTTATTTATATTAATATTTAATAATATATTAATTATGTAAGTCTTAAATGATAATAAATTAAGTCTTTTATTATTTTTATTTTATAATAATACAAAAAAGATGATTAATATGTTATAATAATTTATAATTATGTCATATTATTATTTTATTTATTGTTAGTGATTATATGATAATATTTATCTTATTTTATAAAAATTACTTAGTTTTATCTATAAATAAGTTATTTTACATATTTGTTAAGAATATAATAAATTTATTAATTATTTTGTTTATTGTAATAATTATTCTTACTTGCATTATTTTGTACTTCGACTGAGTTTGAAGATGAGATGATAAGAAAAATTAACTAGTATTATATTAACTTTAGGAAGTTGTTACAACATATAAGTTAATCAATATCAAAAATATGATTATAATATAATGTGAGAAATTGATCATCTCACTTTTTAAATATTAAATAACAAATTTTATGAAAAAATTTAGTATTTGGTTAAATTGATTAATAATTTTTTTTATTATAACTAATAATTATCAATAAGATGGATTAATTTTACATATCAATATGTTTATACCTTTTTAATATAAACAATGATATGTAAATGCAACAAATCAACAAAATTCTAAAATTTTTTATAATTTAATAATAAAAATTCATCAAACTAATTAACTATATATTGTATATTTTAAATAAAATAACAATTACTATCTTATTTGTTAGTATTATTATGTAATAAATAAAATTTTAATCTACAATTATATTAAACTAATAAATTTATTTTAATAACTGACAAATATAATAATTTTTAATTTTTATTTATTAATTAGTATTTCACATTATTATTATATTTTAAATATACATAATAATTTGTAAGTATGACATATCATAAACCAATATATTTAAATAAAATGTTAATACTAAGCAATTATTTGTATATTTACAATGTAAAGAATAATATATTGAACTATGCATTTACCGATAAGAAAATGGTTCGAAAATCTAAATTCATTGCCTCAGAGGGAAAATTAAATTTAATGAAGAAAAGAAAGAACAAAAATAAGTATTTATGAATTTGAGATTTAATATCATAACCAAATATAAAATATAGATTATTAAAAGATATGATAAATCTAAAAAAATTAATTCTTGTTGATGTCCAAAATAGATTAATTTTTATGTTACAAATTTGATCTTACGAGTTAGAAAAGTGCTTCGAAGACGGAAATAAATCAATAATTTTGAAATCATTTGATATGCTCTTAATTTATTATGAGGATTTTATTTTTGAGAGACTATCCGATTAGTTGTTAGGAATTCCTTCAATAAACGAGTTGGAACGAAGGATTTTGGTATTTGTAGGAAATTGAGTCTTAAAATATGCGAGAAAAATCTAAAAAATAAAAAATACTTTATCATTATAATGCAAGAAATAGATTCACGTGCAATGCTTGTAACCCAACAATGCATATAAACAAGAGATTGGATCTTGATTCATAAGATTAGACCCCGTACCTTTAAATTCAAATTTTAGACTCATAAGAATGATCTTTGTTAGTAGTTTCATCAACATATTCAACAATAAACGATGTTTGTATGTTTAGGCCAAAGACTTGCGAAGCTAGAATAAAATTCATAAATAAGGAGAGCAGAAGTGACTAATTCATGTTTAAGTTAAAACTAGTTCTGAATCCCATGCTTTGCACAGGTTGTTACAAAGTAAATAATAAATTTTAACTATAGAATTGAAAGGCAAACATAATTACAAAATCTTCATATTGCATGTCATAAAATAAGATTATGATAAAGTAGGAATCTGACAATCAAAATGAGTCCTAAAACATGAGAGCCATATTTATACAAGTACAAAAGATAGATAGTCTACTGTTCAAGTACAAAATACTTGCAGGCTTTAAAATAGATAGATAGTTTACTAAACAAAAAAGTAACTGACAAAAAATTGGTCATTCTTGAATATTTCATAGTTAAGTTAAGTTTTCTCTTTTGATTTTGGTGGTTAACTTAATTGAAGACATTTGTGGTGATGTTAAATCACATAAAGACATATCATTCTCAGAAGTTTCTGATATTGGTCTCTTCATTTTGAAAATCTGGGGTGTCATTTGAGCTAAGGAAATAATGTCTATTTCAGTGTGACAAATTACAGCTCTATCATCCTGTAATTAAATAAACTCAATAAGTGGAATACACAATACATGAATATATTGAAAAAATAGATATACATACTTTGTTAAACTGCAGATAGAGAAATACACCCATCAAGAATGTTTTCTGAAAAGTAGCTGAGTGATTCAATTTGATTTGAATCCCGCAGAATGAAAAGTATCTTATAAGAGAAGCAGATATGTTGGCACTTTTTGTAGGTTGCTATGTTATTATTTTCTCAATAAATAAGAAAATTCAACTTTGTAAAGCAAGAGATTGTCTTACAATTTCATATGCAGAAACTGATTGTGGTGTATTTGATTGAATAGAATCCTAGCATAAATTTAAATGAATAATAATAATCATTCATATGTGATCCATATTATACATAATATTAATGGTATGTACATACTTGTTTATTCACAGTAGGTAATGATGACAGAGGTGCAATATCAATAGGAATTTTACTTAACGATTCATCCATAATTGAATCCTGCAAAGCAAAACTCAATAATTGATTACTTAATGCCTATTTACATCTAATTAATTTAACAATGAATGGTTTTACAATGAGATAATATATATCTGAATTTTTTAATATAGTGTCATTGAAAAGAAGAAAAATTAGATAATTGAACTTGGTAGGAAATCAATCATATAATTTGCTAAGTATTAATTGTAGCCAAGGCTCTAATTGAAGTAATTTGTTATAATAATACGATTACAAAAATAAAGAATATCGAAATTTTCTTGATAGAACAGAAAAAATTTTGGAATGTGTAAAAGTGGTATAATTACTCACAACTTCGTTAGGATTTATCAAGACTAGTGGTCCTACTGAAAGATCAGTAGCATAATCACTCATATAATATTCTTGGAAAAATATTGTATTTCATGAAATCAATATTGCTACAATATATACATATCTCTGTATATCAATGAAGTTTCATGTAATGATGAATAGTTGCTATTCTTCTTTGTAATGGGAAGTAGAGTAATACATGAGTCTAGGGTGGAGAATCCATGTATTTATTGATTAGTTCCCCATTACAACTTACTTTCTTGACAGTGAAACTTGTAAATTTGTTGATTTTATTAAATTTAGTGACTTGTACCTTGAAAAGATAAGTTTTCTTAACCAAGCATTCTAACTCATCAAGAAACCCATCTTCATCTCCTTCCTAATTAACAAATTAATTCTAAGCAAACACACGAAAGAGTAGACAATTTATTACCAAAAATAAAAAATAAAGATTATAATCTTTTACAAACCTTTACTAGACGATTCTGAGATCATTTGCACTAACTTAAATCAATGGTAAGGCTTGATCATTAAATAACACAAATGACTCCAGACCATCATAAGCATCTTTTACTTGAACATGTACTTTATATCTAGAATTCATAAATATATCAAAGATTAGTGTTTATCGTTACAAAACATTAAGTTTAAATAAAACTTAAAATGATGGTATACCTCGTTACAATTCTATTTGGAATGTTCCGACATTTAGAGCACATGAGTAGGCCATTCTTAATTTTGACTTTACATCCATGAATGGAGGATGCATCAATGTACCAACTCTGCTCAGTTTGGATCTTACTAATGGTTGCGAGAATAGTATAAATACCATTCTATTGTAATGCTATGAAAATATAGGTCAACTTGTAAGATATAAGTGTATAAATTCATAATGAAGACAAGAATTATGCATTTTCAATTTACCTCACACCGTCTCAGTTTAGTAACCTTCTTTCTTGTTTCAAAAGATAAGATATCATTCAAAGGAGATTGACTTAAGAAAGGACAATCAAGCTGAGAGTATCTCTGGGAAGATGTTTCCCCAACCATAATCAAACTGAGGCTAAAGTAAAAAAGAATTGAATAAATTGGTAGTGCATATATATGTAATGATACAAATTTAGAATAAGATGGTAATAAGCCATCATAAAAATATAATTACCTCAATTTAAAGCATTCCAAGCATTAGAAATCTTGATTTATCCTGCACGAAAAGGGTGATATGTTTTATTTTTTTCACAAAAATGAACAATGTAAACTGCATAAAATGCTTTGAAAATAATAATGTACCAGCAAAGTTTGATATCATAGCAAGCTGAAAAACAATAATGATTGAAATTTCTTGTGTATCGCTCATTATATTCAGCAAAAAGTCAACATATTTACCAAACAATGTGCACTTGATCTTGTTGTTACTAAAAAAATAATATTAATGCATAAATGTTATTTTGCATACAAAGAGTATAATATAATAGTTATTGAAAGTAAAGATAACCTCTTATCTTTCAGATATATATTCATAAATTTTGATTTGAGATTATTCATTTGAAATTCTTTACAAGTTTCATATGCAGTCATCTCTCCAAGGACATCTATTTGACAGGACAAACAGTTTGTCAATAAAGACTAAATAAAGAAATCATATCATAAATGACTTATTGTGTTAAAATAGAAATGGAAACCACTGAACAAATATATATATATGATTACCAATCAAATAACCCTTAGGAATCTTATCTTCCAGAATATCTATGAATGGCACGAAATTGAAAGAATATGGAGTAATATCCAAATCAACAGCATTAACTATAGTGCCAAAGTGGAAATTAATCTTATATTTGTGATGACTTGCTCTATAATATCCAGAATTGTCAACCACAACAAATTTATATATGATGACACATTTGCCTTCCCCAACTGAATCAGGATACTTGAACACTAACTTCTCTGTTCCAATTGTAGCCTGGATTTTATCTTCATGCGAAAAATTAATAGATTTGTTTATAAACTATAATCATTTTAACATAGTCAACTATTAGTATCATTAATAAGAAATAGAAAATGAATATACCTTCTGATCAAGCAACAACATTTGCAAATTAGAGACAACAATAGGGGAATTTCGATAAGAAACATTCCACAGCCTAATAATTCTTACAGTTATTTTCCATGACTCCTTCTCAATATGCAACTGACCAATGTACTTCACTTTCATGGAAGACATTTTCATATTACCTAAAAAGCTTTTTAATTTAAGGAACATATGTTAGGAAAGAAAATCTTAATGAATAGAAAACTGAAAAGATAAATTAGTGAAGTATTCTAAATGAGCTTTATTTATTTATACAAGGCAAATAAGTCAGCAAAGAAAATATGAATGAAAGAAAATATGGAAACAAAAATCATTCAATACTAAAGCTTCAATCTATAAAAGGTAAATCACAAAAATCAGCAAAGAGACTACATCATAAATGAATCAAATCAAAGATTTAATATAAAAATATTATATTAGAATGTGGTTGATGTTCCAAAAATATATAATAATACACAATTCATAAATGTTTCAGAATAAATGGACCATAATGCTAAAGATCTTGAAATATTTCTTTATAAACAACATTGAGTATCTTAGATAATGCTTCATTTTCTATAGTATGAACCAGGATTTTGAGTCCATGCTTTGATTTCACCCTTAAAACTGCCACATATAATTGTCCATGTGTGAAAATAGGCCTTGGCAGATACAATCCAACATAATCAAGAGACTGACCTTGACTTTTGTTTATTGTCATACAATATGAGATATTGAATGGAAAATATCTCCTTTGAAGTTGGAAGGGCCAAATGATTCTGTAGATGTCATTGTCATTCTAGAGATGTATACTCTTTTACCAAAGTGAGTCCCAGATATATGTCTAGCTTCTACAACATTAACTCCAAGTTGTGTAATAATAAGTCGTGTGCCATTGCAAAGTCCTGCAGATTGATTAATATTTCGAATAGGCATAATAGAAGTTCCAACTTTCAATATCAATTTATGATTAGGCAAGCCTGAGCACTGCAATGTGTTTAAGTACTCAACTGGATGCAATTCTTGCAAGAATTTACATTGTTCATTTACTGCAAATGTAGAATCAGAGCTTAGATATTCCTTAGCTTCACCGGGAATAAGAGATAGGATACAATCATTAACTTTATCAACAACATCCAAAGTTGGAGTTAAAATAGCTCTGCCCTTCAAGTAGCTTGGATCATTAATTTTTCTTAATCTCTGGACATGTTGAATCAACAATAGTTGTAACAGGATCACGAAACTTAGTTAGTAGAAATTCAGGAAGTATTTCCACAAGTGATTCTCCATTATTAGGTTCTGATAATTTTCCATCTCCAATCTTAAGCACCCAATATGAAAACTCTTTCAATTCATTAGCATTAGTATTTTGAGAATTTACATGCAATCGCATGTTTTTTTTCAAAGTTAAGACTTGACAAAAAGGCCATAAGTAAGAAGACTTCATAGCTATATGAACAATGTCAGATATAGAACCACCACAAATTACAAGTAGTATTTGTTTGAAATCACCACCAAATATAACAGACTTTCCACCAAAGGGTTTGTGAAGACTATTAGGAATGTCAAATCTAAGAATATCATAAAGTGTGCAGTCTAGGGACTCGAAGCATTGCTTCTTAACCATAGGAGCTTCATCCCAAATTATCAATTTAGTTTTTTGCAACAACTCTGCATTGAAACTTCCTTGTTTG
>JAOSBK010000008.1:9430389-9440760 GCA_027568895.1 Erythroxylum shatona
TCTTTCTTCTAAGAAAAATCTCCTCCAAAGTTTTCTTCTCCTTTCCCACCAAAAGATCTTGTTAACCAAGTTTCCCAAAAAGAACTAGTAGTAGATCGGATTGGTCGAGGATACAATATTGAGGAAAGGATACAATAACAAGAAGAGAAGACATCACTTAGGGGAGGATATATTGTCAAGGATAGGATAGCACAATGAGGAGTTAAAGCTGTAGCGAAGGAGTCGGTAATATAATCTCCATCTTGTTCTTATGATAATTATTTTCCATATATTGTATCATGTATGGATTGGCATGTTGATTTGGTTATCTTGCTTCTGTTGTGTTTTAATTTCTAAAAAAGTTTTAAAATCTACCGTTTTAGCCAAATATTGCATGTTTTATTTTTCGATCCAATAGTGAGGAGTATGATTAGTCATTCTACTTTGCCAAAATCACTCTAGGGAGAAGCACTAAAGACTGCAACATATATACTCAACAAAGTTCCAACTAAAGCAACTAATAAGACCCTTGATAAACTTTGGACGAGCAAGAAGCCTAGTTTAAAGCACTTGCACATTTAGGGATATCCAACTGAGGCAAGGCCTTGTATGCCAATTGAAAAGAAACTGGACCTAAGGACTATCAGTTGTTAATTTATTGGATATTCTGAAAGATTGAATGGTTACAAGTTTTATGATCCCACTATTAAGGCAATTTTTGAGATTGGAAATGCTTGTTTTTTTTAGGATGTTAAGTTTGAGGGGGAGAAAGGATTAAGGACAATGTTTTTTAAGAGGAACACATTGAAATTCCTCTAATTGTTGTTGACAATGGTCAAGGTTAAGTTTCCATTCCTGACATTGTTTAAAAAGCAAATTTGGATTAAGACAATGTCATGTAAACTCCTCCCCCAAGTTCAATAACTTGTTCCAGAAGAACAAACTCTACAACCTTAAGAGCCTGTGCCATTAAGGAGATCCATTAGAGAGAGGATAAGTGCAATTCTAGATGATTATGTTGTATTTCTTCAAGAACATGAAGTTGACATTAGTAAGGTGGAAAATGATCCAATCAACTTCTGTCAAGCTATGGAAAGTTTTAACTCTCTAAAGTAGATTGATGCCATGAATAAAGAGATAAAGTCTATAAAGGACAATGATGTTTGGGACCTTGTACCATTGCTTAAAGGTGCGAAACCTATTGGTTGCAAATGGATATTTAAGACCAAGAAGGATTTGAAAGGCAATGTAGAAAGGCACAAGGCTATTTTTTTCATAAAAGGCTTTAGACAAAAAAAGACATTGATTATAAAGAAACTTTCTCTCCGGTTTCTTCAAAATACTCTTTCAAGATAATAATGGCATTAGTGACATATTTTGATCTTGAGTTACATCAAATGGACGTTAAGACAACATTTCTCAATGGTGACATTGATGAGACGATTTACATGGTATAACCAGAAAACTTTATGTCAGGAGATACAAAGCAAATGGCTTGCAAACTAAAGAAATCCATCTATGGACTAAAGCAGGCATCTCATCAATGGTATTACAAATTTCACCAAGTTGTCATCTCATTCGGTTTTATATATACCATAAGTTCAATAGAAGTAAGTACATTTTTCTAGTTTTATATGTTGATGACATATTGCTTGCCACTAATGAAATAGGCTTATTGCATGAAAGCAAGAGATTTTTTGTCAAAGAATTTGAAATGAAAGATCTTGGTGACGCCTCTTTTGTTTTAGGGATTCAGATACATCGGGAATGCTCTTGAGGTATTCTTGGATTATCACAAAAGAGCTATATCGAAAAGGTACGTAAAAGGTTTGGCATGCAGGATTGTAAACCAGGTGATACCCCTGTGTCTAAGGGAGATAAGTCCAGTTTAATCCAACAACCCAAGAATGACTTTGAAGCTAAGGAAATGTAGAAGATTCCTTATGCTTCAACTGTAAGAAGTCTAATGTATGCTTAAGTTTGTACGCATCCAGATATTGTATACTTTATTGGAATGCTAGGGAGATATTTAAGTAACCTAGGATTGGATCACTGGTAAGCAGCCAAACGGGTCATGCGGTACTTGTAAAGAACGAAAGATTATATGCTCACATAAAAAAAATCAAATAAGCTAGAGATCATTGGTTATTCTTAATCCGATTTTGCTGGATGCCAAGATAGTAGGAGATCTAGAGGAGCTATTTTCTAAAAGAGTGCTAAGCAGACACTTATAGCTTCTTCCACTATATCAGCGGAGTTTATAGCATGTTATGAGGCATCTAATCATAAGATATGGCTACGAAACTTTGTCATGGGGTTGTTCATTGTGGACTCTATTAAATGATCACTTAAGTTATTTTATGACAATAACTCTACAATGCTATATTCTAATAACAATAGGAGCTTGACAAAGTCGAAGCACATTGACATGAAGTTCCTAATTGTTAAAGAGAGAGCTCAAACTCCATGATTACGGATCTGCTTACTAAAGGAGTGCCACCCAAGGTCTTTCATAAGCACACTCCTCATATAGGTGTTGTACTTTTCAGGATATACAGTTTCAGTGGGAATTTGTATTGTAGATGCTTTTCAAATTAGACATTTTTTACTATCATTTAGGATACAACTTTTTTTGGTTAAGTTGTTAGAGGTTATTTTTAGCTTTTAGATATTTGGTTTATTTTGTCTCTAAACTTATTTAAAATTGATCTTACTAAAGCATAACGTTGAACTAGTTGGAAATAAGCAAGCTAAGATCACACTGCTTATAATTTCTATGTTACACATCCATACTTGATCCATGTCATTTGGTTATATCAACATATTTGACCATAGATGGTTCTAGTTAAGTTAATTATAGTGAAAGACACTTTGATCCTATATTGGTATGATTGATGGACTGGATTGCCTAGGGATGCATACAATAATGATAGCAAAATTCTGAGTAATCACATGGTTAATACACAATTTTAAGGTAACACATACAGCCGAAGTGGGAGATTGTAAGGATCTTTAAATCAAACACGTGGGCTTATATGTGTATAATTGTATATAAAGGCTATCATATAAAGTTGAGCCCAATTAATTAAAGTGGTATAATATGTTTATGATATTTTGGGTTTCATGCATCTATTTTAAATGTGGGCTCTATATGTGTAGAGATCGGATTTGTAATTTCTAGTTATGGTTCTCAAATTAAACGTAACATTAAATTCTTTTCTAAAATCTCATCATCAGAAAGAAAACAAAGAGTTACGGAAAACTCTTGAAAAAAGGGGTTACGTTTTAATTTGGAAGACAAAAATCGCAAAATTTCAGTGTAGATTTCACAATGGATTCAAATATGTTTCTGCTTTATTTTATTCTTAATGATTTGATATGAATGGATCCTGGATTTTAAAGAGATTAAAATCCCTACAGTTTATTCATAAAAAAACCATCAAGTGTAGCATCTTATGTCCTTGCGCCTTCCTGCAGAATGTCTAGAGTTGGAGTCACCGTTAGCTTTCCTTTAATCTCAACAAGTGGACAGTAGATCAAGGAAGAGTGATAATTGTCACCCACAACCTGTTTTTAGGTCTTTCTAGCCCCTTTAATGTATTGAAATTCACTGTCAGATGGAGCTGAAGCTTTAGGAAGAATGACAAAGGCTAGGGGTGGGATAGTTTGATTTGTAGAGTGAGATAGAGAAGATGAGTGGGATGCAAAATTCGTAGCAAGTTGAGAAGGGGATGAGGGAGTAGAGTAGGGAAACGGGGTGGTTGACGGTAGAGGTGGGAAGTTTGTCTCCATTTTAGTTCTAAGTGGAAACTAACGATGTTTTGTTTTGCAGGTCATCAAAGGAAGAACAATGCTGGAACGAAAACTGCTATTTCAACTAAGAATAGCACTTTTTGGTCGACACAACATAACAAAGAGGACTTGTGACAGTCACTTAACTCCCTATTGACTTGTTCTAGGAAGCACTTCTTTATTTGAATGTTGTTTATGCATTTTGCCAGTTGATTTTTTGCCTGTATCTTTATTCAAGTATAATATGTCGTAGGTAGCTTCAAAATGTCTGTGTGCATGGTACATATTTTACTTGTAATTTGTAAATCAAATTTCATATGAAAGAGTATAGTTTGATAAGCGCAATTGAAGCACAACTGAGAAGTACCATCTTCATATGTGTAATTGTAAGGGGATTTCCATTGCTTCAAGTGCTTCAGACAACAATTGTTTGTACAGAGAATAAGCGATGCAATGAAATTGGAATGTAATTCAAGGGTCCTCCCGGCAGCATTGTACACACTTCGGTGGTTGTTGGTCAATGTTGCAATTACAACAAGCTGTTTCACAATCATTATTGCACCCTACAAGAAAGAAATCCCATTTAGTATTATGCTCCACAAGCTTCAGAGCCTATCTTCTGCTTTATTCCAATTTTCGTTGTTCATGCATATAATATCTGTTTGTTAGACCAATTTTAATCAACGTGGAAATGCTGAAAAAGAGTTTCTCAATTACCTGTTACAGTAATAAACTTTGTTGGTGATTCCACATAACCAGGATCTAGGGGAAGTGAAATATCAACGTCTGCTTTAAGTGTGTTCATGCTAACAAAGATCATGAAAGCAGTAAGTAAAACTATTCCTTCGAATTTCCTTTGAGCAATATTCAACATGATGATGTAGAAACAGTTAATGCTCACTAGTTTTATAGGCTTAACAGGATTTGCAGGTATGGGGAAGAGGGACCTAACTCTTTAAAATATGACTTTGGTAGTACAAATATAACGTTTAGAAATATACCAGGGATCATCCTCTATATGTGTTAGTATTAATGATGTAATCTATGTGGGTTAATGGAGATATTTATTTTCCAATCGTATAGAATGGTTCATGCCAATCCTATGAAACAAACAACAGTTAATGCATTTACGTTATGATATTCTTAAGAGTCGTAAGAGTAGATCCTATCCAATATCAGTACATTTTCACGTGATCATGGACGTCTACTGTGCATAGTCGTGGTTATCAAGTGGATGTAAGGCAACCGTGAGCTTAAAGTGACAGCATCACACACTGAACGATCTAAAGTCGCCTGACTATTCAATGAGAATCATGGTAATGCAAAAATATAAGTTACCAAAGGCAGACATTTTTCAACAAAAAGAAGCTATCCACATCAAGTCTGGCATAAAAGAAATCCAAATAAATGCCAACGACTCAAGAAGTTGTATTACCATTTATTGGCAAAGATGGGCAACACAACACAACCTCAATCTTGAATACAATAGGAATGGCCGGTATAATCACTATTAAGAGTTATTATTTAAGGACGGGAACATGAAGTTGATGTGTATTAGAAAAGAAAAAGAATTCCCAGTAGAACCGATAAGATTCGCATCCTCCAGCAATACCACCTCTGAAATTTACGCACCGCCTTTTAGTTGGAGTGCTTTGATATCCATTATCTGCTTTCCAGGATTCAAGCCCTTAGGACAGGCACGTGCACAGTTCAATATGGTATGGCAGCGGTAGAGCTTGAATTCATCATTTATGGCTTCAAGTCGCTCATTTGTATATTCATCACGGCTGTCACTAATCCACCTGCATGTTCATAGTACAATTACACTACAATTTTTCCCCCCATTTTCTTTGTTGAAAATAAGAAGCCCCGTAAGCCACATTAACAGTTCTACGAGCTAAGTTTTCCCTCATAGTCAGTCATGGACAAAGTTCCCCCTCATAACACTTTCAACAACAATAGTCTCAAAGTCGTAGATGAAATTCGCACAAGAAATATGATGAAGAAAAGCAATTATCCAATTTGATATCAGCTATTGAAACTATAATGCTTTGAATACAATTTAGAGAAGTAAATTTTATCAGATATCAATCCGAGTAGCTGTGGGACAAGGAACATCGTCTTGGCTACAAACTCAACAAACATATATAGACATTCAGGGAAGAGAGTGAAAATTCCAAGGTTGTACCTAAATAGAGAAACCACATGCACCAACAAAGTATCAACTTCCTCGACATATAACAACATAATACCAAATGAAAAGAAAAATAAAGATTAGAGAAACAGAAAAACATATAGAATTAGAAGCTATAGAATTAGTATCTCAAAATTCAATCTTTCATCCAATCCTGTACCGTTCACATGTCAACAGTCAAACGTCCACTTTTCTAATGACTTAATCATCCATATCCAACTCCACAAGAACAAAACTCGGGAAACAGAAAATAACAACAGCATAATAAAATTTACCTATTAGCATGAAGCAAAGCAGCAGGTCCCAAGTAAGACTCCGGGTTCCACCAGTAACTAGGGCAAGAAGTGCTACAACAAGCGCACAATATACACTCGTACATTCCATCAAGCTTTGATCTTTCCTTCTTACTCTGCAGTATCTCCTTTCCAGGAACAGGAGGCGGGGTCTTCCTCTTCAGCCACGGCTCGATACTCTTATACTGGTTATAAAAATTAGTCATGTCCACAACCAAGTCCTTAATCACAAACATGTGAGGCAAAGGCGTGATCGTCGAACTCGAACCCGATTGGATCTTGGTCAAACAAGCAAGCCCATTGCACCCATCAATGTTCATCGCGCAAGAACCGCAAATTCCTTCGCGACACGACCGTCGGAAGGTGAGGGATGGATCAAACTCGTTCTTGATTTTGATAAGAGCATCAAGAATCATAGGCCCGCAGTCCTTAAGGTTGATTTGATAGTCTTCAAGGTAGGGTTTCGACGGGTTATCTGGATTCCATCGGTAGATTTGGAACGTTTTCATGCTTGTCTCAGCTTTAGATTTCTGTTCAACTTGCTGCGCCTCCGCCTCCGACACGTGGAGCCTCGCAGTCACGAATCGAGACGCCACCTCCGTCGATGATGGAGTAGCCGCCGCTAGCCCTCTTCTGAGCAAACTCGCTGCCATTTGTAGATTGAGAAAGCGGAAAATAAACGAGCTCTTTGGAGAGGGAAAGGCAAGAATTGAACAAACTGAAAGCTAACGAACATCCGTGAAACCTAGTTTATAAAGGGGGGTAGTTTGGGGATTAAACGGCTAAAATTAATCCACGTTGACGGGGCTATTCTACGTGCCGTGGATTAGTTGGACTTTGCTTTTTATGGGTGACGTGGTGAACTGTGGATCGTTGGTTGAGGAAGTGATGTGTTACGGCATGGATAGTGATTTTGGGTTTATATTCTTTCACTTGCTATTATGCTGTAACAATAACAATAACATCACTTGTAATAAGGCCTAAGTCATATGTACCTATTTGATAGGTCAATATTCTACTCCATAGAATATGACCAACTTAATCGCTAAACGATAGAATTCACTTTCGAACTTGAGTGATATTCTCTTGTCACAAAAACTCCTGATATACTTCTCTATTTAAGCCACTCTGATTTGATACAGCGAGCAATATTTTCATCGACCTCTCCATTGCTTTAATAATAGATCCTAGATATTTAAAACACTTTATTTGTGGTTCAATTTCTAAACCATTCTTTACTTCCCATCAGAAATGATCCTATTGGCGAAAAAGTTATACTCTAAGTACTCAGCCTTAATTCTACTCAATTTAAAACTCTTCGACTATAATGTATCCTTCTACAATTCTAGTTTGATCTTGATGTCTTATCTACTAAATCAATGCCACCAACAAATAAGACACATCAAAGCACATAGCTTTAGATATTCTTGGTGAGCTCATTTATCATTACTACAAACAGAAATGGGCTTAATGAGGAGCATTTGTGTATCCCACTATCAATAGAAAAATGCTCTATATCTCCGTACCTTTTCGTTGCTCGTATACCCCTATTGGGAAAGACTCAGACATTTAATTAATGAGTCTATAGTCACAGGACGATGGGAACCGATTCGTTTAAGCCGTGGCGGCCTCCCCTTTATCACTTATTCTTTGTCAACGATCTTATCCTTTTGGCCGAAGCCTCCCTGAACCAAATACGGGAAATACGCGAAACGTTAGACACCTTCTGTAATTCTTCCAGTCAATGAGTTAGTCAAGATAAGTCCATACGTTTCTTTTCTAGAAATATTCCATTCCCCCAGGCCCATTCCCTCAGTAAGGCCATGGGATTCAAGTTGACGAGCAACTTAGGTCGTTACCTTGGTATGCCTCGTTTACATGAACGGGTTACCAAAAAAACTTACCAACACATTCTGGACACAATTCAACATCGCCTCTCGGGGTGATCGTCTAATCTTTTATCGCTTGCCGGCTATATCACTCTGACTCAATCTGTCATTGCTGTGATCCCCATTTACACGATGCAGAAGGTCCGACTGTCACGGCAACTTTGTGACGAGCTGGAGAAAATCATGCGTCGATTTTTGTGGAGAACGACACCAGATACGAAGAAGATAATCTTGATTAATTGGGACACAGTGTGCATGCCCAAGGAGATGGGGGGCCTTGGACTCCGAAAAGTCAAGGAAATCAATGATGCCTTACTCACCAAGAAGTTTATACTTCTTGATTTTAAGACTTAATTCCCTCCTAATAATAAGCATCCCACCATCAACAACATAGCCAACACGCTCAGCATTAGACTTTTTAAGTGGTGGCATTGATACCTTTTCCTCCAAATCACTCGCACTCTCTACTTCCCTATCATCATTTATATCATTATCATCTTATTTGGGTAATGAGATTTAATTTGCATTATTCCTAAATACCAAAAAAATTTAACATCTTTATTTTGAAATAGTTGAAGATTAACTTTGCATGTACTATGATTGTAGATATCATCTTTAGCTTTAAGTGTTTTAGTTTTTGCTTCAATGGAAACCTCTATCATCATTTTTCTAATCGAGCCTCTAAGAATTGTTAATACAGTGTCGTACTTTGATATTCCTTTTAGCTTTAGTTGTCTCTCCACCTTTATGCACCATATTTCTTAACTTCATATAATATTATAACTCCACTACATTGGCTATATCTCTGTTTAATCCATTCATGAACCTTGCTATAGCCATTTATCTACCCTCTTCCATATTGGCTCAAACTATGACCACTTCTATCTCTTTATGATAGATTTTTCAATCTTCAATACAAACCCTTGTAATAATGGCTTAGCACAAATCTATTTCTCATAAGAGCTTTCAATTCATTCAAAGCAAAAAATGGGTCACTCTCTCTTATTAGTAACCATATGATTGTACTAAATTATAGTATAATAAATAAAATTTATTGTTGTCATCTTTATATTCTTCTCTTTAGGGTAACTATGGCAATCAAAGATCAACTATATCTTTGTCTCCTATTTCAGATATGCTTTAAGATCATTTTTAACTTTAAGGAAGGTATAGTTATCTTGATGCAGTCAAGATTTTCCTCCACTCCTTAAACTATGCATTCCCCACTTTGCTTCCAATCATCTATCTCCTCTTTGAAGTCTAAATTTATCTCTTTTAGCCTCAGATGCTAGTTCATTGTCAAAATCTTCTTAGAGAATTTATTTTTGTTACCAATATGCATTAGAAACTTATGGTGATTATCCCCTTTCAAATTGGCTAAGGAAGCATCTTACAACTCCAGTCAATCTCTAGTCTCACAAAATATCATATTCATCCTCTAAAAGTGTGGTTGGATGGTTTGCATAAAATAAGATTTGTCTTCCTCCTCCTTCAATGATGAAACACATTTAGTAGACATATTTGAAAGGTATAAGAAAAGTTAGTGAAGAAAACTTTTTCATGCACTCCCTCACTTTTATACTCACAAATTAAAATTACTCTTATTTCACTCTTTTACAAGCTTTTAAAGAAATAGACAAACTTAAATAAGAAGTTAACCTTATACAATCCAAAAATTTAAGAACTATTCGTTAAGATTAGAAAATAAATTACAAGTTAAACAAGAAATACGAAAACCAATTAAAATAAAAAAGTTAATAAGAATTCTAAAATGTAATTAGGAATGATTCATTTGGGCAATCATTCCTACACCACTTTTTTCTTTTTTAATTTTCTATTCACAGCCACATGAACATTTGTTATGAATAATATGAAATAAAGGAATTAACAAAGAAGAAACTTGATTACAAAAGTAGAGATAAGTAAACCCTAAAAATAAGAAGATGAAGGGATGTGATTTTTTATTAAATTTCAGAAATAAGAATATGATATAATAAATGAAAATGAATCATAAGACACGATTTTTTGACTAATGAAGGAACAAATTATAATTTAAATAGTATAAAAATAAATATTAAAGGCTAACGATATAAAAAATGAAAAAGATAACTACACCTCAGTTAGAGCTAAACTTTTTTTTTTGCATGCAAAGGAAAGGAAATAAAACAAAAACGACCCGCCTAACTAAGACAGGGTCGGCTGAGACAAAGAGGCGTGATAATCA
>JAOSBK010000008.1:9440860-9462511 GCA_027568895.1 Erythroxylum shatona
TTCCTCTTGTCCCTCTTGATCCCTTTAAACAATAACAAAAATCCCACGAAGCACAATCACTAAAATTGGTTTTAAAAATACTTAAACCCAAACATTTTCTAAACTTCATGAACTAAAATCCTTTCAAAAATCCAAAAGTTTCAAAATGATCTTACCTTCATTCTTCACCAAATGAAGGGATCCTTAGCTTAAATGGAAGCTCTTTTCTTCCTCTACTTGTTTCCTTTCTTGAACAACTCTAAAATCTCTTTTGAAGACTAAGAAAAGTTAAACTCAAGCTTGTTTTCTCTTCTTTCTCTCCTTCTCTTCTTCTCTTCGTATTTCTCTCTCTTCTTCATGACACTCTCTTTTTCCCTTCAATTTTCGTTCTTCTCTCTTCTTAAAATGCAAACCAACACCCCTTCTTCCAATTATGCCCTTAATGATTGAGAAATATCTCATTTGCCCTTCCATTTATGCCTTAAGTCTTTTATGCTTAAGTGTCTTGCTAAAAGCACCCTTGAATATTCTGGCATAAAGTTTTCTTCTATAAAAGTGTTCTCCCTTGTCTTAAGTTTCCAATGACACTAAAATCAATACATTTGGTTCAGAAATCTGAAAGTTAGGGCCCAAACATTTCAGACTGTTGTTAGACTGAAACAATGCACTATACCCAAATTTCATCCAGAAATTGAATGTCCTAAAAACTGCATTAGATTTCAACTTCTTCATACCATTTGTAGCTCCATGTCTCTAGTTTATCTTGAAACTAGAGTCATCCTATTCGGAGCTCTACCGATTTAGAAATCATCAAAAAACTGAAGCATATTCAATAAAATATCCAAATCCTACTCTTCCAATCGATACCCTTATTTTGATTCAATCTATATTTTTACAATCAATACAAAAAGCTATCAAAATATATGGAGGGATAGAAAAATGTTTTAAGAAACTATTGGTTCAAGAATCACTTCATTTGGAGGTCGGATAACAAAATTATGGCCTAATGAATTAAACAAGGTTTGGTCCTCAATCATATTGAACTTGTCTCGGGACAAATGACATAACTTTCACTAGAGATGTTGGATTAAGATCATATTAGGATGATTTCAAAGAGGACTTTGAGATATACAACTTTGAAGAAGACATTGAGGTCAAATTTTATCATTTGAAGGGTCAAAATGGACCAGATGAAGCCAAAGGAAAAAGCAGACAAATGGAAAAAAGCATATGAATGGGGAAAATTGCCATAACTTTCCCTATAGATATTAGATTTATGTTTCCTTTAGATGGTTCAAAAGAAGACTTCACGATCTACAACTTTTAAGAAGACCTAAAAGACAGATTCTATTATCTAAAGGGTCAAAAATGAAAAAACAAACGAATGGGGAACATTGCTATAACTTTCCTTACAGATATTGACTTAGGATGTTCTTCAGATGGACTTCAAGATATGCAACTTTCGTGAAGACCTTGAAGATATATTCTATCTTTTGAAGGGTCAAAAATGGAGTAGAAGATAGGTATAGACGAAACCAAATGAAAAAACAGACGAATGGGAAAAAGTAGATGAATGGGAAAATTTGCTATAACTTTCCCTACAGATATCAGATTAGGATGTTTTTTAGATGGTTTGAAAGAGGACTTCAAATTTGCAACTTTCATGAAGATCTTAAAGACAGATTCTATCATCTGAAGGGTCAAAAATGTAGCAAAAGATAGGTACAGAAGGTCAAATATAAAAGAAGCAGAGGGTCAAACATAAACGAAGCAGAAGTCAAATATAGAAGAAGCAAATAGTCAAACATAGAAGAAGCAAATGGTCAAACATAGAAAAAGCAAAAGTCAAACATAGAAGAAACAGATGGTCAAACATAGAAGAAACAGAAGTCAAACATAGAAGAAGCAGATGGTCAAACATAGAAGAAGCAAATGGTCAAACATAGAAGAAGCAGAAGTCAAACATAGAAGAAGCAAAAAGATAGAAGATAGAAAAAAGTAAAAGAAGTAAAAAAGCAAAAGATACATCTTCACAGATGATATGACGTCATCACAGATGATACAACTTTACTCTTGAACATCTTCCCTTTTAAGAACCATAACTTTTGACTCCAAAGTTCAAAATTATCATACTATATACCGTTAGAAAGATAAATATAAAAAAAGACAACAACTTTCTAGAAGACAACTTTATCTATATCAGCCTAGAATAATCCAGAATTGCCTCGAATTCAGAATACAAATTTTACATTCATCCACCAATGTACTACACCCAGTTCTCAACTTCATGACAAATTTTGAGATTTATAAAGACAGAATTTAAATTCTATGTCTTCATAATAAATGTAGCCATATTTTTCTAGTTTAATCCAAATCAAGAATCCTCTCGTTTGGATAATTAGAAAAAAAAAGTTATGGCTAAAATACTGAAACATACTCTGTGAACATTTTTCAAATCAACCACCCATTTTGTTTCACAATCTTTCCTTAACGCAATTCATACCAAGATCACCTTTTCTACTTTATTTTTGACTTCTGCTTCTTCTATGTTTGACCACCTGCTTCTTCTATGTTTGACTTCTGTTTCTTCTATGTTTGACTTCTGCTTCTTCTATGTTTGAACTTCTGCTTCTTCTATGATTGACTTCTGTTTCTTCTATGTTTGACTTCTGTTTCTTCTATGGTTGACCTTCTGCTTCTTCTATGTTTGACTTCTGCTTCTTCTATGTTTGACTTCTGCTTCTTTTATGTTTGACTTCTGCTTTTTCTATGTTTGACCATCTGCTTCTTCTATGTTTGACCATCCGCTTCTTCGATGTTTGACTTTTGCTTCTTCTAAATTTGACTTATACTTCTTTTATGTTTGATCATCTGCTTGTTTTATGTTTAACCATCTGCTTGTTCTATGTTTGACCATCTGCTTCTTCTATGTTTGACTTCTGCTTCTTCTATGTTTGACCATATGCTTCTTCCATCTTTTACTTATGTTTCTTCTATGTTTGATCATCTGCTTCTTCTATGTTTGACCATCTGCTTCTTCTATGTTTGACTTCTGCTTCTTCTATGTTTGACCATCTGCTTCTTCTATGTTTGACCATCTACTTCTTCTATATTTGACTTATGCTTCTTCTATGTTTGACTTCTGCTTTTTCTATGTTTGACGTCTACTTCTTCTATGTTTGACTTCTGCTTCTTCTATGTTTGACCATCTGATTCTTCTATGTTTGACCATCTGCTTCTTCTATGTTTGACTTCTATTTCTTCTATGTTTGACCATCTGCTTCTTCTATGTTTGACTTCTGCTTCTTGTATGTTTGACCATCTGCATCTTCTATGTTTGGCCATATGCTTCTTCTATGTTTGACTTATGCTTCTTCTATGTTTGATTTCTGCTTCTTCTATATTTGACCATCTACTTCTTCTATGTTTGACTTTTGCTCCTTCTATGTTTGACCATCTGCTTCTTCTATGTGTGACCATATGCTTTTTCTATGTTTGACTTATGCTTCTTCTATATTTGACCATCTGCTTCTTCTATGTTTGAGCATCTGTTTTTTCTTTGTTTGACTTCTACTTCTTCTATGTTTGACAATCTGCTTCTTCTATATTTGGCTTTTGTTTCTTCTATGTTTGACCATTTGCTTCTTCTATGTTTGACCCTCTGCTTCTTCTATGTTTGACCTTTTGTACCTATCTTCTGCTCCATTTTTGATCCTTTAGATGATAGAATTTTATCTTCAAGGTCTTCATAAAAGTTGTTGATCTTGAAGTCCTCTTTCAAACCATCTAAAGAACATCCTAATCTGATATCTGTAGGGAAAGTTATAGCAATTTTCCCCATTCATCTGCTTTTTCATTTCGTTTTGTCTGTTCCTATTTTCTGCTCCATTTTTGACTCTCAATAAGATAGAATCTATTTTCGTGATCTTCATGAAAGTTGTAGATCTTGAAGTCTTCTTTCAAATAATATAAATAACATCCTAATCTAATATCTTTAAGGAAATTTATAGCAAATTTTCCGATTCATCTGCTTTTTTTCATTTGGTTTCGTCTGTATCTATCTTCTACTCCATTTGTGACCCTTTAGATGATAGAATCTTTCTTTGAGGTCTTCTTAAAAGTTGTATATCATGAATTTCTCTTTCGTACCATCTAAAGGACACACAAATCCAATATCTGTAGGGAAAGTTATGACAATTTTTCCCATTCACCTGTTTTTTTTCCATTCGTCTGCTTTTTCCTTTGGCTTCATCTGATCCTATCATTTGGTCCATTTTGACCCTTCTAATGATAAACTCTGACCTCAAGGTCTTCTTCAAAGTTTTAGATCTCAATGTTCATTTTGAAATTGTCCTAAGATGATCTTAATCAAACATCTCTAGTGAAAATTATGCCATTTGTCCCGAGACAAGTTCAATATGATGAGGACCAAACCTTTTTTTATTCTTTCAGCCATAATTTTGTTATCCAACCTCCAAATGAAGTGATTCTTAAACCAATAGTTTCTGAACAAATTTTTCTATCCCTCAATAGATTATGATAGCTTTTGGTATTGATTGGAAAAAGATAAATTGAATCAAATTAAATGTATCGATTAGAAGAGTAGGAATTGGATATTTTACTGAACATGCTTCAGTGTTTTGATGCTTTTTGGATCGGTAGAGCACTGTTTCAGTCTAACAATAGTCTAAAATGTTTGAGCCCTAACTTTTAGATTTCTGAACTAAATGGATTGATTTTGGTGTCATTGGAAACTTAAGATAAGGGAGAATACTTTTCTAGAAGAAAGAGTTATGTCAGAATATTAAAAGATGGCTTTTGGTAAGACACTTAAGCATAAAAGACTTAAGGCATAAATGGAAGGGCAAATGGTACATTTCTCAATTGTTAAAGGCATAATTGGAAGAAGGGGTGTTGTTTTGCATTTTAAGAAGAGAGAAGAATGAAAATTGAAGGGAAAAAGAGAGAGTGTCATAAAGAAGAGAGAGAAAAATGAAGAGAAGAAGAGAAGGAGAGAAAGAAGAGAAAACAAGCTAGGGTTTAACTTTTCTTAGTCTTCGAAAGAGATTTTAGAGTTATTCAATAAAAGAAACAAGTAGAGGAAGAGAAGAGCTTCCCTTTGAGCTAAGGATCCCTTCATTTGGTGAATAATAAAGGTAAGATCATTTTGAAACTTTTGGATTTTTGAAAGAATTTTAGTTCATGGAGTTTAGAAAATATATGGGTTTAAGTATTCTAAAATCAATTTTAGTGATTGTGCTTAAGGGACTTTCAATTAAAAACACTATTGAGTGGAATTTTTGTAATTATATAAAGGAATCAAAAGAGGCAAGAGGAACAAGAGAAGAGGCTTTTTGAGCAAGTCCATAATCAAGAAAATCATGGTGGGTATATGTTTATAATAGAGTAAATAAGTCACTAAATGTTTTCTTTGAAATCAAAGAAGTTTTAATGATATTAAATTACATCATAAGTGTTGGATTGATTGCTTTTGAATTATTTGAGAAATTGCAATATGTTGTTATATGAATTGTGTGACGATTTATGAAAAGACTTTGAAAGTGATTTTTTTAAAGGATAACATGTTTATGAAATCAAGTTATGAAAAAGTGCCAATTTGGGCAATATGCTTACAAGATATGAAATACATGTTATGTGGGTTGGTTTGGTCTATTCTGTTGTCATTGCACTTCGACTAAAGGCTTCTCCTGCCTGCCCGCTAGTGACATGGAGCTCATTCATGGGCTTCCATAAGTTCACGACTATGCAAGACCATTATATGGCATTGCGTTAGTATGTTCTGTTCACGGCTACTCAGGACCCTTTTGGGAAATGTGTAGTACGTTCTGTTTATGGACCTTCCAAACCATTCTGATATGCTGATGTGTTTATGTTATGTGAACAAGTTTGATGCATTCATGTTTTGTAGTTTGAGATTTTGACTGCATGATGAGAATTTTCTATGACAATTGAACATTTTAATTAGTTTTTGCTTATTTATTCGTTATAAACTGTTACCCACGAGCTGTCAAGCTCACCCCCTTTTGTCTCCTCTTCAGGTGATAGTTAAGAGATCAAGTGATCAAGAGCCTAAGGGAACTTTTGCAAATTTGTTATTTGTATTTTGTAATAAGCCAATGGTGTGGCTTTTGATATGTAAATAAAGTTTTTCAAACTCCGTTGCTTTAGAAATGAAATGATAGATTGAAGTAGTTCAGTTATATATGTATGTATGTTTATATTGATTTCCTCGTAATATGTGAATTGAAGTAAAAAGTTTGTTTTGATGTTTGATTGCCATGAGCACGCCACCCTTGTGGGATGATGCCTAATAAGGGTTCATGGAAATAACCCTATAGGAAAATTTTGCTCAGTATCATGCGTTCGCAAAATTTGGGTTTTGGATTCAAGCGGGACCCATCCATTGATGGTATCAGAGCAAGAAGAAGAATCGATAATGGTTAAGGAGACTTCATTGGATTACGCTCACGTTATATGATTCCGATTAAGAGTTGGATTCCGAAATTGGGACCCAACACTATTCTTATCACCCTCATTCAAAACCTATCTATATTAGCTTACCTACTTGGTACTGTCAATGCCCTACTACCTTGAGCATTTTCACTTCTCCTCAGTTTTTTTGTATATAAACATACAAGCATAGCAACATCACCATTCTCATTAAATACAGTTCCCCATTCTAAAGCTCAAACAAAGTCAAACACTTAAACATAGCATCATGTTCCTTGTTATCCATTTTTGTAAATAAATACTGTCTGCAAAGATTAAAAATAATAATGATCATAAACAAGCCACAATCAACAATACAAGATTAAACAACAACTAAAAATTTGATTAGCAAAAACACTAAGAAAAAGAATATCACATTACATATCTCATACATAATTGGTTGATATCAAAATTAATTACAGCAGTCAGTGCCAAGATATACTTCAGACAACACAAGGCATAATCCAAAGTTGCCAGAAACAATCAGATACATGATAGCATAATGTAGATTAAATTCATAAAAAAGGAAATACCTGTTAAAAGAAACAGAAGAAAAACTTTGGAGATATATCTTAGATATCATAAATGGGTACTCTTGGATTCAATCAAAACGAATATGTAACCTCTCACCGATCAACAACAACCTAGGATTCCTAAAGAGACAAAGATAAAAGTTAAAAACTTTGAAAGGAAATCAGAGAATGATCCAAAACTCAGAAAGTTTTACGCAAATATATGCCCAAAAAAGCTTTCAGGAATCTGCTATAGGAAGAAAAAGGGTGACACCGAAGTTGAATATACAATCCAATCCAATCAAGGAAAGTAGGTTGACAGTATTAAGGCCAATGAATATGGATGATAGAAGTAACCATAAAGTCGATACCATCCCCATGGTAAAAAGAAGAGCTAGAACCCAAAATCCACACTGTCCATTCAAGAAACTCAAAGCATGCTAATGGCTGGTTCTTTGAATCTATACCCTCTTCATTATCGGTTAAAAATGTTTCAACTTTCTTATAACTAGTTACACTATTTAATATGTTGTTGTCTTCCCTAGGACTTTACTGCCAGACTCACTGCCAGACTCACGAGCATATGCAAAATAATTCAGTAACATTATACTTCTACTTTCAGAAGAAAATAGCATCCATTTCCTAATAAACTTACAATTTGCTTATATCATACAATACTTGAAATGAAAGCATCTATCTGGGATTTGAAATTAAGTAATATTCAGAACGTGAAATTGAATTAGTAGCACTTAGTGACAATTATGTATATTTCTTTAAATATTTGATACGGTTGCATGCATGTATAATGTATAATAATTTTTTTTTGCATACAAAGGAAAGGAAACAAAACAAACACGACCCGCCTAACTAAGACAGGGTCGGCTGAGACAAAGAGGCGTGATAATCATGCTGCATGTGGGCCCAGACTAAAGTCGGGGGCTCCGAAAGGAAATGAAAGCTAGGACTCGCAAATGCTGCAAGGGAAGCCAAACTATCAGCACTCTGGTTGCCATCACGATATACATGCTGGATCTGCACCTCCCAGGGTCGCCGTAGTAGTCTCTTGATACCTGTCACCAAACCATAATGATCAGTACCGGGGAAATGAGAAGTAGAGAGAATGTTGATCACCTCGAGAGAATTGACTTTGAGGATAAGATAGCGATAACCGAGGTCCCAGGCCAATTGTAGGCCCGAAAGGACTCCCCTAAGTTCGGCCTCAAGAGGGGAACAGCGGTAAAACCGATGAAGAAAACCACCACGCCACTGGCCCTGGTAGTCTCTGATCAACCCGCCGACAGTAGCAAGGGGGGATCAGGCTTAAGAGCACCATCTGTATTAAGCTTGACCTAGCCGCAGGCGGTAAGGACCATCCGCTCTGTGGGCCCGCTGAGCCCCCGGGTCCCCGAAAAATACGCTGCTCCACTAAGCGCAAACGTTGGATCCAGTGAACGTAATCCATAACAGCGTGGTGACCGTCGTTAGGCCACTGGAAGTCCTCCTCAAATATGCTACGCTTCCTCCACTGCCAGAGGAACCAACATGCTACGCCAAAAATAGTAGCCCACGGACAATGGTGAACAAGAAGGTGAGTCGCAAGATTTGCATTCACCCAGGACTCTACGTCAGACTGGAAAAAATCTGTGGTAATCACTTCAGGTGGAAACGTGCCCCAAAATGCTTTGACTTGGGAACAATCTCTAAAAGCATGTAGGACAGTCTCCTTGTACTGACAAAAAGGGCATGTGCCGTCCAGCTTGAGGTGACGAACGACCCTCTGGTGATTCGTCAGAAGCTTTTGCTTAAACAACAACCACAAGAAAGCTCGAATGCGTTGGGGTCCAGCCCATTTCTAGATGGACTCCCACTGGCGGTGTGTACCGGATGGTAAGTGACTAGCGATAAGATCATAGGCGGACGCGATCGTGAATTTTCCATTCACCGTGGTCCCCCAACATAGAGTATCCTCAGCTGGAGCGTCCTGACGAGGGAGGGACGCAGCTAGGTCAAGGCAAACCGTGGAGGGGAGGTAAGGTTGGAACAGCTGCCAGTGCTAGTTACCCTCGACTGTAACATAATCTGTTATAGTGGTGTAGAGCATATGGTCTGGAAGTGGCGAGCTAACTAGGTTTACGAAGGGTCCCCAGTCAGACAACCAATTGTCTAGCCAGAAGAAGATTTTCCACCCAGTCCCCAAAGTCCACTGTAAACCTTGGCGCAGGACAGACCAAATAGCTGAAATACCTCTCCAAGTAGCAGAAGCCCCGGGCCTATCAATAGTGAGGGGAAGATGGTCCAGAGACAGACGATACTTAGCGTTGAGAAGCTGAACCCAAAGGGCGGCAGGTTGAGTAACTAAAGCCCATCCCAGCTTGGCCAATAATGCATCATTAGAGATGCGGACTCGTTTGAGGCCAAGTCCCCCTACTTGTTTGGGAGTACAGACGTCGTCCCATTTAACAAGGTGCATAGGACGACGGTCAGCGGTGGCCCCCCAAATAAAGTGGCGCATGATATGTTCCAGGTCATCACAAAGCTTCCTTGGGAGGCGCACAGTTTGCATAGAATAGAGGGGAAGGGCAGCGAGAACTGATTGGGCGAGGGTTACTCTCCCTGCTAAGGAGAGATGTTTGGCCTTCCAGCCAGCCAGTTTCCGTTGGACCGTATCCAAAATATGCTGGTAGGTGTTCCGCGTGGTACGCTCATGTAACAGGGGAATCCTGTGCGCGGTAGAGGGAGGAACATTCTGAGAGAAATAGACCCTAGTTTTGTCAGCATTAACTTTCTGCCCAGAAGCTGTACAGAACGCCGCAAGAGTGTGGTTGATGAACTGCGCTTGTGCGTCCATAGCTTCAGCAAAGAGGATCAGATCATCGGCGAAGAACAAATGGGAGATGGGTGGGCCAGTGACACTCAGCCTGATCGGTTTCCAATCTCCGAGGGCCACTGCCTGGGAGATGCTATGTCCCAGCCGTTCCATACACAAAACAAAGAGGTAAGGCGAAAGCGGGTCGCCTTGTCTGATACCTCGGGAGGGGTGAAAAGGGGAAGTCAAAGTGCCCTGCCAATCAACTTGCATGGTAACAGAAGTCACACATTGCATGATAACCTTTATCAACTCCTCTGGCAGTCCAATATCCTGCAAGGTGCTCAGGATAAACTCCCAACGGAGCCGGTTGTAAGCCTTCTCAAGGTCCACCTTGATTGCAAGATAACCTGTCTTCCCTTTTTTCTTACGCATGGTATGAATGACCTCCTGAGTTATAATAATATTGTCCGTGATATGTCGACCAGGGATAAAGCTACACTGGGTTTCTGCCACGAGGGTCGACATCAAAGGTTTTAAGCGGTTCATCACAATTTTAGAAATGACTTTATATAAGACAGTGCAGAGGCTAATAGGACGGAAATGAGCCATAGTAGTCGGGGAAGGATTTTTGGGAATCAGGACAAGAATGGTATGGTTTAAAGCCGCATCCCAACGACCCTGAGTAAACACCTGAGTGATGAAGTTCACCACCGCAGGCCCAATCGTGCCCCACTGGGATTGGAAAAATAAAGCATTAAAACGATCAAACCCAGAAGCCTTATGGGGATTCATATCAAAAACGGCAGATTTGACCTCAATGGCATGAATGGGCTGAGAGAGTTCCTGGAGTTGATTGGCGGGAAGAATCGGAAAAGCATCGGTGATAGGAAAGGGGGGAGGGTTCACCGCCTCAGAGGTAAATAGATGGACAAAGTAAGAGCGGGCAAGTTGGCTAAGCTGGGCAGGATCGGTAATGGGGAGCCCAGTAGAATCACCTTGCGAGATCCAGTCACACCGGGCTTTTTGGTGCCAGTACAATTCCTCCTCACACAGAACCTGGCGCAGATCCTCACTCAGTTTTTCCTCGAGGGAGAGGAGGGAGTCTAAATTATCATCTGCCATGGTGTGCTGGATGCCCTCAAGTCTTGTCATCAGTCGCCTTTTTTTCTGGAAAATGTTACCAAAATCGGTTAAGTTCCATCGCATAAGTTCGTTGGAGAAGAGGGTGAGAGCTTGACTCATCGTATCGGCAGGCGGCAGCCAATGGGCTGCAACTACAACCGTAAAATTCAGGTGAGAGAGCCAAGCATTCTGAAAACGAAAGGGAATAGCTTGTGGGGGACGAGGTAAAGGAGGGTGAAATTGAACAAACAAGGGACGATGGTCCGAGCCCAAGAAAGGTAGATGTGTGTTCGTCGTATGAGAGAACTCCTGGAGCCAAGCTGAAGAACCGAAAACACGATCCAGTCGGGCTTTAACCTGACCACGATGCCACGTATATTTGGACCCTATATAGCCTAGATCGTGAAGGCCACTGGCATGGACCCATTCTTGAAACGCTTTGCTCACAACGCGAGTTGTCCGTGCGCCTCCAAATTTGTCCGAGTGTTTCAGTTTGGCGTTAAAGTCACCTCCGACGAGCCAAGGACGATGAGTAGTACGGCTGACCCAAAGGAGGGCTGGCCACAAGAAAGTCTGGTAAGTCCTCTGAGGGCTAGCATAAACTGCAGTGAACTCACACGAGCCCGACGCCAAAGTAATAGTGGTATGGATGAATTGACGGTGAGCAATGCCAATGGAGACGCTCACGTCATGGTTCCAAAGTAGCCAGATCCCTCCCGAGAAACCTACTGCTTCGACCCGGAAGGAGAGATCAAAGCCTAAAGAATTAATGACGTTATTGGCCCGAGGGCCACTAATACGCGTCTCCATCAAGACCAAAATAGTCGGCTTGTAAAGACGTAAAAGGTTACGGAGTATGGGAAGGAAGCTGGATCCCCCAGCCCCTTGGCAATTCCAAAGTAAGATAGACATAAATCTAATAAGCAACGGAAACGCTAAACTACAGTAGAGGGAGAAGGGGTACCTCCTACAGTAGCTGACAAAGAACTATCATCTGCGGCGGTCCCTTCACTGGCCTCGTCGACCGGGAATTGCATTTGATTCTCCGCGCCACTCGTAGCTATATCTGGAGGTTCGGACCCAGGTTCGGTTGGGTCGACCAAGTGGGGTATGACGGGCGGGGCCTCGACACCCTCCATAGGATAAAGGATGGGGTCGGTAGGAAGTGGGCGATCTGCTATGATGTGGGGATCACACACATATCGGTGTGGGAGGAAAGGGCGATAGCCCTGTTGTTGTGTTGGGTTGATGGCTGGAGGGGGAGTTGAGCCTGAGTCGTCTTACAGGCTACTGCAGGGGCCTGAGCCTAAGAGCTAAACTTTGATAACAATTAATGCGAACTCACCTAGGAATATGCTTATATAACATAAAAAGTTTGAATCAAACTCAAGAAAGCTAAAATAGAGGTATAAAAGAAATAATCCGTTGATTATGAAGAATAAAGAAACAAATTTACAAAGTACTTGAACACCATAAAGAAAATATTGTTTTATAAGTTTGAAGTTTAGTGAAGAACGATGGAAAGAACTTTGAACGTTTCTCAATAACAAATATCTCAAAACTTTTTGTAACTAAAAAGAAGCATGTTTTAAATACTAAACATAAAGACTATGGTTTCCAAGCTTAAACAAAATTAAGGATTTTGATTATGCACAATCTGGGTTATGACCACGGTCCAACTTGTGTCGACTATGAAAACTTCAACATCAATAGGGCATGTTCTATATCTATACTTGTGTTTAGTGGTCATAGATCCTTCTATATCTTCAAGAAATTGGATACACTTTGCAATACTTCTATAAGTGTGAATTGTGGATTTGTCTATAAGTTTTGCACATAGACACAATCTATACTACACCCATATTAGAGATTATGTTCAACCAAGAATAGGTATTTTATCTCTAAATCTTCTCTAATTTTAGTTTTTTGTGATTACCCTAAACCTACATGTAATTGACCTATTGTGTTCACATCATATGGTTTAGTCCATCAGCACATGACTCATTTCTTAAGCATGTTTTGGTATTTGGTCTATCCAAACATGTTCATAATCATCTTATCATAGCCAAGTTGAATAACATAATATTAGTTTGTCATAATCCAAAATCAAACATGCTTGATATGGCCTAATACAATTGTCTTATTTCATTCAACATGGTAATCTTTGGCTAAAACTAGCCAACAACTAACAAAATAGTCATACATTGTATTGAGAGGCTAATAATAGGCTTGTCATTTATCACGGGCGTCTGCCTATTTATTAGGTACCATGTGACACCTTCTGATTGGATAGTAAGCCTAAAGTCTCATTAAAATCTAATTTCTTTTGTTAATTCTTTGGAGTAAGGCTCCATTTTGATTTGGGTTTAAAGGTTCATTGTTTTTTTTCAAACTAATCCTAACTCATTCTTTTGGATGCAATATTATTTTGATAAAGGTATGCAAAGATACCTTTTCATTCAATGGTCATATATTGCTCTGGTCAGTTTATAGTTACCTCAATCATTTCACTTATTCATACCTTAGAAAAAAGAAAATAATACATTCATGTTAAATTTATAGAATTTAAAGAAATTGCTTTCTTTTTTTCCTTCGTTTCTCTTAGTTTAAATTTATAAAATTAGTAGATGAGACTTGTATAATATGCAAATCGAACATATTTTTAATCTTTGTTCATTTTCTTAATAGTTCTGTTTTTGTAATAATATAAAAATTTACTCTTTGCTTAGAAATTTAGTCAAATTAAATGATTCATTTTAAAAAACCTTGATTTAAAATTTTAATAATATAAACGGACTTACGTTTGAAATTTAACTTTAGAAACTTTGATTGAATAAAAAAATCTATTATATTACATTTTGTTCAACTAAATTCACTCTTAAATTTATTGTTTTAAATAATCCTTTTCCCTTTTTTATTCTAAAAAATAGTTAAACCTCTATTTTACTCATGGGTCAACCGCTAAATCGGATCTTGAAGCATTGCAATTTACGAAATACGGTCGTCGCTCCGTCCGGATTAATGTCAAGTCTAGCTTCCACCCTCTCGATCACAATTTCCAAGCACGGTATGGGTGGATCGAGTTAAGGGGTACAATTTGGCCCTTAGATCCCTAGTAAATAAAATAACATGTCACAATAATTTTTTGCTTGCCTAATATCTCATAAATATCGGAGAGGACTAGCACACTAAACTAAATCTGGTTTTTTAATTAGTTTCCTTAAATTGTTCTTAAAAGTATAATCATGACAAAATTTGTTGCTACCATATGGACGAAATCTAAGTCTTGCTAAAAGTCGTTTATATTTTGTGTAATGTAACTTCTTGACATCAAACTTGAAACCAAGTCTCTTGGAGACCTACGAAACAGGAAATGATGATCATACAACTTCTCGGACATCAATGGGGAAGTTGTGATGACATCAAAGAAGACATAAATGCAACAAACATAAGAGGGGACATTGAGGACAGGTGAGTCCATGGTGAAGAATAATCAACCAACTTGACATCATCTTAACAAAAAGGCCGTGCAAAGAAAAAAAAAACAATAAAAATGGGTTGTCATGAAACGCTATATGGTTAAATTAGTTTATAAAAACCTCGTAAGACAGACAATAATAGATTAATCATATACGTGCGTTCATGTCTATGAAACTGCCTTACTTCTCGCTCTCTTTCTTCTCCTTTTCGAACCCTCTCTTATCTGTTCCCTTCTTTGTCTTCAATATCGTTTTCCTTCCATTTTTGATTTCCCTTCATCCTCATCGCTCAATACTTGGCTTACCGGGAGCTCTCACGTCAGATTGTTCATGGCACAAGTAAGACATAACATCCCTGTTTTAATCAATTTTTCTATCTTTTTGCATATCGATAATTTCATCTTTGACTTTTTCGACGGTTTGATAGGTTGGTACATTATCTCTTCTGTGTATGCATGTTCTGGATCGCATTCTTTTGTCTTTCTTTCTCTTCTGTCTATCTGCTGTTGGAAAGAATATACTGGATATAGGGAAAAGTGAAGTCTTTCAGAGTTGGTTTTAGCCTTTTAGGGTTCATGAGGCTTATGAGATATGAAGTTTTTTTCATAGGGTTATCATTTTTTTTTTCCTTGCTCTTAGGTTATTGTCTCATTTCTTCGTGTAGTATTAGCAATTGACAAGGAGCAAGTATTAACTGATTTTGATGTGTAATTGCATGCCTACACAAGGTACGTTTTGTTTGAAAATTTGTGGATAAACCTGTTGCACAAAATACGAACAGCTGAACTTGGGAATCATTTAAAGAAATGGAATAGAAAAATTACAGAAAGTGGGTTATGATTGGTGGAAATTTGTATGCAGCAGGACAAAGGTAGGCCTTTGCCGAAATTCGGAGAGTGGGATGTTACAAATCCAGCATCTGCAGAAGGGTATACTGTAATATTTAGCAAAGCCAGAGATGATAAGAAGACCAATGGAGCAGGTGGTGTTGGGTCAGTCTCACAAAATAATTCTTCTAAACAACAGAACTCTGACTGTCCCCCAACTGTAAGTCATCCTTTGAAACTGCCGCATTCATGTTTTAGTTTAATGCATTTCTGGTCTTTTTTTTAGTTCACCAAACTAAACTTTCTTCTTATTTTAATTTCTTCCTATTTTTTAATATATATATAAATCATAAAATTTGGGTTTTTTTCATTTCTTACAATTTGATTTATTATTAACTAAATATATTATTTAATATTAATTAATAAATAAGGAATTATGAATAATTTAATTTAATTATATATTTATTTTGACTTTTATAATTTACTCTAAATTTTAATTGTTTTGAAAATAAAATATTTGGAGTTTGAAAATTATTTAATAAATAAATTAACACTAGAAATATCCTTAAAATATATAAATTTTTAAATAATTTTATAAAATAATTTTTAATATAACAATATTTAACTCTAAATATTAATATTGATTTAATAATTAAAAACAAATTATATGGTTTATGAATAAATTTTTACAAAAGTTTAACTATTTAGTTATTTTTGCCTAAAATTTACTTAACTAATTTAAAAATAATTAATTTTAATTAAAATTTGTAATTATGTTTTTTTGGAAAATAAAAAGGAAAATATAAAATATAAAAACTCTAATAAATACAAAGAAGCGAAAGTGGAAGCAAACGATCCATATATATATATATATACAATCCCTTGCAATAATCTGACATTTCACTTATATATATATATACAATCCCTTGCAATAATCTGACATTTCACTTATTGTGGCTGCAGAAGAAGCGGTTTTGCTGTTTCTGAAACCATCATGGCTATGGATACAGCAATGTAATTTCGTCCCTTGAACATATCGAGCATGTTCGAGATTGACCGATGGGAACACAAACATTTACTCCATCTGTTAGATCCTATATCGTTTCACACTCAAGCTTTTCCATCTTCCACATTAGCTTTTTATTTATGTTATATAGGAGAAAACATGGTAATAAACCTGTGTGACCCTGCTTTCCTATGTTGATGTACCTGCAAAAACCACAAAAAAAAAGAACAAGAAAACATACACATTTGCTTGAGTTAAGCTGTCTGTGAATTGTGAACATGGTCGAATTTTGAGTCTGTATGGGTGGAGAGAAGATGGAATACATCAGGTGGTTAACTTCTATAATGACACCGATCATTCTGATCTGAAGCAATTTAAGAACAGGATAGTTGAGCAGATGTCATGTTTTCTGTTGTCCAAACTCCCCCACTCAAACTGAGATAACAAATTGCTATTTGTTATATAAGTTCTTGCACTCAAAAGCTACATAATATCAACAAAGAATCGCACATTTTTAATGACTGTTAAAAAATGATACATAGGACTATATTAAACAAATAATTGACGCAAGATCTGCGAACAAAATATTTTTATTATCTATAGAGGAAAAATAAATTGATAAACTAAATTAGTAATTAATATTTTTTGAACTGTTCTGCACAAACTGAAGCAGTTGAATGGCATATTATATGAAAAATAAAATAAGACATAAAAGATTAAATACTTTGTAAGCTTAAACAAGTCCAAAATATAAAAGATTGATTAGCATTTCACCCAAAATATAAATACGTTTGTTTTCATTTTTATTTTTGTTTTTTTTTTCTAAATTCAGTAAAAAAATTTGTTTATTTAAATTTTTAGTTTCTATTTTTTATTTTGATTTCTTAAAAACTTAAAAAAAGTTTTTTTCTACTTTTGTTTTTTTTTCATAATCTGATTTATTATTAACGAAATATATAACAATAACAACAATACTGAGTAAATATTCCGCTTAGATGTAGAATTTAGAGAAGTCCAATAATACGAACCTTAGCCCTAACTAGTAAAAAGACTTTTTTCAAATGACCCACATGAATGAATGAAAATAAAAATAAAATAGAAAAGTAAAATAAATAAATAAAAGAATAATAAATAAAGTAACGTTAAAAACCAAAAAATTTAAAATAAATATAAACATAAACATAATAATAATAGTAATAATAATAATAATAGGGAAAATAAAATATAATAAAAATAAAAATAAAATAAAAATAGTACTAATACTAATACTAATACTAATACTAATAATAATAGAAATACCAATACTAATAATAATCATATGAACATTAATAATCATAAACATAATAATGATACCAATACTAACGATAATAATAAATATAAATATAAATATAAATATAAATATAAATATAAATATAAATATAATAATAATAATAATAATAATAATAATAATAATAATAATAATAATTTAATATTTTTGTTAATTAGAAATTCTTTAATAATAAACCAAACAAAATAATATTTATTATATTCTATTCCTCATCTTTTTTACTCTTAAAAATAACTATTCTATTATTTATCTATTCCAGCTATTCAACAAATAGGCTGTAAGATTGTTTAAAAGATGGAACTAATTATAATTCAATTGTGATTTAAGAATAAAACGACGGGGGCTTATTATAAATTTAGATAAGTACATCAAACATTTAATTATTTTCTTTATCAGGGTTATTATTGTAAACTTTTTGAAAACAGAAGCAAAGAAAGGTAATATATAGGGTATTCCGATGGAATAATTGTATTAAAAAATGTAAGGTATGTACAGGACAATATTTATACTGCTGTGTTTAAAAAACTATTGGTGGAAACCCCTAGAATCAAGGAAAAATTCTAACAACCTACTGACATGTGAATATGCTAGCTGTACACACTACAGGACAATACACTACAGGATGAAGAGGCATAAGGGACAAAGGAAAATAAGACAATTGTAGCTGGGCCGGCCTCTAGTCTTCATCAAGATCCAACCCATTGTTATGGGTCTTCTATCACCCGCCCCTCAAGTCGGAGTGTCGGTGAATAACTCCGAACTTGTCAAGGAGACCCGAAAACAAGCGTGCGCACAACGCTTTGGTAAACAGATCCACGATCTGTTCTTTGGTGTTTACGTGGCGTAACTCGATTAACCCTAGATTCACACAATCGCGAACCAGATGCAGATCAATCTCAAGGTGCTTCGTTCTTTCGTGAAAAACCGGGTTCTTTGAGATGTAAATGGCTGCCTGGTTATCGCAATACAAAGGTATGGGTTCTCGAACCTTAACCCTAAAGGCTTGAAGTAGTTGGATAACCCATTTTAGTTCGCAGGTCGTGGATGCTAAGCTTCTGTACTTCGATTCAGCGGAGGATCGACTGACCGTAGTCTGCTTTTTTGTTTTCCAGGAGATCGGTGACCCACCGAGGAATATGCAGAAGCCGGTTAGAGAGCGTCTGGAGAAAATACAACTCCCCCAATCTGAATCCGAAAAGGCAACAAGGTGAGGGCTTGTGTTTGGTGCGTAGAAAATCCCCAAATTTTGTGTTCCTTTGAGATATTTGAGTACTCGTTTGGCTGCTTCCCAGTGCGGTACTCTAGGGTTGCTCATAAATTGACTCAGCTGCTGGGTTACGTATGTGATATCTGGCCTGGTAAACCCTAGGTATTGTAATCTTCCGATTATACGTCTGTATGTTTCTGGTGTCTTTAATAACTCTCCTTCTTCAATGCTCAACTTTGTTCCAGGAACGATGGGTGTTGTGCAGGGAGTACAGTCCGACAGATTTGTTTCTTGGAGAATATCCCTGATGTATTTGCTCTGGGTAAGTAGCATCCCATCCTCTGCCCTTGCAATTTCTATACCCAGAAATTTTTTTGCATATACTAGATCCTTTATCGAAAATTCTGCATTCAATATTTTCTTTACCGATTCCATGTGTTCTTCATTAGCTCCTGTAATTAAAATATCATCAACATAGATGATTACTGCTAGGAAGTCTTCTTCTGTCCCCTTAGTACACAGGCAATGATCAGCTTCTGATTTAGTAAAGCCAATTGAATACAGTTTGGTAGATAATTCTTTATTCCACTGCCTACCCGCCTGCTTTAAGCCATAAATAGATTTGATCAGTCGACATACCTGCCCTTCCTTAGCCTTTGTGTAACCTTGGGGAGGCAACATATATAGTTCTTCTTCTAGGTAGCCATGTAAAAAGGCATCATTGATGTCGCATTGATGTATTGGCCATTGTTTGGAGGCAGCAATGGCCAAGAACATTCTTATGGTCACAACCTTTGCCACAGGGGAGAAAACCTCAGAATAATCAGCACCTTCTCTTTGGGTGAAGCCCTTTGCCACAAGTCTAGATTTCAGCTTGTCTAGGGTACCATCTGGATTATGCTTGACCTTGTACACCCACTTCGAGGCTATAGCCTTCTTTCCTTTAGGTAGATCTGTTAGGATCCAAGTTTTGTTTTTTTCCAATGCGGACAGCTGCTCATTCATGGATGCCACCCATTTTCCATCCTTACTTGCAGATTCATAGGATAGAGGCTCAAAAATTCCAGAAACATTACCAATGAAGTTACTGTAGGCATTATTGTGCTTGATGTGCAAAACTCTCAAACTGTCTTCATTTGTTCCTGCAGGACAACAAACTTGTAATGCTACATTATTCTCAAGGCAGTAATTGGATGGATTTGCTGAGGTCTGGAGAACATAATCTTGCAGGTATTTGGGAGATATGTGAGTTTTGTTGCTCTTTCTCTGTGTAGGAGCTATGGTTAATGTGGTGTGTTCAGGTAAGCTATGTGGTGAGTCATTTTCAGATGTGTTTTGATCTGAATTGTTGTCACATAAGTCATTTGGTTGTGTGGTTGTTAGGGTAGGCATTTGCATAGGGTATTCTGTGTTTGTGTTGGTTAGGGAGCTTGTGAATAGAGGTTCTAATTCTTGTGAAGGGTTTGTAACCTTTCCAGCAAAAGGAAAAACACTTTCATAGAATACTACATCCCTCGACACAAATACTGTCTTGGTAGCTAGATCCATAACCCTATATGCCTTGTAATCAGGCAAATACCCAAGGAAGATACATCTTTTTGACCTAGGATCTAGTTTGGTTCTGTTGGGAGTCTTGTCTAGGGCAAAACAAAGGCAGCCAAAGGTCTTTAAGTGTGCATAGTCAGGTTTTCTGTTGTGTAACCTCTCAAATGGGCTTATCCAACCTAGGGTCTTAGTTGGGATTCGGTTAAGCAAGTATGTGGCTGTTAATAGGGCCTCTCCCCAGTATCCCTTAGGTAATTTGGCTTTAAAAAGAAATGCTCTAGTGATTTGAAGCAAGTGTTTATGCTTAATTTCCACCACACCATTTTGCTGTGGTGTGTAGGGGCTGCTCTTTTGGTGGTGAATACCCATTTCTGTGAAGGTTTTGGTGCACTCTTGGTTGATGAACTCTGTCCCATTATCAGTCTGTATTTTTAATACTTTGGTGTCAAATTGTCTCTCTACGTTTTTAATAAATTGCACAATGGTTTGAGTGGTTTGGTACTTATGTCTTAGGATGAAGGTCCAAGTGGCTCTAGTGAAGTCATCCACTATTGTAAGGAAATAATGTGAACCCCCCATGGTAGATATACTGTAGGGTCCCCATAAATCCATATGAATGGTTTCAAAAGGTCTAGCCGAATGTATTTCATGTTTAGGGAAAGGTTTTCTGTGCTGTTTGGCTAGGGGACACACTTGACAATCATGCTTAGCTGGGATAGAAACATTAATTTCATTAATGTACTGCAGTTTCTCCTTGGATACATGCCCTAGCCTAGAATGCCATAAATCAAAAGAAACAGAAACACTAAAAACAACATTCTCAGCTTTGTAGAACTCTAAAGAAGGACCTTTTAGGTTGTTTGGGGTTAGGAGAGCCTCTGTGCTCAGCTCATACAATCCATTTGCTGCCTTGACAATAGCTATAACATCATTAGTCTGAAGGTCCTGCAAAAACAACTTGTTATAAATGAAAATTGCAGCTACTTCATTCTGTGTAGTAAGTTTATTGACAGACAGCAGGTTCTTGAAGAAATTAGGGATATGTAGAACATCAGTTAGGGAAATTTTATCCCCTAAATGTGACTGCCCAATGTGAGCAACTTCCTGCTTAGTCCCATCCGGGAGAGTCACTGGGTCATATGCATTGTTAACAGTATAGCTAGTACATTGTGTGAGATCTGCTGTCATATGTGTAGAGGCACCAGAATCAACAAGCCAAGAGTCAGTGTAGTTGTAAGAGGTGTCCACAGAATGAGTGACATTACTTGCATAGTTGTGGTAACCTGAAAATTTTACCTCTGCTGCAGTTTTGCCTTTCATTGCTTTGC
>JAOSBK010000008.1:9465251-9478838 GCA_027568895.1 Erythroxylum shatona
TTAACTTTCATAACCCATACAAATCTACTCAAATATCAAAGTCATCAAAACCCATCGATTCTTTTCTCATCAATTTCTTTAAAGCACAAATAACATCTATAACACAATTCATATACAAAAACACTCATTGAATTTCATTTAATACCTCTAAATTTCACTTAAAAATCGGGGTCTAACAAGATTAATAGATACTTTGTAGAGCATAGCTTCGCTAAAAGTCTAAATGAGTCATCTTTATACTCGACAATATAAGGCAATGGTTCCTAATAATATGTTGATACATGGATGACTTTAATTTTCACTAGCAACAACACAAAGATGATGGAAGAGTTCAAGAGATTCATGATGCAAGAGTATGAAATAACTTATTTTAAACCTATAAGATACTTCCTTGGCATGCAAGTCAAACAGGATTTTAGACAAATCTTTATCTTGCAAGAAAAGCATTTGGATGACCTACTAAAAATTTTGGCATAAAAGATTGCCACACTTATGGAAATGACTAAGAAGCTGTCCAAAAATGATAGACAAGAGAAAGTTAATGCAATTAACATATAAAAGTCTAGTTGGTTCAGTAATTTACTTGATAAACATAAGACGAGATATTGTGCATGTAGTAATCTAGATTCATGAGTGATCCTAGCAAAGCACATTTTCTTGAAGCTAAAAGAATTCTAAAATACATCAAAGATACAAAGAAATTTGATATCCTGTAAGAGACAAAAAGAAATAATAATTCAATTAGCTATACAAATAGCAATTTGGTTGTAAACATAGATGAAAGAAAAAGAACAAATGAGTATGTATTTTTCTTAGCTCTAAAGCAATATCATGGGTATCGAAGAAACAAAAAACCATTGCATTATCTTCCAGCAAAGCATAATAATGGTTGCAATAAGTGCTGGATATAAAGCTATATGACTTAGAAGAAGATCTACAACAAAATATAGGAAATCCAATAGTGATTCACTGTGACAATATGTTAACCATCATAATGACAAAGAATCCAATATTTCATTAGAGAGCTTCTAGATTAAGGAAAGATCAGGATGGAGTTTTGCGAGACCGATGACCAATTAGTAGATGTCTTCACCAAGTCCATCTTAGCAGCAAAGTTCGTTAAATTGAGAGACCTGCTCAGAGTGTTATATATTTTTTAGTTTTGGGGGGTGTTGAAAATTAATCTAGAAAGTATAAGAAAGGGCATAGAAAATTAATCTTGAAAGCTAGGAAAGTATGTACAATTAATTATGTAGAAATATCCCTCATAATCAATTATGAACTCTAAGTCCAAAAGGATAACAAATAGGAGGTAAAATAAATACTAAGAAAATATCTAAAATATTTTAAAAGTCACCACCAACTTTTTAGCGCTATAAATAGGCCTAGAATGTAAGCCACTAAAGTTTAAAAAAAACATTATAAGCAATAATAAGCCTATGCAAAGTCTTCTTTTCACCTCTCATGGCCCAAAATTTAACTGACCTCATATTTAAAGCTATGTTTGGTTGGACATAAAATTTTTAATGGAATGAAATAAAATAAAATTATTTATAATGGAATGGAATGTAAATGAATGTAATATTATAAAATTGTTGTTTGGGAGGGATGTAAGAGTTCATAATATAATATAATGAAATATTGTTTAGAAGAATGGTTTATAATATAATATAGTGAAAATTTGTTTATCATTTTACATTCCATCATAAACCTCTCAAATCAGAAGTTTTTCATTTTTACTGTTTAGGATGAAATGAGATATAATATAAAACTCTCATCTTCATCTCCATTCCATTATAAACTCTCTTCCTAAATGATGGAATACTATTACAATCAATTCTATTCCATTAATAAATCTTCAACCAAACGTAACTTAAAAGAATAACTCAAAGTTCAATTTGATCTTAAAAAAGTGATTGAACCATATATTATTATGATCCTAATCCGACTCGTTATGTTACCGCTCTTATCTTGGTTTTTAATTCTAATTTAATTGTGATGCAAGTAAAAATGAGTCTAGAATGGCTTGTTGCTTTTGTGATAAGAAAATCAGAGTTGCTGCTGAAGGTATTCTATAATAGTTATTTAAATATCAAAAGCGTTTCTGTCAACAAAGAACTTGGTTATGCAAGTAGCTTCCTTTCTTCGACTGTATCTCTTATTGACTTTCTTGTTGTGTTGAACTTTTATGAATTCTATGTATTTGTTGTATTGTATTCTATGAGTTTTCTATTTATTTTTTAGTCAAAATAAATTAGTATTAATATTTTAAATTTTAATATAATATTATTTTTGAGATATGAATTAACGAAAATTTAAGCAAATATGAATCATGGAAGAATTAATTGTAAAAATAGTTAAATAATACTATAAAAGGTAAATAATTAGAATTAAAAAATTTTGAATTAAAGGATACAATTTAATTTAAGGCGATGAAACAACTTATCTCCAAAAAAATTGATAAGAAATAACAACTTCAAGAAACGATTCAATTACACGCTGGTAGTGAGTAGAACTTATCATATGTATCGTTACGGACAACAGTTGAGTCTAGGCTAAGTTTAGGTTGATCACACCTTAGGTTTGGTGTGAGTTTAGGCTACTTAGGTTCGATTCGACCCAAGATCAATAACTATTAAAAAAACTATTTTCTATTTTAAAAATAAAATAAAATAGCCAAGCCATTATAATCCCTATGATTCCTGATTCTGCGTAATAGACAGGATGACCTTGTTTGGTAAAGAGCTTATCAGCTCTTTTTTAACTGGTCAATCCACTTTAACTGGTTGATTTTGAGAAAAAATTCAAAAGCTTGTTTGGTAAATAGCTAGTTGGGTTAGCTGATTCAACCCAACCAGCTAATTTTCAACAAGCTCTTTACAGGAGCGTTTCACCCTACCAGCTGATTTTTTTTTAGCCGAATCTCCATTTTATCCTCGTTACTCTAGCATGTCTCACTTCTCAATTCTCGGTCTCCAGACTTCCAGAGTCTTCTCCCTTCTTTCGTTGCTTTCATTTTCTCTGCTTGTAATTTCGTCTTTGAATGGAATCTACACTAAAAAGCTTGTAATTTACTCTGCTTCATTTATTGCACGCTAAAACTCTTTTGGGTTGATGAATCTCACGATATTCTCCATTAACCCATACATAGAAGCAACAAAAATTGAAGAAAGCATGAAGAATCAAAGCAGTTGGTGTCTGAAATGTCGAAGGAGGCATGAAGAAGAGCTCTCGAAACTTCAGTTGAAAGACAGAACAAAGTGACTTACATTAGTCTCCCACGTGACACACACCTCTAAAACTCAAGTCAGAAGCAACGAAGCAAAGCTGCGTCGTATTACCTAAGCTACAGAGCTCTATGCACGGTCGTTTGTTGTAAACAGCAATACACACTGAAGCAATTTAAAAGGGACAGAACACATGCATAAAGTAGAGACAAAAACGCAACAAGAAAGGCACAATACGCAGACCAAAGCTGAAGAGTTAATGACTCACGTGGGAGGCATGTGTCAATCATCAGAACATGAAAAGTCATCCAAGAGTTGTCTTCCTCCTTCAGCAATATAAAAACCAGAGTACATGTATCATATATACAACAATACGGTTGCAGATGTCTATTGTGCAGATTGCCATGAGGTGTTAGTGAAGAACTAATTAGAATGAACTTAAATAAAGTAGAGATTAATTTCGTACTATATGTCTAATAAAAACATTATATCATGAAATGATTGAATTACAAAAAGAAAGTCAAGCACTAAAGCTTAGTCAAAACTACTGATTGGAAGTTTTATTATTATTATTATTGTTATTGTTATTATTATTATTATATGTTTAATATTTTTATTAGAGTTATAAACTTAATTTTTGTAGAATTAAATATCTAAAATCTAAATTCTTATAAGAATTTTCATTGAAATACTAAAATATATAATATTCATATTTTTATATTTTTTTAAAATCATGTCCTTATAAGTCATTTTACACTTAAACAGCTAATACTAAACAGCTAATTTTACCAAACATCTTTAATAAACAGCTAATACAATCCGTTGGTCAAACCAGCTGATATAATCAGCTATCAGCTATCAGCTATCAGTTGATTGCCAAACAGGGTCATATTATCCAGCTCACACCCACGAGATTCACTTCTCCTATAAATGAAGACACGCCTAATTCACTTCTGGTGTGTCAACACCCACTGTATACTTAATTCCACACACGCACCAAATTCACTTTTGCTATGTCACGTCCACTACACATTAATTCCACACACAAAAAATTCCAACAATTTACGCAGTCATCCATGCAACATCAACACCCAGAAATTCACGTAGTCATCCACCTAGAAGAGATATCACCCAACAACACTCATGTAGCCTTTAATCAACAGCGCAACAAGAATTCAAGACATTAGAACGTAAAAACCCCAACAGAGAACTAGCTGCCCACAAAATAATTTAAAAGCTACACCCTTAAGAAAATCACAACAGTAGCAACTTTAGCCTTATCGTCACGTGATATCAAGGTAGGCGTTACAAGATAGAGTACTATCATAATTAGGAGACTTTACAAGATAGAATTCTATTTTTCATACAATTTTTTGTTAGATATTATCCCAACAGAATTCAAGATATTCTATGCTATCTTAATTAGAATTTGAAACTAATTAACATTATCTTAAAAGTCTAATTATCAAATAATGTCAAAATCAATAATAAGACATACAGCATATATCTTAATAGTAACCATGGTGTTACTCGTCATGGCGTTGTAGGAAGCCGCTGCTGCTATCTTTGATATACGCTGTTTTTCAGGCAGGGAGACAAATATTAACGCTGAGCTGTTACATTTCTTATAATAACCAGAGTCCAGGTGGGACTGTAGTAGACTATAACAGTCTGTTGCTATTGTGGAGTAAAGATGTGGCAAAACGATGATCAAAGAAGTGCGGGTTGCATATCAAATCTTCTGTTTCAATTATAATATTTTATCCTTGTTCTACTAAATTTTATCCATATATCTGATAGAAACACCATCGCAACAGAAAACTTATCCCTGCAGGTTGTGGGCTGGTAACGACAGCTGCATTGCAAAACTCTCTTTTCTTTTCAACTGCTCAACTACGCTATTTCAACGCCATGTTTGATCTGGTGGCATGTTCTTAGTTCAACAAATGAATGCCAAATTGCGGTCTCCCCTGCAAATTTATTCGGACATCATCTGAGAGCTTACGTCAAGCATTTGTGACGGGGAAGACACTGGAAATGCAAATGGCAAGTATCTATAGTAATACCACCAGCATGATAAAACTAGTGTCTTCAGTTTTCGACTTAAGACTGTTACCATCTCAAACTTGTAGAATTTCCATCTATAAACAGTCAATATAGAGAGAAACCAGGATCAGGAACATTACACAACTTCAAGCGAAATGGAGAGATATACATTAAATAGTTACATTTGGATACGCAATTTTCATGCATAAGAGTAACATCATTCTCCTATGATGTTAGAAATGGCCAACAAGCAGGAACCTTCCAAGAATTAGTTACTACTTCACAATAAAAAATGGGAATCAGTAGGTGAAATGATACTTCAAATCACTATACAATTTCGACGTTACGTGTAACAACTGACTGCGGCTCTTGACCAGGGTCATTGTAGCTCGTCCTGTTTCTAAAAGGCTTCTGGCTGAAAACTCGGGCAAATGCACTTCTTGATCTTCGAAATGTACTAGAACCACTGCTTGTTATGCTATCACCGTTCTTCTTGCCCAGATATTCCGATAGGTTTCTAACCAGAATTTGATAATTACGTCTTGAAGTCGGGTACCTTGAGACAGTTTTGGTAAGTCCGTGAAGCCTCAATTATCAAAAGAGAGATGCGGCATAAATGAAGTCAGTACCGTATTCAACATAAGAAAATATTAAAGAAATTCCGAGTTGTGGTAAGTCTTGGATTGTTACCTTCTTGCTATTGCATCAAGTTCTGCTCGCCTGCGCTCAGACTCAGGTGGTGGTCCAATATTTGAACTTTTCAACCTTGCGAGGTCACCATTTAGAAGCACTAATTTGCTAAGATAATCTTCTTCTGTTTCTGAAAGATTTAAAGCTTTAATCTGGTCTTTCATAATTATAAAGGGGTCAAGAAACCAGTCATAGAAGGCATCTTTGGGTCTGTTTCTGTTAGTTAGCTCAGTAGTGCCATCGCCTACACAGAAATATTATTTACATGAGAAATTTATGACTCATAAACAAAAGTTAAACACAAACAAGGAGGAGGAAACTTGTTAGGAACTTTCAACAAAGACTTACTCATCAAAATACCCTCGATGTTGGCTTTTGCAGAACGCAAAAGTAGCTGAAGAATGCAGTACGCTGGTAAACCAAAGCTTACTACTCCGCTACACTTACATGTCTTGGCATCTCGAATGTCTTGTTGAGTTATTAGTCCTTCAGAAATAAAAATCTCCCCGTGGTGTTGGCACTTCTTAAACAATGCATTAAGTAGCTACAATATCGCTAAAAGATTTGCATTCAGTACATTGACTGTAAGCAAAGACCCGCATGTCTACATGGGGCTAAATCCATATATCACTACAAAGAAGACATTTATCATGGAATCTCATTCGCTCCAAATGCAAATGGAAATAAAGAGCATACCTCAAACGGCTTCAGATCAACCAAAGGTTCCCTGAATGAAGTTAACTGAAGTGGAAGTTTTCTGAAGGAACTGGGCCGGGTAAAAGAATCAGTCTTCCTAAGCTCACTCTTCTTTCGGTAATTTGGCCTGTAAATTGTAAAAAATTTAAGTTAATAAGCCAAGCTCCATTTAACTACAAAGCATTTCTGAGCTGGATAGAACCTAGGGAAGCAAGATCCTTCCGGCATGTCAAGAACATCGTTGCTGTATTCATCATAAAGGGCTAAAGATGAAATTATGTAGCAAAGCCCAAACCAAAAAGAGGACTCCTGCAGTTCAGAGCCTTGGATGTAACTTCCATGTTGTTGGAAATCTAACAAAAAAGTTTACATGGTTCTCTGTTTCTGATTAAGATTTCAAGGTGTCTTATTATGCAAGAAAAGCTACATTACAGTGAATTAGTTAACAAGAATTCAGATGAAGGTTTAGCACGCATCTACAGAAATAAAACATGGTACGACTAGAAATTAGCTGCATTTCAGGTTCAAATGTCAAAAAATGCTATAATCCAAACTATAAGAACTATGTAGTATTTTTTATGGTTTCCTAGAAGCCATATTACAACTTTGTATTTCTATTCAACATTTAGGGGATACCATATTCTTACTTAAAATTATAATAGGAATACTCTATGTCAGATGATATAAAGCCATTTAAACAAAATCAGTCATAAAGTTTAGACCTGATAAACAACCACGCCTGCGAAAGCACCAAGGAAGATGCTAGATGCCATAGAGCCCAAAACAGCCCCAGAAACCGCCAAAGGCCAAAGTATAATAGCAAGACCTGCAAATGGGACACATATACACTCCAAGAAAGGCCCTTCCCTTCCAATAAGGTCATGAAACAAACGATGCCACCCTTTAAACAACATATAAGGACTTTTGCAAATAGCAATTAATGAGACCATTGGAAAGTCAACCAGCAAACCAAGTAAACCAGCGATAACAGCACCAGGGAGATAGCACAATCTGCAAGATATTGACGACAGAGTTGAATGAATAGTAATGACAGATTGTGATAATATACCGTGCAGATGGACAAATAATAGAAAATAGTATGTTTAAACTTCCTAATATGTACTTAATAATAGAGAAAACTTTTCCTTCTTCAAGTTCCTGTATCAACCTGATTAAGCATCATGCTCTCCCAATTGTCTACACTGTGTTACATGTGCCTTCAGAGCAAGCTCTATCAGATTATGAAAGTAAATCACTTAAATTGAACCATACACATTAGTATATTCAATTGACCTCCATATGCAAGCACAAAGTTTCTTGGTCGTTTACCAAAATTCATAACTGATCATGGTTTCTTAATCGTCTACTTGATTGCAGAAGCTCAAAATATTGATCCAATACAATACATATGTGAAGGAATGGAAAGAGATGATATCAATAGCAAAAGTTGCAAGTCAGCAGTGGCCAAGAAATTTGAGGCAAAAAATAAACCATAACATTGTGAAATGTGATATTTAACTTCCTTATGAACTACTAAATTCATATTGAGTTCATTCCTGTTTTGAGACTTTACCTGTTGCTAAGGCATACCAGGCAATCCCTAGCTTCATATTCTAAAGGAATGGTTGCAATGGCTAAAGAAAAGAAGTTATATTAACAGCAAACCTGATCTCATAATATTTCCCATCTGGAGGCCCTTGTTGTCGCAGGTCATCCATAATGGAGAAATAGGAATGATAGACAACATCTGTAAAATCACTGACAACAGTGCAACTTCGATTAACTGTTTCCCAAGTTCCATCCTGCAGAAGTAGACCAGGGTAACATCCATGAAAAACAAGAAAGAAGTGGATAAAATAATGGGCAACAAGATAATTAAGAGTTGGCATGTAAGACTTACATAAAAACAGCAGAAAAGCTTATTGCTCTTCCCTTCTCCCACAGCTTCAAATGTTGCAAATATTGGTGAAAGAAAGCCATATAGTGCTCCGCCTACAATGCTTCCAACAATGACAACAACTGGCCACAGAACCAACGCAGCTGGGAGCAATAGGCAGAGAACAAGCTTCATAACTGGTCCTACTTGTTTAGCTCTGCTTGTTGAGTCCAGAGAATGAGATGGATGATTACAAAAAGTTAAAGATCACGCGATATGGTCAAGGAAAGCACCTCAACATTGAATAATAGGTCCAGCAAACGTGTAACGGCCAAAGACCCAGAATCACAGCAGAGTTCCCGATTGTCATGATAAGGCATACCAGTGGGCAGAAAACAATACCTGGACCAAATTTTGCATGAAATAAGCGCACAATTTGATTAGATTATATTTTTCCATTGCATTCAACATTATCAGAACTGATTTTGCTGTTTCTGAGAAAATCAACTGATTAACCTTACATTTTCTCTTGTTCAATTATTGGGACTTCACTTCCAATTACAGTTATGTCAATAGGAATGCAATATAAGCTATAAATGTGAGGGATAACTAGCATACCAGCTATTACTTGCTGAGATAGAGAAGGCTCAATAATGCTTAGTTGGGAAGATGTTCTTGTAAAGATTGATTCAAAGTTAAAATTGAAGTTTTTGTTTAAAGATAAGATATTTGTTAAAAGATAAAATTTTATGGTATCAAAGCTCTCAAAGATCTTGAGGGACCTATGAGTGATTAATGCTTTACAAGCTCAAGAGCAAAGAAGGGCAATGAGAGACCAAGAAAGTGAAAAGATGGTGGAAGGAGCCTATCTAGCAAAGGTTTCTTCATCAAAAAAGAAAGGAAATATTCCTCAATATGGCCATTATGAGAAGTTTGGTTATAAAGAAAAAGATTGCTGGCATAAAGGGAAGTCTCAGATATTTTATGAAAAAGGATTGCAAGTTTAACAATGAAGAAAAAGCAAATATAATGCAAGTGATAGAAGAAAACAACCTCTTCTAGTTGGTAAGAAGTGCATCAAGACGAATCATAGAGAGAAGTGCTCTATAAAATTAGTTGAGATAAGTGCTCAACAATGATAAGATGATGAGAAAATGCATCATACAATAAAGAGAAGTGCTTCACAAATAAGAAATTTGGAGAGATGTACTCCATAGAGTTTGAATTTTCTGCAACTTTGAATCAAGGGAGAATGTTGGAAAGATTGATTCAAAGTTAAAATTGAAGTTTTTGTTTAAAGATAAGATATTTGTTAAAAAATAAAATTTCATCTATTAAAATAAAGTAATTATCTAGTTAGGATTTAAATTTTTGAATTTGATTTGTTTTATCTAGATATTAGCTAAGTTTGTTATTTCATTCTTTATATATTCAGGCTTTCATGTCAATGTAAAGTGAACCAATTAATAAATTGTCTCTTGCATTATCTCTTTCTTATTCTACTTTATTTTAGTTAGTTTCAGATTCTAAAATCCGAACAGATGTCGCCAAAAGAAACAGATACAGGAGAAGAATGACGAGCACAGGGACATAAAACGAAAGAATCAAGATTCTTTAAATTGTTATCACTAATTGGCCAAGGGAACAGTTAAAATAAAAACACTAGTCCATAAGAATCACTTCTTACAATTATTCAATATCCCCAAAACATAGCCCGTCAGCACTAAAAAAGTGCAGTCAACCTGAAGCTAACTGATGCCAGAATAAAAGAGAAGTAGACCAACCTGAGAAGGAGGGATAAGCATTGAAACCTCACCTTTAACGGTACCCAGAAGCAGGAGCGTGGCGAAGTAAGGCAAGAAGCAGATGAAGTTCCACAAAGAAGCGAAAAACCCCTTTGGAGGCCACATATCGTTCTGTAGGAATAAACCAGGTCTCCAAAAATTAGAATCTTTACAAACCATCTCAGGTTTGAGCCAAAAGCTCGAGAAAAGCAACCAAAACATGCAAATTTTGCGAACTTCAAGTTACATATGACACTTTCACATAAGCAACACCGAGAAACACCCGAACTCTGACACCAATAAACAGCAACTATTCCTTAACAAACTCACCCAAGAACAAGACATTGCTCTTTCTCTGGTACCAAAAGACAATAAAGGCAAGACCTTTAAGCTTTTATCATAACAGTCGAAACAATGGAGTTCAAATACAAATAAAAAAGGTAAAAGATGGGCAAAGAGAAATATCACAGAAGAGACAGAACTTAAGATGCTGCAGTTGTGTAACAATCGTTTAAGACCTATGCTTGTGGTCCTGACTCAGACGATAGTTCCCATCAGAAGAATAAAGCCACAGTTTTCTTCCCCACATTTTCTCCCCATTTAGCTATCATCTATTGTTGTCTTAATTATTATGCTCGGTGCCAAGCAGCCTCAACTTGCGTATAAGATCATTTTATTACGCCATCCTTAATCTTTGCAACAAAGTATGACATATTATACGGTGTGTACACGGTATACATGTATCACGTTTTTGTCTTCATTTGTGTAAAAGAAGGGTTGTGCACTTTGCAGGCCCATCCCAAGCGATAAGAAATTGTCGTGATGGAAAGTGGACGCCTCTAATTTGAGATAATTTTAAAGCTAAGGCAGGCAGGCAGCGGAGTGATGGGGATGGCAATGCAGAAGTGCATGTACATACATTTACATTCCGGTTCAAGTTGATGTTATAACTTTGTACAACAAATGTTAGTGAAAAAAAAAAAATCGTTTACGCTGTTTCTTTTATGCCTAAATAATCTCATCCATCTAATTTATTGCACTAAATGGATGAGATTTTTAGGAATAAGCAAAAGGAAAAGAACATAATCTATGTTTTGATTAACTAATTTCTACTCTATTCATTAAATCATTACTCACATAAATAAATGGATGAGATAATTTGAAATAAGATTGGCACAAACTTAACGGAGGGAGGACAAGAGACCCTGTCAGCTTTCTTGTCGTTTGACATGAATGAGATGGTGTCACCCTCTAAAGCATTGAAGAGTTATTTAATTAGTAAAATTAAACTAAATTTTTAAAAAAATTCCTCGATTAAAATTTGGTGGTTTAGGTTATGTACAATTAGCATAATCTGGGCTTGCTTTGTTCAATAATTCCTACTTTGATGTCACTTTCATACAGAATTTAGATCATTACGGATATATTATATTTTCTCTAAAATGACACTTATTTTAGATAGGAGAGAGTATAATATAATGTATTATTCGTAAGGGTTTCTTTGGTCAATCCATAACACACGTTTATGATTTGTTCGAGTTTTATATGACTTCCAAACTCCTATCAGTTTATGCTGTTTTTCGAACAAGATGCTTTTGGGCTTGATATTATTACTGTGGACCCTCGTAAGGCTTTTTTTATTTTAGGTCATCAATGATCAAATGCTTAATACAGTTTTAGTTTTAGACCAAAGCAGTTTTAATTTTAAGTTTTTATGCATCAATGTTGCTCATATTTTTATGCATAATATAATTTTAGAAATTAGTACCATATTATTTTTTAATTGATACTTTGAATATTTATATTATGTCATGCTTGGAATTAATTTTTTTCTATTATATGTTAAATATGATACATGACATGATAATTTAGAATAGTTTGTTAGTCACCAAAGTGACCAAACTAATTAAATTAAAATTTATTATGTATGATAATTGTCCAATTAAATGTTTATTGCATGGAAAGCTTGTTAGTCACTAAAGTAGCCTAGCTTGAAAATACTAGACATTTAATTGTGAAATTTTCAATTGTTTATATTGATATGATGATATTAAAATGACATAAAGGTTGAACTAAATAATTGAGATTCATTAATTATAACGCCAGGAGATCACCCAAAGGTGGACCGTTGCTTATGGTTAATGACATTAAAGGGATTTTATCAACATATTTGGTTAATATGATTGTATATCTAAAGATAACATGCATGTTGACTAGAATATGATTGATTGTCTATTATAGTGAACTATATTTGCATCATGATAGGTTACAGCTATGTATTTAAATTTCCCCCAAAGGATAATTTAAATGTATAATCAAAGTTTATTAGTTAGTTTGAATCCATTTAGGTTTACTCAAGGAATTAAAGTGTGAGCTATATATTATGTTTGGAGCATCTACTAATTTGTTTGCTTTAGGAAATGGGTTGATCAAGTTCAATAATCTGAACTATGCTGATTGGTCTGAACAAATCCAGTTTCAACTGGGTGTAATGGATTTAGATTTAGCCATTGTTTCAGATGCAAGGCACACAGCTATAACTGAGACTAGTTCTAAAGCTAATAAGTCTTATTACGAGGCTTAGGAATGGTATAACAGGTTGAGCTTGAACTTGATGTGAATGATAATCACAAAAAATATTAAGTCATCAATGCCTAAAATAGACAACGTAAAGGAGTTCACGTTGAGAATTAAAGAATACTCCTAATTAGAAATAACTAACAAGTCCATAATAGAGACTTTAATGAGTGAGCTGACGACCAAGAAGTTTGATTGGTCACAGCTTATTCATGATCATATAACATGTATATCAAATTTAGCAGCTAAACTGAAAGCGATGGGTATGGATGTGAGTGAGTCCTTCCTTGTACAATTCGTTATCAACTCACTTCCTCTTGAATTTGGCCAATTCCAGGTTAACTATAACACCTTGAAGGAGATATGGAACCTTCAGGAGATTAAGGCCATGTTAGTTCAAGAGGAAGGAAGATTGAAGAAAATGAAGGAGCACTCCATTCATCTCACATTTCATCATGGAGCTAGTAGCAATAAGAACAAATCAAAGAAAAAGAGTAAGGATAAAGATAAGGCTCCCAGTAAGGTAAATAAGGCTCGAATACATAAAGATAAAAGGTGTCATTTCTACAAAAAAAAACCTGGTCACTTCAAAAGCGATTGTCCTAAACGGAAGGTGTAACACCCCACTCCCGCATGACCCGAACCCGACATCGATGGTGATATCCGAGTCCGTGTCCTGCGAGGGTGGCGT
>JAOSBK010000008.1:9517790-9532264 GCA_027568895.1 Erythroxylum shatona
TTATTGCATGTGCACAATTTCATTGTTTGACCAATACCAATATGCATAACATTATCCAATTAGTCCTAATCACTCTCTCGACCTTTGCCAAATTACTATTTTACCCTTCCTGTCGGGGGTAGGATGTTACACGATTAACCAGGGCTTGATCCACTTTGTTTACCATTAAATCACCAATTTAGTATTGGGCAATCTTTGGTGGAGTTCTACCATACTATGCCTAGAATGGTGACGTGCTGATTGAACTATGATATGACGTGTTGTACCAAAATTTTACCCAAGGGAGGAACTAGTGCCACTTGCAAGGTTGATGCGATACAAAACATTGCAAATACTACTCAAGACACCGATTTATTACCTCTGACTGACCAATAGATTGTGAATGGTATGCTAAGCTCATATGTATCTTAGTTCTAGACATTTTAAACAACTCACGCCAAAAATTAATCATAAAGATAAGGTCCCGATCACTTACAATCAATTTGGGTAGTCCATGGAGCTTAATTACTCCATCAACAAACCTTTCAGCTACCATTTTAGCTGTGAATGGGTACAATAAGGTTAAAAAATGTGCTGCTTTAATAAGGCCATTGGAAGTTGGCAACCTTTCCACGAAATCCATTGAGATTTCTTCCCAAATCTGAATTGGGATTGTAAGTGGTTGGAGGAGGTCGACTGGTGATAAGGTATCAGCTTTATTTCGCTGGCAATCAATGCAGGAGTTGACATGCTTCTTCACATCTTTGTACATTGATGGCCACTAAAATTGAGGAACCAATCTCTTATATGTTCGAAAAACCCCGGAGTGACCTCCATAAGGCAAATTATGGAATTCCTACTACAATTGGTTCATAACTCGACTCTTGTAACATACCAATCCATGTTGCCACTTGTAATGACCTTCAGGATTTTCAGTGGCAAGTTTACCAATCTTCTACATATAGCTTCATTAACAACTTCTTTTTGATTTCCTCCCATAGTTAGGTTTGAGGAATGAACAGAGAATTCAGACTTAGACTAACCATCACTCTAGATAATGCATCAATGGCAAAATTTTCCTTGCTAGGTTTATAAGTGATCTCGTAGTCATACCCGAGTAGTTTGGTTACCCATTTTTGTTGCTTCGGAGTAGCTATACGCTGCTCCAACAAGTATTTTAAGCTACATTGGTCAGTATGGATGTAAAATCTCCGGCCCAAGAGGTATGGTCGCCAAGTTTGGATCGCTTGAATGATAGCTAACAACTATTTGGCATAAGCCAACCATGACTGCTTGGTGGCCCCAAAAGCTCGATTCATGTATGTAATAGGCTTCCTTTGTTGTGTTAGAATTGCTCCAATCCCATCCCTTGAGGCATCCGACTCAATGGTGAATGATTCTTCAAAATTTGGAAGGACAAGGGTGGGCATTGAAGTCATGGCAGTCTTTAAAGCTTCAAATGCTTTGTCTGCTCTGCTGACTAGTGGAATTGTCCCTTTTTAAGCAAGTTGGTCAGAGATTGGGCTATGATGTCGTAAGTTCGAACAAACTTCTTGTAATAGCCTGTTAGCCCTAAGAAGCCACGTAGTTCTGTCACATTCAATGGTTTGGGCCAAGGAACCATGGCTTCAATCTTTCTTTGATCTACCTTAACACCATCGATAGAAATTATATGCCCAAGATATTCTACCTCTTGCTAGCCAAACTCGCATTTGTTGAGTTTCATGTATAGTTGGTTCTGTCTCAGTATCTGTTAACACTGTCCTAGCATGTTTAAGATGTGACAACCAATCTCATCTGTAGATCAATATATCATTAAAAAACAAGCGTGAATTTTCGTAGGTAAGGCCTAAATATAGAATTCATAAGAGATTGAAAAGTTAAAAGAGCATTGCAAAGCTCAAACGACATTACCAGGTACTCATAATGGCTACTATATATGTGAAAAGCAGTTTTGTGAATGTCAACATGAACTCGTACCTGGTGATAGTCTGCTCAGAGGTCAAATTTGGTGAAGTAGATTGCTCTGTGTAATTCGTCAATCATATCCTCAACTGTTGGAATTGGAAATTTGTCCTTGATAATTATTGCATTAAGGGCTCTATAGTCTGTGTGAAACCTCCATGACCCATCTTTTTTCTTTACTAGAAGAACTGGAGAAGAAAAAGGGCTAGTACTATTTCTGATTAATCTCGATTGCAACATTTCCTATACCTGCTTCTCAATTTCATTTTTTGGAATAAGCATATCGATATGGTCGAACATTGACTACTTCTGACCCTTCAAGTTGATTCTATGCTCCACTTTTCTTTTGGGAGGCAGTTGTTTGGGTTAAATGAACACATCCCTGAACTCATCCAACAACAACTTCATATCAGGTGGTGCTTCCTTATAACCTTCATTTAGACTTTTTTGCAAACACATGACGTACAAGGTATGTTCCTGGCATTCTCCCCCTACAATCTCATAGTATTCTATTGGTTCAATTCTCTTTCGAGGAATTCCTTGCAATTTACACTGTTGTCCTTTCCATACAAAGTTCATTTCCATTTTTCTCTAGTCACACAATACAGAACCCAATTGTTGGAGCCAGTGAACTCCCAACACAATATCTAAGCCAGCCAATGGAAGGGAATAGAAAGTAAAGGAAAAAGGAGTACCTTGCACTTCCATGGTTACGTTGTCGAACCTCCCACTACACTGCAAAGAAGACCCATTGACAACCTTAACCTGGAAGGTTTTGATGGGTATGGTCAGCAACTATAATGATTCTACTACCTTTTCACCGATAAAATTGTGTGTCGAGTCGTTGTCAACTAGGGCTATAAAATCACGATCCCCAATTCGAGCTACAACCCATATAGTTTGTGTTGTAGACTAACCTGTTAAGGCATAGAGAGAGATTTCAAGATCACCCTCTTCTTCTTGCTTTACTGCGTCATCCTCTCCATTGTCGAGTGGCTCACCTTCAAGCAATAAAAGTTGCTCCTGTTTGCACTTATGGTCAGGTGTAAATCGCTCGTCACAATTAAAACACAACCCTTGTGCCCTTCTCTTCTGCATCTCTTCCCACAAAATTCGTTTTATGGTCACCGTCGGTTTAAATTTAGGAGTAGAGAATTCAAACGGTAGCTTAGCAAGGGGTCTTGCTATTTTCCTCTGTTGGGCCAACTGCTTATCCCTCATCCTAGCCAAGAATTGATTGGCTCGACTAAACTACTTTGTGGGATCATCTCCAGAAAATCATGGAAATTCTAGTTTAGTCATTTTAGAGGGGACTAGTTGACGCCCTTTTTCTAAATTTGTTGGCGAGCCTGAGAATTGCTACTGGATCCCTTCTTTTTTGAAATCACCACATCAATCAACTTAGCAATAGCTTCCTCCATGAGGTGGAGTTTGTCAGCAATGTCTTGCTCCATCCGGCTCATCCCATCTTGCAAATTACCCATGCGAGGTTTTCAATTCGTTTCTTGTTCGTATACATGGCTCTGATACCAGTTAATAAGGTCCCAATCCAAGCTATATCTCATAAACAATTAAACAAATAAACGAACACGTATGTTTCTCCTCTTAATGAGAAACCAACCAATAACCTTTTTTAAAATTTTGTATTCACCCCAAAACCATTCCCAAAAGAGTCTTAAATATAGCCAATAAAAGATAAGTAATGATCCACAACTGTTCTACCTATATAGACCAATTCTTAAGCAAGCATAATAACATAATGGAATATAACTGAATAATGAAAACATGGCTAAGTAATGAATTCAATTACTTCAAACACGTCTGCTACTACTCTAAAAATCTCATATTTCATTTAGGAATCCTCAAGGATCTTCTTGGCTCAACAATATCTACGTAGATTCCACTAATAGAGCCGACGATAGTCTCCCTCAGCTTACCTCCTCCAAGGCAAAGATCTTCAACGGCTGCAATGCTTCTTCATAGCTTAAATGCTCACATTTTCTTTCACAAGGCTCTGTAGATGGTCAAACTCTTTCTCAAGAGTCCGAAGAATTTTTCTTCCTTGATGCTTTTTCCCTTCTTTTCTATGCATCTATGATTGCAGTTGCTCACCCCTTGAGAGGCCCCAAAAAATCCATGATAGCAAAGCATCAGCATCATCAGGAAGAACTCCATTTCAAGGCCAACACTAGAAGAAACCATTACAGCCTCATCATAAAGACATGTGCTTGAAGCATAATCTGATGACAATAGGGATTCATCCAGATAGAAAACCGATGCATCACCATTAAGAATAATCTTCTCTTTAATCTCAGTGCCTTGGATACGATTGTTTGAATCAGCTACTGTATTGAATTTATGAGAATACCTACTCAAATCACAAGAATGAGATAGTTCCTATAAGAACTCGTCCATCTTTCTAAGCTGGAAGCTCCCAGAAAACAAATGCAAGCATGTGTCTGGTCCACTTCATGGTTCATTAACTATGAACCTGGGGCAGGAGGCTGTAGTTCATCCACGGTAAATTGTATGACCTTGCTAAGATGGCTAGCAGCAAGATACTTGCGTCTAATAAGTGATTCAAATACAGAACGCCTTTTTTCAAGGAGCTTTGCTCTCTCTGAATCACCTGGCAACGGTCAATTATCAATAGAATATGTTAGTTAACCCTGGCTCCTATCACGGCATTTAGACTTGATGCTAGATATTGTATCACAATTGGCCCCTGCAGTGCAATCACTGCAAATGACTCTCCAACTTTCTTTTTCTAGAGAAGAATCCCATAGATCTTTAAAACAATCATCACAATCGTCATTCAGATTCCCACGATAGAAATTGTCAACTAGTTCAAAATCCTGACTTTTCCCTTCATTCCCAATAATCTCAACCGCTGAGGAAATATCCAATGGTGTCCAAGGACAATTAAGAATTATTTCAATCCACTCACTATCAACACTTTGCGGCAAACACAGACTGCATTTTTGGCATAAGATTACCCATAAGCTACAGCACTGCATGTTGGAGATGACTCTCCACATCCACAAACTTCTCCATGCACTTACAGCACAACCAAAGTCTCTAGGTTTTGTTCTCCTCCTCAACCAACAATGCTTCATTCAAAACATCACTTGCGATCCCATTTTTTAAAGACCCAAAATAACTCTTCAAATCACTAACTCTGATTTTCAACAAGTCCTTCATGTCCGAATTCATAGAAACCCAATATGACTGAACCCATCCCTTTATCTTGGTCTAATGCCTTGATAATCCAACCCAAAATGGAAGCAATACTCGCTTTCTGCTTCAAACTCCTCAACTCACTCTGCACAGGAGCAACTCTAGCCTCCAAGCTATTTATCTTCTGCTGACTCTCCTCCTGCAAACTCTCTTTCACAGGATCAACAGGACTCTGAATTCCAAAGGTCGATCGCTGTCTCTCATCACCTCCTCGTACTCCTTCCCCTCATTTGCTGCCTCGTAGAGCAAATTTGCATAGAAATGAGCAAACTCAATCGACTTCAGGGACAATTCCGTGGCTCTTCAGGCAAAATTAATAGTGTTCCCCAGATGTCATTGCTTGGCATGGGGGTCATCCATCATAGACGCCACTTTTACACACATAGTGCCTTGAACACGGTAAATTAAGGCCGATTGCGGCGAGTTATCACCGTGGAACATGATTCCTTCATTAGCCTAAGCGCTTTTGTGTGGTTTCCACGGCGAAGCGCCGTTAACGCTCGGTCGCCTTTGAGCTTAATTGCAAAGGACAACGAACCATCCAATTCTTTAGAAATGAACGGCTCGATCTTGGCGAGAGTAAAATTACTAGGATTGGTCAAAAACTCGGCTTCATCGGCCGTTGTTTTCGTCGTCATCTTAGAGCGAGAAGTGGCAGCGCGCTTCTTATGCCCCATAACTGCTCATATGTTAGTTTGTTTCTCTCCATCACTAGGGAATATTGTCTCATGTACAAATATCTTTCTTTCTCTATCTCTGCCCGGTTATATGCACAGAGAGCTTACGTGCATTTTAGAAAGGAAGACTTACTTTACTTGAAAGACTTGGATTGAAGAGATGGCAATGGAGGAGGGAGATTTGAGCGGAGTAGTTGTGTAGGGTGGCGATCGGCTACAAATGAAGAGTGTACTCGAGTTCTGCCGTTATTAAGGACAATGCAAAGTGATATGTTATGAGATTCTAATTCAACTGCAGCCTCCCTATTTATCAATGGTTTAAAAACCGAGCCGGATATTAAACTCAAGGTTTAGAGATTTAATCGGTAATGAATCGCTATAAAATTAACATATAATAAATAAGAAATAAAATTTATAAGAATAAGTAAAAATAAATATATAAGATTTTTATTGCATTTTTCATTTTTTAATAAATTTATTAATTTATATAATTTTAATAACATAAATATTTATTTGATAATGATCTTATGAGTTCAATATCGTAATTAAAAAAGATTAAAGGTTAATTTTATAATAATTTTAATATGTTAAATAGATATTACGAAATCAAATAAATTTTATTCAAATTTTAATATAAAAAAATAGTGATAACTTTCCAATTATCTAATTTTGCACGTATTAATTACTCGTCTCGAGCAAATAAACCATAAAAACTTTACTGTAATCGCCTAGGCATTTTAATGGTGGCCACAACTTCAAGCTTCGGGGACATGGCATCTAGTACCGAAAACCGCAAGTTCGCGGAATTCTCATCATGCACGTAGTTATGCAAAAACCCATCATCTTCTACTGTATAATTAATTACTTGTTCAACAATATTAGTATTATTTGGTTATTTTGAAGCAAAATATAGCTCACCTCCATAACAACCAGGTTCATATAACCTTTTCGAGACTCCGCTTCCATTTTTCAAGTCAATCTTCACAATACCTAACATCTTTGAGGCTTTCTCAGCAATTCCTTAATATGCGTAACAAGTTTTCTTCTCATCGTAAGAAAGATTGATGCATAAAAGTTCCAAACTTCTTTAAGATAGAACCAAGATTTTTAAATGAACCAATCTGGACAATCCGGTCCGACTAAAAATATTTGAACCGGCCAATTTTTATTTAAGTAAAATTGAACTAAACACAGTTCAAACTTTTTCGGTCTGACCGAACGGTCCGATCTGATTTTTAAAACCTTCCTATTTATATTAGGTACAGAATCTGAAATCATTTCCCAGGCAGGCGATTTCGACGGAAGTTGACTGTTTGTCTTTACACTTGTCCTCCAGAGACAAGTATGTATCCTTATTTTCAAATCAAAAACAGCAAGAAGTTTTGGTCGCATATGTAAGAGACGTCACCAACTTCTTCAACACAGTCGAAGGAAACTACACTGGTTGCTTTAAAGCCTCTCAAGGCCCATAGAAATTGCTCTTCAAATGTCTGATGGCTATGCATCACCAATCAATCACGGACAGACCCCAAAACAAAGAAAAGATTCACGAATCCTTCAAGTTCAGGTGGACAAAGACACCAGACATGAACTCTAAACACAAGCCTGCAAGAATATCTCATTTATCATATTATATCTGGATGCAACTTAAATACATGAATATTCAAATTAACCAAATCATCCACCTCATCTACTTGCTCCAAAATTTTTTATACTCTGATGCAACAATAACCTTACAATAAATGCATACGCTCCACATAAGATTGGAGCAACCACTTGTTCAGAGGCTCTCCACACCCCACAAAACACCCAGAATTACCATTTTCAGTGAAAAATGGGAAGCTGAACATATGCAGCAAATCATGCACCGCATGCCTCACCATGGAAGATCCTGTCACTCTGCTTCGTCGGCCCCATCCAGTCACTATATCAATTCGAATGGGACTAACCCCTGAAACTAGCATCCGACGGCGAAACCAAGCTAGGGTCCTGGATAGAGCTGTCACAGCAGTGCCATCAGACATAACATGCAGGTTAATAAGCCAGTAGCATGAGCTTTTCTCCTTGACCGCATCAGGGTATACATTTTTCCCTGCAGCAACCTCCCAAACCAACCCAGCCTCCTCCTTCAAGCCTGATTTGTGAAAGAAATCGACCACTGCATCTACAAGCCCCCTCTTGCTCTCTCTATTCTCACTATGCATCAGATCCAAGAACTTGTTCACGTGATTCTTCACATTTTGACCATCAGGTCCAGCGGAAGGCATAGAGACCAGAAACATATGTGCAGGGTGGCCTGTCACTGCCATGAGCTCACAACAAAAACCCATGTCACAAGGTGATCTTGCCTCTGTGCAACAGCTAAGAAGTAAAGTGTAAGTCTGAAGAGAAGGGTTTAATCCCAACTCCACCATGCCTTGTAGCAAGTTATAAGCATCTCCCAATCGATGCACCCTTAGGAATGCACTGAGCAGAGAATTGCAGGTGGGCACATTTGGGAGCAAGCCAGTTCTTAGCATGGTCTGATACCATTCCCAAGCCTTTTCAACATTTCCGGTTTTTCCCCATAAGTCCACTAGAAGGCCATAGACAGGCTCATCAGGCACCCAGTGCTTTCTTTTCATCTCAGAAAAAACTGCTTCTGCTTCTTCAAGATACCCACAGTGTCCAAGCACCTCCATCACTATGCTGTAAGTCACTTTATCTGGTTCAAAGCCAACATTCTGCATGTCTCGATAGAGTTTCAAAGCACTCTGATAATTCCTAGCCTTTGCTTGCAATGCAATCATGATATTATAAGTTACTAAATTAGGAACACAACCCTGTTCAACCATCTCAAAAAATAGCTTGTTAGCAGCAGTTAAATGGCCTGCTTTTCCAAGGCAGTTTATTATAACACTGTAAGTAAATGTGTCTGGTGAGAGGCCAGCTGCTTGCATTCTCTGATACATTTCCATGGCAAAATCAAGAAATCCAGCCTTAGCATGGATGTCTATGAGTGTACAGTAGGTGACACGATCAGGATGACATCCTGCCTTCTGCATTTGATTGAACACATCAACTGCTTCCTTCAGGTAGTTTGCACGACCGTAACTATGAATAATACGATTATATGTAACAACATTAGGCTGGCATCCATCTCTTGTCATCTGATCGAGTAATTTGTTAATTGTCGAAAACTGCTTTGCACGTCCCAGGATTCCTATCATGGTAGTGTAAGTATGATCATCATGCCAGAAACCAGGTTGCTGCTTCAACCAATAGAAAAAGCCGAGAGCAACATTATGATCTTGAACCTGCTTTAGAACTTGGTTCGCTTGATATGCATCCATGGAGTAACCAAGCTTTTCAAGAGCTTCCTGTGTCATATAACCCCACCTCAATTTTCTCAATATATTGGAAACATTTTCAACAATATGTCCACTGCTTGGAAAGTTCCTAGCAGCCGGAGCAATTCTAACTGCCAATCTACCATCTCTTGAGGTTTTTCTATCTTCATAGAAGTTCTCCCCACTTGTAGCTGAATTCTGGAGATTGCAGTTAAAATTTGGTAACAATGAATTTGTTTGAGCTTTGGATTTCTGAGGAATAGACCTTTTCTTATCATACACCGCTGATGTTACAACATGACTTTCCAACGTATCACCAGTAGCAGAGCTTGAAGCTCGTTTGAATCCTTTATCAAAATTTGATTTGTTGCCTTTATCCTTTGTATTGTTAGAAGACCTGGTGGCACTTGACCCAACTGCAACGTCTGCAGATGATTTTGAATAAACTTTGGTGAAGTTACCTTTCCTGATAGCTTTCACGTTAGATTTTGTATTTGAACCTGGCCGGGCACCATCGACCACACAATTTTGAGGTAACTTTACTCCTGATGCATCAGTCAAGGGTAGTCTGTAGTTTACCAAATCGGATATCAAATTAACTGCTGTAATACCTGCTTTCAGAAGTTGGTCAGACATATGAGAAGTTGCATCTTTTTCAATAGTGTCAGTGCCACTGGCATGACCAGCATAATCCGATATTCCAAGAGAGTTAGGAGTTGATAGTACTTGGGGGAAACAAGTTGGGTTTTGAATTTTCACATTGTGAGAACCCAAATACTTTAATGTGTCTGCTGAAGATGACTTCTCTACCCTAGCTGAAGGTTTTGAGAGAAAGGTTCTTGTTTGCTGATTTCTAGAAACACAGCTTTCATCTTCACAGCAAGTACAAGAACTACCATCGGCAGCTCCACAGCGTGTTCCATTTATGAAAAATGACCTGGCAGTACTGGAAAGGTTGCTCAACTGCTTAGCCCGCAACATGATTGATCTGCACTTAAAGCATCACATGTCCAAAATGCTGTTTACCATTCAGGATATCTAGAAGAAAACAAGACTATCTCTTTTTTATTTCAACAACCCTAGAAATTAGTACAAGCAAACGAACACAATCAAGAAGCAACTTTGAATAGTTAAACAAACGCATTTTCTATATTGAATGAGCATTTTCCACTGCTCCTAACCATGAATGGGCGTCTATTTTGGTTCTTTTTCCACCTTCATTCTGTATCCAATCACCCAGAAAAAAAAAAGATGTTAGTGGTCAAAAACCCTAAAACTAATAACTCTGAATCAAATGTTCAATTTGTGAGTAAGGTAAGGATTATTCTGGCTGAGGGCTGGACATTTACAAAATAGCCAACCAAGCCATAGATCCAACAAACAAGGAAATTTCACTCAATTAACAGAATGAAGCTAATGGAAAGAATAAAATGAGATACAAGATAGCTTTCTTCGGTATTGACTTAAGTATCTCACTAGAATTCTTTATAACTCAATAACAAATGCTTTCAATAACACGAACAGAAAATCATCAAAAGAAAATCAAAATTTACCCTTAAAAGTATAAACTTTACCATATACATGAAGAAAACTATAGACTCTCCACATCTAACAGTGAAATGAGAAGAAAAGTAGATGGTGTTAACAGCCAGAAGCAGAAAATAATTGATAAACACAGAAAGTTGCCAAACGTAGCGGTGACAGAGAGAGTAGCAACCTGAGATGGTGATAAAAGTTGGTGCCAGTGGACGGAGAAATATGAAGAACTCCACAGGGAGAGAGGTGATAGAATAGAGACGGAGAAGAGAGGCGGCTCCCTTCTTCCTGCCGTCAACTCATCAGATTTTCCAAACTAGCTGGGCGAGTAGAGAGAGGCCTAAGTAAAAGTACAAAAACAAAACCTTCATAAAAGTAAGACACGGCCATTTTTAATTATTTATTTCAATCTTTTTCCTCTTCTTTTGTAATTGTAATGATCTAGCTGGGGACACGTTACACTTTTCAATACGCGGCACGTGAGATTTGGGTGATTCCACCTTCCAATTTATTAAAATCTCTTTTAGTATTTACGAGTAACAATTTGCATTGCTTAGCTCAGGTTATGTTTTTTATATAATACAAAAAAAAAATTAATGAGAGCCTAATTCCAAAGGGTAAACGCCAGACCAGACTTATTTTAGTTGGACAAGAGAATTCAAATGTTCAATGGGACAGAAGTTACGGCTGCCACCAATTTTAATGTCGTATTCCCATTAACGTTTGAACATTACTACAAAAGTAATGGCTAATAGAGGACAGGATTTAAGCAAATTATCCTAATGGACGGTGATGTAGACGAGCAGGGCCAAGACTGCAGGGATTGATTTTGGAATTTGGATTTGCAGTCAACGTTTCTTGCAGCTCAAGATTGAGTTGGGAAATCTTAAAAAAAATGGTAATAATAATAATAGATTTGGGTCCCGTAATTTTAGGAACCGTACAGTGGCTTTAAATTTTGTCGAATTTTGAGGTCAAACGTATGTGAGCAGACCCTATTGTGCTCCTTGTCAGGATTCGAACTGAACTAGCCCAACGTCCTCTGGGCCTTCGACCATAAATGAAGAAGCGGCACAAGCAAGTACTTCATTGTTGTTTAGACTTTGTTTGAGATAGTCAGTTCTCATAAAATAAACTTATGTTATTTTTTTAAAAATAAATTTAATGATGGAACATATTTTGACCTTGGGCGATGAAGTTTTTTTTACTTAATTATTTTTTTTCACAAGTAATGTATAACTTCTAAACTCTTATTCTTTGAAATATTTGCTTGAATCACCTAAATTACTGTTACCGTATAGTAAAAATTAAAATTTGACAACTTCCTATTATCAAACAAAGAAAGTTTGAAACCTTCTAATTAATTGCATGAATGTGAATATAGCTTGATTTGTATTTCACCTTATGTAGAAAAAAATTATTTAACAGGAATCCACATAAGCACTCTTCATTAATTGGTATAAATCAAGTTACACAAAACAAACAGTTAAATACAACAATTATAAGCAAAATTGACATGATTACAATAAAATTTATCACAAGGGATAAGGTAACTTATGAAGAAATAAGTAGAGAAATGCAATTTGCTTGGGAATTTTGAGAGAGAAGGAACTCTAACAGAGATGGGGGGTTTTCAACTTTATCTTCAATACCTTCCTCGAGTTAGAGTATAGGGACGAGAAATGCCTAACTAGCCTAGCAAGAAATTATGTTGATTACACCCCAAAGCAAGAAATTATGTTGGTGAGGTAATCCATTATAAATCTATAAGTGTAGAGACAACTCGGCCAGTCAAAATCATATATAATATGTAGATTTAGGTGATTCTCTGGTAGAAATAATAATCCTTATCTTAGTTTTAAGATAATTGACTATTCTTATTACTACTTTGAAGTGTAGCTGAGAAGGTTCTTCTATGGATAGACTATGTTAATTTACCATATAAGTGATATCCCACTTAGTTATAATAAGATAAAGTAATTTTCAAATCAAACTTTGATATTGGTTTGGATCATAAAAACCTTAACTTTTAGCATATTCTGAAAGATGTAGAAGAGTTTATTATAGGATGGTGGCAAATAGGAATAAACAATATGATATATTAATTAAAAAGGTTTGCCTATTTAACTTTATTTACTTTGGGAACAAAATTACCTGGAAGTTGTCTTATGTAAGTTTATCTCAAAATTATATAAATATACATGCGTTTGTTTCTCATGTTGAGAGCATTTACTTGAGGTAACCCATTATAAATCTATGAGTGTAGAGGCAACTCGACCAATCATAATCCTATAAAACATGTAGATTTAGGTGATTCTCTAGTAGAAATAATAATCCTTATCCTAGTTTTGAGATAATGGACTGCTATTATTACTACTTTGAAGTGTAGCTGGGAAGGTTCTTGTATGAATTGACTATGTTAGTTTACCACATAATTGATATATGACTTAGTTATAGTAAGATAAAGTAATTTGCAAATCAAACTTTGATATTGGTTTGGATCCTAAAAAGATTAACTTTTAGCATATTCTGAAAGATGCAAAAGAGCTTATTATTTCAAGACATAACATTGTTGACGGATAGATTAGCAACCAACAGAGTGGCATCCTTTGATCTTTTTAGGGTGATGATAATTCTAGTGAACCTAGAGGGAATGGGTAACTATATTATCTATAAAGACTAAGCCTTAGTATGCAAAGAAGAAAGGGTAAGCGATTTCATCAGAAAAAAAGCTTCATGGTAGGCTCTCATGGAATTGCTTTTAGGTAATTACATTCTATTCAGAACTATAAAGAATGTTGACGTTATTGTTCAATAGGTGATTGTGCAAGATTTCAACCTTCCATTCTTGTCTCATAAATAATATCCAATGTATATTTTAGTTGTGACATAAAAATACCTTTTAATGAACTAGTAGCTTTTAATCCTAAAAAGTACTCGACCTTCTTAAGATCCTTAATGTATAACCTGTCATTAAGAAAACATTAAATTTTTCAATTTGTTTAGAATTATTCCCTGCAATAATCATGTAATCTATATAAATTAAAAAAACTATAAATGAATTATTAAATTTAAGAGTAAGAAGGGAATAATCAAGTATAGATTACTTAAAGTTGAATGCCAAAAGTGCATTTGACAACTTGGCAAACCATTTCCACATGATTGCTTAAGCCTGTAGAGTGACTTCTCTAGTCTGCATACACACATACCTCCAGGTTTACATACCCTAGGTGGAGGTCTCACATATATTTTCTCTTCAAGTTCACCATGCAAAAATACATTATAAATGTCAAACTAAGGTAAGTCACAATTTTTAACAATTACAATTACTAAAAGACATCGACAATTTTTTAATTTGATGATGAGGGAAATTTTTTCTATACAGACTACTCCCTTAACTTGACTAAAGATTTTGTCTACCAGCCTGGATATTGTGTCTTTTCATGATACCATCCGTTTTTCACTTATTCTTAAATGAGATTGCTCTTTTATCCTTAGGTAAAATGACCAAGCTCCAGGTTCCATTTATTTCTAGTGCATTGATCTCTCATTTCATATCATCTATCTAATTTAGGTCAGTTTGTGCTTGGTTGTAGGTTTTTGGCTTTTTGTTGTGCAAAACTTACTACAAGAAAGTGTTTATACGATGGTGGGAAATAGGAATAAACAATATAATATATTAATTAAAAAGGTTTAACTATTTAACCTTGTTTGCTTTGGGAACAAAATTACCTGGAATTTGTCATATGTA
>JAOSBK010000008.1:9546817-9569118 GCA_027568895.1 Erythroxylum shatona
CTTCTCAACATAGAAACATGAAACACATCATGTAATTTGGCCAATTCTCCAGGAAGAGCTAATTGATAAGCTACTGGCTCAACTCTCTTCAGAATCTCATAAGGACCAATATAATGTGGACTGAGCTTACCTTTCTTCCCAAATCGAAGTATGTGTTTCTATGATGACACTTTCAAGAATACCTTATCACCCATTTGATACTCAATATCTTTCCTTTGTAGATCAGCATAAGACTTCTGCCTATCACTGGGCAGCTTTCAATCTTTGTTGAATAATCTGAGTCTTTTCTTCAGTATCTTTCACAATTTCTAGCCCTATCATCTTGTTTTCACTCAACTCCGTCCAACATACCGGAGTTCTACACTTCCTACTATACAATGCTTCATAAGGTGCTATGCCAATGCTCGTCTGATAACTGCTATTGTAAGCAAACTCCATCAAAGTCAGATAATTATCCCAACTCCCAGGAAAATCTAACACACAACCCTGTAACATATCTTCCAAAATCTATATAACTCGTTCAGATTGTCCATCTATCTGAGGATGGAAAGCAGTACTAAACTTAACCTGAGTACCCAATGCTTCCTGGAGACTTTTTCAGAATCTTGAAGTAAATCGAGGATCACGATTAGAAATAATCGACAATGGTACTCCGTGTAGCCTTACTATCTCATTTATATACAAATCTGCAAGCCTATCCAAAGAGTAGTCAGGATGAACAGGCAGAAAATGAGCAGATTTGGTAAACTTATCTACAATTACCCATACCGCATTATGCTTCCTTTGAGTAAGAGGAAGTCCAGTGACAAAATCCATAGTAATGTTATCTCATTTCCATTGAGGAATAGAAATAGGATGTAACAAACCAGATGGAACTTGGTGTTCAGCTTTAACCTGCTGGCATGTCAGACATTTTGCTACATAATCCACAACATCTCGTTTCATACCTGACCACCAGTAATACTGCTTTAGATCCTGATACATCTTGTTTCCGCCCAGATGTATAGTAAATACTATATTATGAGCCTTAAACAACAGCTTCCTCTTCAATTCATCATTAGCTGGCATACACAACTGATCCTTATATACAATTCACCATCACCTTGCACAAAAAAATCAGACTGTTTACCTTCTTAAGTAGCCAAGATAAGTTGTTGTAACTTATCATCAACTCTCTGAGCATCACAAATTTCTTGCCTCAACTTAGATCTTGCTTTCAACTGAGTTATTAAAGCTCCATCAGATTCAAGTTCCCATTCACCTCGCTTCACTGATAATGCTGAAATTGTGTTCCGACTCAAGGCATCTGCCTCAACATTAGCCTTTCCCGGATGATAATCCACAATACAATCATAGTTCTTAAATAGTTCCAACTAACACCGTTGTCTCAAATTGAGTTCTTTCAGGGTAAACAGATACTTTAGACTCTTATGATCTGTGAAAATTTTACACCTTTCACCATACAAGTAGTGCCACCAAATTTTTAAGGCAAACACTACCGCTGCAAGCTCTAGATCATGTGTAGGCTAATTCTATTCATGAGTCTTTAGTTGCCTAGAGGCATAAGCAACTACCTTTCCTTCCTGCATCAAAACACAACCCAAACCAGTTCCAGATGCATCACTAAACAAAACATACTCCTTACCAGAAATAGGTTGAACCAATAGAGGAGCCTAGGTAAGCATATTTTTCAGTTGGTCAAAACTACTATGACATCTATCAGACCATTTGTACTTCACTCATTTCCGTAAGAGTTTAGTTAAAGGAGAAGCTATCACTAAGAACCCCTTAACAAAACGACGATAATAACTAGCTAGACCCATAAAACTTCTCACTTCTGTCACATTCCGTGATGACTTCCAATTAACAATCGCTTCTATATTACTAGGATCAACTCTAATTCATTCAGAAGAGACAACATGTCCTAAAAATGATATCTTCTGAAGCCAGAAATCACACTTACTCAGCTTACCAGTGACTTGCATTGTTTTATCTTTCAAAATTGGTCCAACCCATCTTCAATATGAGCCAACCTTTTACGAATAGTGTCCACATTCAGTCCACCGACCATTGAAAGCCCGAATTCCTTCCAAACGTAGCTCTAATACTAGTTGTTATAGGAGCTAATTTATAGGCTTTGTCATAGCTTTAGAATCCATTATAATTGCAATACAACTTCTTATGTCCTCAATTAGAATCTATCAAACACTTAGAAGGTGTGGCATTTTCACAAACACCGTATATGCGTTTTGTTTTTGTAAAGAGGGTGTTTAGATGGACAACTTGCATCTAAAATGTGCAACAAGACTTACAGTAAGTGTGAGACTTACTCTTGTGGGTTCAAAAATCCAAATAAAAAAGAAAACTTTAATTTTCAAAACCAAAATATAATAAAATAACTATATTAATATTATGTTCATATCAATTTAAAATAAAATCTTATACAAGAAAAATCTATGAAATATAGAACAAGTAGTCTAATATGTCTTTACTCATTAGTGCAAAGGAATTAGTTAAATTAGCAAGGAACTAGTGAAAACTTGGCATATTTTCCAACGTCGTGATTTGGATTACGCATGCATGTAACTTGTCGCCGCATTCAAATTGATTTAACCCAAAGATCCACCAAGGTTAGAACAGTTTAACGGATTATTTAATAATTAAATCAAATGGAGCCACAGCTGAGAATCACAACTGTACACCCGTACAAAGCCATGAACGAGTACACGTCAACAAAGTCAAGAGCTTTGCATGGAGACGATTAGATGCTTAGAAAAAGAACACAGCAACGGCAGCGGCACCAGCGACGGCAGAGACGGTAATGGTGGCAGCACCACTATCGGCAACTGGAGCATCAGCAACAGTTGATTCGCCTGCTGGCGCAGGTGCCGGAGTTCCGTCGGTGGATGGAGCAGGAGGAGATGCGATGTCGGCCTCTGGGGCTCCGGCAGGAGAAAATCCCTCTTCAGAGGGAGATGGAGCGGCAGCCGGAGGATTTCCAGAGGTGGGGCTGGAGGCGTCGGGAGCATTGGCCGGAGCTTTGGCGGTGGGGGATGAAGCCTTGGGTGCATCAGCGGTGGGAGCATCTGCTGGAGACTTGGTAGGGGTGGCGGAGGATTTTGGAGAGGGGGAGGTTGATGGGGAGTTTGATGGTGCCTCGGCGGCGAACGCTCCAACGAAGGCGACTAGAAGCAGAGCTACAACAAGAACTTGACGTGCCATGTTAACTTTTGCTATATACTTTTATGTTTTTGTTTGTGTAAGCTGTGATTCTACAGTCTGCAGCAGTAATTCTCTAAGCAATATAGAGCAACACTTGCTTAGAGAAATACTGCAATGGTATAGAACGAGGGAAGACAAGGGATAGGGAAGGTGATTTATAGGGCAAGGAGAGGAGTGAAGTTCGGAGAAAGATGTGAAAAAAGGGTGGTGGTTGTTAATTAATGGGATTCACTGGATGACAGGTTTTGTTGGGTTCTCCAAGAAAATGGGAGGATGGGTATAACGTTTGACCGAGTTTTATGGGTTGCTTGATATATGCAAGAAACAAACAAAGATACCTGTCGATCGATGACGTTGACAGTTGGTAAGTAAAGAGGAAGCTGTTGGAGGCTCTAGGTAACTACATCAATTTATCTTAGAAAAATATATTCAATTTAAACATGTAAAGGGTGAAATTCAAATCAAATTCCATCTAAACTAATTTCATTTTTAATTGATCAAAACAAAATTGCTATAGAAATACAACTTTAATATTATCCTTAATAAGGAAATTAACATTAAACGTAATTAAATTTTAAAAAACATTAAACATAATATAAATACACATAACTTTTGCTTTCTTCATTACGTGATATAAAATTCTTTAAAATTAAGTCACTTATATGTCCCACGAAATAAGATTAGTTTCTCAAATTGAGAATTCAATTATTTTTTTATATTACAGATGTAAAAAATTTTAAATCATATAATATATAAAATAGCCTTAAAACGTCACTTATTAGATAGATAATTGATATTTTAATAAAATAAGTTAAAATATGAATATTTTTTGTACTTTATATGATTTCAATATTTTTGTAATTTAAAATTTAAATTTTCGTACTTTATTTTTTATTATTTAATGAAGTATGAGAATTTTTAAAAAATAAAAATAGAAATATTTCTTCAAAAATGATTAAAATCATAATAAAATGGTTTGACATGTTTAACAGTAAAAATTTTCAATTTAATAGTTTTTTTGTTTTAGTTAAATTTTAATTAAAAAAATAATATTTTTATCTAATTTTTAGTTAATTTTATGATTCAACAAAATAGCACCCGTGGCGGTGGTAGGCGAGAAAAATGAAAAATACTCCTGACTGTGGTGGGCGAGAAAGAAAAGGAAAAGAAAAAGGAAAATTTGTGGCAAAAATACCCAAAAATATTTGACCCAAAGAGTGCCTTCGTGCGACTCTGCCTCTAAGTACCCACTTACAAGAAATGGAGGAGGGGCCGGCGGCGACACCGTCATCCGGCGGCCGGACTGTGGAAGAGTGCCAAGACATGATTCAACGAAGTTTCAGAAGTAAAAATTTGTCATCTTTCTCTTTCTCTCTCGCTGTTACTCCTTTCAATATGATGAATCTTAATTCTAAACAGGGCCAGGGTTGTAGGATTTTGGGACTGGGAATATTCAATTAAGATTTTTGTAGTCATATGAAACTTTCATCACCATTTTCTTCATTGAGACAATTGGGATTGTTAAACAGTTTGTTTTTTTGGGAATGCAGCTCCAATGGTGAAATTCCTGAAAGAGAATTTGGAGAAGTCTGGGTGTTGGGTTGGTGGCAATTTCATCAAGGCTGTTCACTGTGACAAGAAAATCAGCGGTGGTTATGTTCGTGGCGAAGGGGTGACTATCCTTTGCTGACTCAAGTTTTTCTTTTTTGTTTAGGATTTTTGCAAGTGAAGAGCTTTTTAAGGTTTATGGTTTTTGTGCTTCCGTGTGATTGGAATTGTCTGCATTTCAGTGATTTATAGTCAAACAATGTGTTTGAGTTCTTGGTGTGGATCACTCAGTCTCTCAAGTGATTTAGCTGTATATATAGGACATGGTTTACAAAGTGATTAGGTGAATGGCATGTTTACTAAAGAGTAGTTTGTTTTTCAATCGTTTGGACAACCTGAGATGAAGGTCTTCTCCCTCTGTTTTTCCTTTTATGCATTGCCGAACTAATTTTTCCTTTTCTGTTATCTGTTCACTTTGGGATTTCAGATTATGGTGTGCGCTAATCACATGAACATACAAGATGAGGTGAACCAAGTGGTTATACATGAACTCATTCATGCCTATGATGACTGCCGTGCTAAAAATTTGGATTGGGCCGATTGTGCTCATCATGCTTGCAGCGAGGTGTGTATACAAGTTAGCAAACTACATGGATTAATGTAGAGAAGGGATCTTCTTCATAATTTATGATAATAATCATAGCAAGTACAAGACTACAAAAAATTCAATTTCATTCCCCAAAACAACTGCAAAAGCTACTGAAGCTGGTTGTAGAATTGGTACTAGTAACTGTGTCAGGTCTGCTTCGGTACATATAAGAAGCAACTGATATGAGGCAGATCATTGCCTTGGGAGATCAGCATGCTTTTTCTTGACATTGTCATTTAACATATGGACCTAACCTTCACAATAGCAGCATCCAATTTGACTCCTGTTATTTGTTTATTCACTTATTTGTTTATACAGATTCGTGCTGGCCATCTTAGTGGTGATTGCCATTACAAACGGGAACTTTTGCGAGGTTATATGAAAATAAGAGGCCATGAACAAGTGAGTTTCATATGCTGAGAAATTATAACCTCAATTTCAAATTTCAAGGTTCCCCCTGTATGCAAAGCTTGCAATATCCTTCAACTGAACAGGGTGGAATTATAATCTTCCTATGCTGTGAAAATTGGGGTGACTGGCTATATGTTTTTCAGCAAAACTTGCATCTTTTTTTCTCATTTATATTTTTTTCTCGTCTATAAGCAGCATGTTCTAGTTCAAGTTGGGATTCTTACTGAATATGTTGTGGCGTTGAGCAAAGTGGATCTGTATGTTACCTTAATACCCTATAAAACACGTTTCACATTTGAAGAGATTTCACCCAAGTTCCAAGATGTTATGAAAATAACCTAACATAAATTTTCTCCTTTTAGATTTGATGGTATAGAACTTATTGAAATATTTGATTCCTTCTGGAATGATGGTTGTACAATGGTTTAGTTTAGTTGGCTGGCCTTCTGGGTACATAAGACATTGAACCAAACCAGAGGCTCTGAGGAAATTGGAGGTTTAAGAGGGTGATACATTAAGTTTCGTCAATAAGTGGGGGATTCTTGCTACAAATTTAGTTAGAGCTGTTGCAGACATGTTTTGTCTTCAATATTGATAGAACATTAGTAAGTTTACAGAATGCAATTTCAATATGGAGTAGACATATGCTTAAAAAGCAGAACTTGCATGGAATTTGTCTATTTGCTGCTTTTGTCTGATATTTTCATGCCTTTCTCATTTGAATCATTTAAACAACTTTGCAAATTATATGAATGTCAATTCAAATTTCAAATCCAGGAATGTGTGAGAAGAAGAGTTATGAAGTCGGTGACTGCCAACCCATACTGCTCAGAGGCAGCTGCAAAGGATGCCATGGAAGCTGTCTGGGATATTTGTTATAATGATACAACGCCCTTTGATAGAGCTCCTTGAACGAAACCAAGCTGATACAGATTAGCTTCTTTCACTCAGTCTATCATCAAATGTTGTCAAAGAAAACAGATTCTTTCAAAAGGGTGGAAAGGTGCCCCTTTTATTTCGAAAGAATAATCAAAATTTTTCCTGAATTCTTCCATATTTGTCATTGAGATGTAGTTACACTGAGGATCCTCTTATTTTTAAACATATTGTTAATCTTTCAGCAGTGATTAATATTCTTATCTGAATTTTTATCAAGTAATGGTGGCATTTTCTTGAAAGGGGGGTCCAACATTGTCTTTACCACCACTGGTCTGAATTTTCATGGTGTAACCACACTGTTTTCACTACCGTTGACGTAGGAATATAGCAGGTCATTTTATGCTTAACATAAAATAGAGATTTAGTGCGATCCATAGTTTTGACTTTTGAAATTTTTGTCGCGGTCAATCTCATTTTCAAAGCACTTATAGTGATGTGTGTATCCTAAATGTTCAATTGAATGATCTAGTTCGCCCCTGGTTGGCTCGATTATATTTGGATTTCCAGAGCATAAATATATAATTCCACATTTTCTTGAGTCTTGCTTGTTTCCAGCGCAAAGCCAGCGTATGAGTCTGAGGCAGCCATTCCGTGGAGGACCGAGGTCTGCACGTTGCTAGAGTGGCGAAGAAATGTTCACAAGAAATGCTGGTTTTCAGCTTAGGTATCGGTTTTGCCTCTGGTCCTAATCTGTTCTTAACTTCTTCTGGTGGTATTTCTGTCTCAGCCTCAAAAGGGCAGGGCAGCGATGATTGATTCAAGTAGTAGTATATTCGATTTCCATCATAGCTGCTTCTGCTTTATATAAATCAAAGGGAACAAAAAACACTTGGAGAGCAATTGTTTGTCATGTTTCGTTTCACCATCTATTCCAAGTCTTGAAGCTTCGTTTCATCAAACCCTTTTTGCAGTGGCTTTGAGTAGTACCATAAGAGCTCTTGGATCTATATTTTTTGATGGTTCATTGTGTCTTCCGTAGGAACAGATCACCCGTTTCACAATTGCTGTGCCAGTGCTGTTTCATTACATCTGGTCCATATATTTATATGGGACCCACAGAAATGTATGAACCAAATACAATAAAACAATATTGACACAGTCATTATGGAACAGGTGATTTCATTTGGTCCTCCATAACCACATTCAAATGATAAATCAACTCCTTCAATTTTACTTAACTGCATTCCTAACAGTGTGTGTTGAAAACCTTTCTAAGTGAAGGAACTGAAATGTCGCTTCATTCTTAGTTAATTGTAACATATAACAAATATTGGTTAAATTCCAGCATTAAATCTTGATTCAATTAAAATTTGACTTACTTAACTCAGAAATGATTTATATTTATTAATGTTTCAATAAAATAAAATTTAAAATCAGCATCTATTAAATCGCATGACTTCGGAGGAATTCTATCATGTAAGATAAGACAGGTAGAAGTGGCTGTTTTCGTTTTTGTGTACCACCTATGCTCGATATCATCTAGCTAGATGGATAGACGGATGACACGGAAACAGTAAAGGCTGCAGTTTGGAGTTGAAAAGCCAAAAACACAAGCGTTTGATATTTTTGTCTAGATCAAATCATTTCGTAATTCCATACGGCGTTTCTCGTAATTGTTGTCCGAAGATTGAATCCCGGAGCAAAAACTCACACCAAAGAAATGGACCAAGGAAGGCCCTTTCTGATCAGTTTCTACGTTAGGACACTTGTAACAAAAAAAAACATGTTTTTGGAAAGAGGAGATGACCAAAGACATAGAGTGAATCGCCAAGGAGCCAACTAAGTAACACCAAAAACCCATAGTTTGCCACGAAACGTGTCTGAGCTTTGTCCGTCCCGATGCGTTTTCTGTTGCCCATATATCGTCCTATTCTGTCTTCCTCTTCTTCTTCTTTATTGTCACACGCGCCTCACATTCCCATAGCCCCTCGTTGCCATCTCTCGCCTGTTCTATCTTTTCTTTCTTTCTCTTTCTCTTGTTTCTTCATGGCTCCTCCCGTCGCCATGGAATCCCAAGGAACTGCACCACCTAACAGCTTCTCTAACCAAGGTGAAACTGGTGGTGATGGTGGTTCACAGAAATTTAGAGTTACTGTTGTGGGTAGCGGCAACTGGGGTAGTGTGGCTGCCAAGCTCATTGCTTCTAACGCCCTCAAGCTCACTTCTTTTTATGGTGTGTTTTTCGTATCTTGATCATAATTTAGAAGTTTAAATTGTACTTGTTAGATATTAATGTGTTCCCTGGATGCCCTCTATTTGGAGTTTTGAACCTTGATTGTCAGTGTTTCATGGGACTTGATTGCATGCAATGTTTCTTTAATGTTCAGCCATGTTCTTGAAATAAAATTTTAACAAATTGTTTGACGGGCTTGGCTGTTGTGAACCACGGAAAAAACAAAGCATGGATTGGGATAATTCATCTTACTCTTTTCTGCATTCCAAGTCTTGGAACTTTATGTGTTGGTTGTTACTTTCAATCGGCTGCTCTGTATGTTTCTCAAGGTTCACTTAGTTTTTAGATCCTTGTATTGTGACATGCAAGTAAATTGGTTTTGCTTTTTATCAAATTTATTTTGATTACTATCTGTATGATTGCTTGATGACTGCTGGAAAAAAGCTGTCGCTATGTGCTGTTGCGGATTGATAATGCCAGCGTAAAACTTGTAATGAGTCACGTTTGGTGGGGTTTTATTCTCACACAGCCTTGTCCCTTTAACCCATTAGAAGAGGTGATTAAGAAGAGATGCAACTTTGCTTGTTTCTTTGGAAAAGATGGAGATTTGGGTGACAACCGAATAAAAATTTCATTTTCTTATAAAATTTCAGATGAAGTGAGGATGTGGGTATTTGAGGAGATATTACCAAGCGGTGAGAAGCTAACTGACGTCATCAACAGAACCAATGTAACAGTCTACTAAACTCATTTCAAATTTAATTACATGAGAAATGAATTTCCCCATTGTAATATTCTTTCTTTCTTTAATAGGAAAACGTTAAGTATCTCCCTGGAATAAAGCTTGGTAGAAATGTTATTGCAGACCCTGATCTTGATAATGCAGGTATTCAATTTCTTGCTTAGATGAAGATTTACCTGTTGTGGTTTAAAGATGGATCCCGTGGCTATCATAGTCTAATGCACAAATTATACAGTTAGAGATGCAAACATGTTGGTGTTTGTGACCCCACATCAATTCATGGAGGGGATATGCAAGAGGCTTGCTGGGAAAATAAAGCAAGGTGTAGAGGCTATTTCACTCGTCAAAGGAATGGAGGTTAAGATGGAAGGTCCATGCATGATATCCTCTCTCATATCTGAACAGCTTAAAGTCAATTGTTGTGTGCTTATGGGGGCAAACATTGCAAATGAGGTTAGCTATTAATTTCACAACTCTTTTTTGTTTCCGGTTCTCCCATTACAGGGTGTTTAAAGCATTGAAAACTGAATTTTCAGATTGCTGTAGAAAAGTTTAGTGAGGCAACGGTTGGGTACAGAGTGAATAAGGAGATTGCAGAGAAATGGGTTCAGTTGTTTAATACTTCTTATTTTATGGTCACACCTGTGAGTATTACATTAATGTTTTCAATTAATATATTTTAATTGCATAAATTTTAGCATGAATACTGTGATAAGTTATTTTGAAGGGTGCTATAGTTCACTAAATACACAATGAAACCTCATTCTCATTCCTTTTGTATTCTACGAATGATTAGGTCCAGGATGTAGAGGGCGTTGAACTATGTGGTACCTTGAAGAATGTTGTGGCCATAGCAGCAGGTCAGTACTATTACAATCTTATTTACCTTGTTATTTGAGGTATCGTTATGAGTGATTAGGGTAATTGGCCTTGGATGGGACAGGTTTCGTGGATGGCCTAGAAATGGGAAATAATACTAAGGTATTTAGAAACAACTTCAACCAGGTTTGAAGGCTCTTTTTACCTTTTCTATACTCACTGTTTGTCTGTAATGTATAGGCTGCAATAATGAGAATTGGTCTTAGGGAGATGAGAGCTTTGTCCAAGCTTTTGTTTTCATCAGTTAAGGACAGCACCTTCTTTGAAAGCTGTGGTGTGGCTGATCTCATCACAACATGCTGTAAGGAAATATTTAATTTTTCTTTATTTTTGTTTATATTATAACATGGAAATTTAGAATCACAATCTATGGCAGTGGGCGGAAGAAACAGAAAAGTTGCGGAAGCGTTTGCAAAGAATGGAGGGAAAAGGTAGGTTTTTCTATTGAAGGCATAAAATTCAGTAAAATCAGTACTAATATTTTTCCTCCCTGTTTATGCCTGAAGGTCCTTTGATGAACTTGAAGCAGACATGCTACAGGGCCAGAAATTACAGGTAGATATTAAACTAAATCACTATGTTGAAAGATGCCATTTGTAATGGTAATTACTTCTATCAGGCGTGGATCAGATGTTCTGTCAAATCATAACAAATAACAACCGACTTATCCTTCCTTTGAACTTAGAAGAGTGATTGTTTACGTTTAGAACACTTGAAAAAAGGCGTTTGAAGCTTCGAAATATCTTCTCTTTTTTTTGGTTGTAGTGGCTTACTTACCCAATCTTTTCCTTAAAGGGTGTTTCCACAGCAAGAGAGGTGTATGAAGTTTTAAGCTACCGTGGGTGGCTAGAGTTGTTTCCACTTTTTGCAACAGTGCATGAAATTTGCATTGGGAAGCTTCCACCAACAGCCATAGTTGAATACAGCGAGCACAAGCCAAACTTCTCCCTGGTAGAAGGTTCTGCTCAATTCTTTTGACTTGTATGGAGGGGACTGATTTTCTTCATATAATCTGGGCATAGAAGTCCTTCAGTAATTTCTCTTCATTCGAGTATGACGCACAAAAGGAGAACATTATGTAGAAGTTGGGAGTTTGTTTTGTTCAGTTATACCAAGTTTGGTACCATGATAATTCAGATGGTCTGTGGAGCTGAAATTCGGCGTATCGGTTGCCTCAAGTGGCATTGGCTTCATGTTAAGGTTGTCAAACTTGGCATTTCATTGAAGATCAATGTTCCAGTGTTGAAAGTTTCCTATATGCTGGTTAGTCCAGGGATCTTGTAATTGTCACTCAGAATGCTTAATAATGTCCAGCTGTAGATGTATACAGGTTATGTCAATGGAGAACAAACTTCTGATCTCATGTTCTTCTGATCTCATATTCGTCTCTGAACTATCACAGGGTTATTGGAGGGTAGGAATTTAACTGTGGTGAATATAGGGAACTCAATAAGCTAAATTCACCACAGTTATTGCTCTAAGTACCAACAATCTGCAAAGAAAAGATATTAACAGCAATTGCACGTGTAAGGTGCAGAGACTGTCACCTTCCTGTGAGTAGATGATGTCACTAGGTCCATGTCCAACCCCCTTAATGCTTGAGAGTGGTCTGGTTCACTCTGTCCCAATAATATAAGTTTCCCAGGTCTATTAATGCATTCATCTCCATCTTGCTTCTCTTCCCAGTCCACAAAACTTCTGCTGGTCCACACCAACAGTATTCCAATCTTCCCAGCAGGAAGGAAGGATGCAACTTGCAAGATACTATTTCAAAAAATCCCAACAGTAATATAGAGCCAAAAAATGAAAAAGATGGGTTCTTATTAGGAAATTGTTGTGATTAGGAACAGCCGAAAGTACTTTTCCCGAGAATGCGATGTAAAATCAACTTTAGGAATATTTTATATTGTAAGTCAACTTCAGGGAGAAAATTCTGAATGACAAACCATGTCGTAAAGATAAATAATTCATGTGTCGGGTAGTTCTTTGTCCTCAAACTATGGTTTTGAAAAGTTTTATTTTAAAAAGTAGCATACTTTGCATATCTCTTTGAAGTGATGTAATTTGATATAGTTTTTCACAGAGTTGACTAATTTGTATCTGCGATTATGTAGATCACATAAGCTTGATGAATAATGATCCCTCCGTAATAAACCATCATAACATCAAAGCTTTCTCATTTCACGCCATTGTCATTATAAAGACAAGAATAACCCAACAACCAAAGAAACCGGAAAGGACCAAATAAATTACCCACCAAAACCACCAAACCCATGCATCAATTCTACTACTTTTGCTTTTCGAGTACTAACCAGTGCGTATTCTATCCAATCTGTCCACACTTTTCCTTGCTCTTTCCAGTTGGTGATCAATGCTTTTCCGGGACTTTTCATGGCAGTCTACACTCCTTCGTGACCTTTCCATCTGAACTTGATCAAAGGAAATCCTTAACTTCTCGGTATTACCGGACTGTTTCTTCAACTTTTCCAGCTTCTCAGCATGGCTGGACTGGTTTTTTAGTTTCTCAGGCCTATCAGTCCTGTGCCTCGGCTTCTCTCTACGATCTGTACTTTTCCTGGATACCTCAAATACGTCAGTACTCTTGCGGGACTGCTCGAATTGGTCTGTACTTCTTCTTGAACTGTATCTTTGAGATGGGGACTTCTCAACAGTTGAAATGAACTTCTTCAGGTGTCTGATATACTCTGGATAGTGTTCTAAATCGCAGTGGTTCCCCCCTTTGAGCCAAAGTGGTTCATACTTTTCCTTGCATAGTTCCCATAGTTGCTTACCATGAGAGCAGTCAACAACTTCATCTGAAGTTCCCTAAACATGAAAATGAGGCAATCGAAGTAGAAAGCAGTTAGAGTTTCATGCTTCAAGGGTCTTGTTCAAAACATCCAAGAATCAAAATGACAGAGTTCAAAGTTCTTAAGAAGTCTTTGCACCAATTCCTTTTCACTTCCAATGTTGAACATGTACCAGTATTGTAAGATCCATGACCAAACATTAAAAACAATGAAAAAAAGAAAAGGAAACCTTGCAAAAAAGAAAAGGAAACATTGCAGTGAACCAAAATTGAAAAAGGTCAACTTCAACAACTACATACAACAATGAACTATAAGAAAGACAAATACTGAAAAGCTGAAGAAAAGGTTATGCACAATTAAAGAAAGTGGAAGTACTTGTGGCTGTCATTTAGTAAATTATAGCTCTTCCATACGACAAACTAGTCAAATACAAAATGTCAGAGAAGACAAGATCCGCCTTAGATGAATATGCTAGATTTCTGAGGCAGTGAAAGACAACAAATTAAGTGATGTCAGCCGACTGCCTTAATGATATGAATAGTTGAATAAATACAAAAGTAACAGGAATAAAAGGATGGCCCATCCATGTTATCTATGTAAGTCTTTTCTCTTCTGTGATAGGCAAGCTCCTTGGGTCAATTTCTACTGGATGACATATTCTTGTAGTTGCTGATATACTTCGGCCTTTAACGGCCATAATCTACATGATTATATCAAACTTAGATGAATATTACTCTACTCATTGTCCTTCCAAAAATTATAGAGGGTATTTGGGAATTCCTGGCCTATGGTTGATTTTGTTCATTCTATCACTGATAAATCATTTGCTTGCTCTGGATCTTCAAGCTTCAAAAATTGGAAAACAAATACCACAACTCCTGAATAAAACATATCCAGTTGATATTAATAGAAGAATGAAAGGGAGAAAATTAACACACTATATAGAAGAGTACAATTCAATATTGTTGATAGAAATTTGCCTCAACAGAACTTTTCAGCAAATGTTGAAACGAATGCTTGTTAAAGATAATATTGATGCAGCAATGTAGCAAAGATGGAGATTATATCAAAATCTGTGATCAACAGGAGAACATGTTTTGATTATTGAAACAAAATAATTTTGAAATTAACAATCATGTCTGTAGTCAAAGAACTCCAGAAAACATGCACCCCGGTCTACAAGATACTTCAAAATGCAGATTAAGAAAATTGAGTAGTTCGTATGCTCTAGTTGATACATGCGGGTAACCAAGACTCAGTACCCCAGAAAATATAAACAAAGGAAAGGCCTGGCATCGTTCTATGGGTCTAACAATATTATTACTTACGTGAATGATAAGGACAGGACAATTAACAAGTGGAATTTTGTCTATATTCTGCAAAAGAAAACGATACAAAACAACCCCATTAGATTAGAAAAAAGAGAATGATGAACTCAAGCAGCAATAGAATTGTGGTAAAAGCTAAGTATGTGTGATACCTTATAAATGTCAAACCAATATGAACGCTTTACAGGATACATGACTCTTAGACCTGATAGTATGGGACTGTGAAGAACAACAGCCCGTAACTGAGGCAGGCGAGCAGCAAGATCCAAAGTAGGCCCACTTCCTACAGATTGCCCATAAAGGATGATATCTTCCTGTTTGGTACCATAGCTTTCTTCAAGACACTTGTATGCAGCTTCAATATCTGCATATGTATGCTGTTCACTTGGCTGCAATGCAGGAAATGGGTCTTAGATTCGCACTTTGGTTACAATATCAGCAGCAGAAAATTCATAGAATTAATGGTTCAAATTTACGGCAAACCTTTCCAGATGATTGCCCATAGCCAGAATAATCATACCTACAAAAAATGTTCATGAAAGATGAGAAAATGAACTTCAAAGATAGTTCTGGTTATAAGGATGAAAAAGACATTGATGGGAAAATGCGTGCTGAGAGGTGACTATGAACAATATAGTTCTGGTTATGAGGATGAAGAAGACACTGATGGCAAAATGCGGGTGACTATGAACAAGTTTAAATCATGACCAAAGATATTAATAGTAGAAGTTATTAGGACAAGGAGATATCTATCCACTAAATATTAGGACAATTTTCTGTAAGATACCAGCACAACTATAAAAACACCCCACCTAGGTTCTCCAAACAACAGGACTGATCAAAGCAAGGCACTGGCAAGTATTACGGACCTCTACTAAATTACTACAATTTTCTAAATATGCCAAATATATAAACACCAATTATGATCTTCTCTGATTAATAAGAAGTCCAACCAAATCTCCATTTCAGCTGTTAAAGCAATAAGCACTACCTAACACCAATTTCTTCACGAACTAAAACCTACAGTTACAATAAAACCCAGCAATTATTCCAGGTTAGAATAACTGAATAACAATAACTGAATAACAATAACCCAATTGTTAGAACCAGAAAACCCTCACAAACAAGAAAATAGAAAGGATCAAAATTTCCAAAAACCAAGATGATAAAGCACTTAAAACATCAAATCGAAAGTAGTAAAGAGTAACTAACTATATCTGTACCCCATGAGATTAACACGCAGGTGGATGCTTAATTCAATGAAAAGCTCATACATCTGACCCAGATCGGCAGCGTTGCCGTGAGAGTAAAGCAGAGTTGAGGTGGCCATGGGATGCCTCACATACATTGCAACTATCTCTGTGCCCTTTCTTGTAGGCAACTTCAATATTTCGACGTTTTCACGGTGAGGAAAGGGGCTCAAGAGCAGAAGACCCGTTAATTCGTCCGTTACTAGCTTGTATGTAGGTGGGTTTGGCGGAAAAAAGGCGAATTTCGCCGCCATCGACGATGTCATCCCACCCATCAACGTATCTCTCTCTCTGTTTCTTTACTCTGTTTTTGCTCCGTTTTTTCTCTTTCCTAGATATATACTCTCTGTTTTGGAAAATATGAATTCACTTTAGATCAAGCCCACTCCATTCAATTCCACCTTTTTGCTAGTTCCAGAGAGTAAACGCTTGTGAGAGAGGCGGAGAGAGTGACGTGATTCTGCTTCTGGCAGCTATCAGGTGCTTAAAATGTTAGTATCTGTCTAATTTGAGGCTTACAGGGAAAGAGAGAGAGTGAGAGAGCTTTTACCAGCTGTTTACTTTGGGTCATCACTAGGTCTTAGAAGCTTAAAATAATCCGGTAGGGTCAAAACAATGGTGGACAAGAAAACTTTGATGGCTCTATACGGGCACAAGCACCTAGCAACAAACCCATGAACCCCATGTGGATAAAGTTGATTTTGATTTAAGGAATTGAGGGGTTGATGACGCTTTTGGAGTTTGAAAATTTTTTGATTCCATCTTCCTGTCATTTTATACACCATTTGTAATAGTTCACCAACAAATTTCTTCGGTTGCCTTCCCACTAATTGATTTCAATTAACCCATCAATCATTTTCCTTTGGTCTTTTTATCTTTGGAATCATTTAACTCAATAATGATGCTTCATAATTGAGTTTTTAGTCCAATGCTTCTTTAGAATTCAAGCATGTGCAAGGATTGTAAATGCTATTTGCTGGTAGAATTTCCATTGGATTTTGTAGCTGCTGGAGATGTATTCTGTTAATCCGAATGAAGCCATGCAAGATGGACAAATTGGGATGAAAGAGTGGGAAATTCATGATTGATAGGATTCTTTGACAAAAACTATGAGACATCTGGCTTTGGTAAGAGTCGTATAAAAATGGGTTGTGGAAGAGTCTTATAATCTAAGGCCAGTAAACGCGGACTTCTTTTACGATAACTACGCACAGCACAGCTGTCCTGAGCTCTGTTCTTTCTGTAAACGTAACTGGATGAGCCAGCTGGTTAATGGTTAAGTGCTGCTGCTGAAAGTGAATCTGTAGGATTTAGGCAAGCTTTGTGGGGTAGCTACCCAACCAATATAGCATTATAACATATCCAGGATTCCAGGTGTCCTAAACCAGGTTCATTGTAAGAAGCTGTAACAATTAGCAAGCATGAGGATCAACACTTTTTTTTTCTTCTTCCACGTCTTGTTTCAATTAATTAAGCAAATAACTCCTCTGATATTAATTTATACAAATTCACCAATAAAAAATAACAATTACCTTAGATCCTTATCATCAGAATTTAAAGTCTGATACGTGGATGACAACACTCTTATTCGTCATGCTAAACAGTGAACAAACACTCGAGGCAATTCAAGTTTCTTTCCTTTCTATCTCTCGCTTTCAACACGCCGCTTTACATGAGAAGGGAATTTAATCAAACTATAGGGCTTTATTAGGCACTTGCCAAGCTTTGAACTCTTTGGCCGCCACAATGGAGTTTCTCTGGAGAACTTTTACGAGACAATGAAGAGGCAAGGCAACTTCTCGGGCAAAACCCAACCAAATGTTTGACAATACAGACGATGCCGGTATTTCACTTCCATGGTAAATACTCCGCAACGTAAACAAAAAGGGTAACAGGAAAGGTGATATTTGTTTGCCATTGGTTTCTTCAAGGGGCCTTTTTGCTTAATCGAGGATATTGGCAATGCCAGCAAGTTTACGTAGTAATTATCCTCATTCCCCGCTCCAATCCCTATATATGAGCACTGTGACCACCAATCCATAATGCCCTCACGTGCACTCTCTTGACTGAAGCACCAAAAGGTGTTTCTACCAAGGAAAGTAAAGGTGGCACTTCCACTTTAACCGCAGGTTAAAACTTTAAAGTGCTTTTTTCTTCTATAAGCAACAAAACCACAACCTTTATGAGACTGCAAAAATTGTGGTTACAGTCCACCAGAAAAAGATTTCATTTGATCCTGATGATCATTTTAGGAATCCTCCATCTAGTCGAAAAGTTCGTGAGGAAACGCAAAAATGAAGATTGATGATCTAACCTAGTCTAGAATGGCAGGTCCAGTGCACAGCCAAAGAAACTACAAAGGACTCGGCTTGGAATCAAGGCAACAAGACAGGCTATATTGGAGGACAGTGACTTGTTAACAAACTTTTATTATAAAAAAATAACAGTATATATACATACATATATGCAGCAAATGACTTGGTCATAGTGCCAAATTAGAACCATGATATTAGGCAAAGGAAACAGAAAGCAGTGGTGGGTCTCACTTCACTAAACCCTATCTTTTTGTTATTGACATTGGTTGATGAGACATGTCCCTTGTCCGCTGCAGTCATGCTTAAAATTTCAGTTAAACAAGCCAGTCTGTCTATATACTTGGTTGTAGTTTCTAGATTTCTGACTTTCAAAATCAACTAATAGGAGATTCATCCATACACAGGAGAAGAAACTGATGAGAAGGGTAAGCAACTCCCCTAGCATACCTTATAACAAAAGTTTAACCGGAAGAGGAGTTGAATTCTCTGACAGTTAAAACTTAAATCAACTGAGCTTGTTGCTCATCAGACATAATACAGGAAAATCAAAAGATCTTATTAATATATCAATTTGCATGGTAAAACTAATGCTAAAAGAATTTTGAATTTTCAGAAAACCAATACAACATGCTCCAACAATAGGCAAAAAAGTACAAATATTCAAATTTTCTCTGCAAAGTTGTAGATAATATCAGTGGCAACACCAATAATTTTGGGCATATGCTACTGTGGTGCTGGTCACACTTACCAGTGCCATTTGACTTTGTTTATAGCTGTCTCCTTGTTGATAATTTAGTAGGTTGTCTCCTTCTGTCAAGAACAATGGGCTTCTTGAAGTGAAAATTCTCCAGGAAATAGAAAGAAAAAGGAAATAAGTACAGCAAATGACTTAAAACTAAAAAAATTAGGTAAGGGATTTATCACCAACCATTTAAAGACTACCACAGAAGAAATTCATGCTGCAAAATACTAGGTTAAAGCTTACTAGCTTACTAATTCTGGGGTGAAAATAACTACTGCAAAATCAACCAGCCATGAACACACGGCTTTAACCTAAAACTAAGCACAGGAAATGAATTAAAACTAAAGAAATTAGGTAAGATATTTATCACCACCATTTGAACACTATCACAGAATAAATTCATGCTGCAAAATACTAGGTTAAAGTTTACTAATTTACTTATTCTGAAGTGAAAATAAGTACCGCCAAATCAACCATCCATGAACATACAGCTTTAATTTTTAAGAACTCTAGTAACATTTTTCTTTTCATTGAATTGTTATGGAAATTGGTAGCTGTTGGTAGAAGATTTCTCATATAACTCATTTAATGCCTCATCAATAAAGTTCTAAAACTAACCACAGCCATCTTGTCAACAAACTTCTTATTAGTCATAGTTTACTAAGTCCATTTTACGAAGAGTAATACTCTTTTCAAGAACAGGAATCTTCAAGGAGACAAATATTGTGTTCTTCACTATATAAACTTGACAACCAGTTAGGCAAGAAACTTGAAATCAAGTACTGCACATCAACCTAAGGACAAGTCTTTTCCAATTGGGAAAGTGGATAAATTGTACTTGACTCCTTGTTTAACTGGACACGTCAGAAGCCCAACTATTGCTAGAAGAACAATCATTAACCAAACCTAAGCATATGTTTAGAGATCAGAAAAAACAAGGAGGATGAAAGACCAATGTAGGTATCAATTTTTCAAATCAACAGCTGCTAATAAACAATAACTTCAAAGATCATAAACATCGCTGTTGGTCACACAAAACAAAGAGTATTCAAGCCAATTCTGAACTGTCGTCCTTAACCATAATCAAACAAGCATGGCTCAATATACACACAATAATTCAATATTTTCAAAGCAAAAGAGAACGAGATAAAAAGGGGACTATGATTTCAGCTCATAGCAACTTTGCAAAAAACTAGGACAGTCAATCCTACAAATGATTCGTCTAGTTAATCCTGAGAGCGCTTTGTGCTAAGTTATTGACCAAATAAACAGATTAGAAAGCCACTACTGGTTTCTTCAGAGTCTGGAAAGACAGGTCAATAGAGTAAAAAAAAAATTAAAGTACCATGGATCACCATATGCTACCACCTATATCCAACGTTTTGGAGACTCTTGCCTACCTCTTACTACTAACATAATGTCGATACTGCCATCATGTTCCAAAATCTGTTATAAACTACAAGTTATTACTTTAGGCATCCAGCAAAATGAATTAAAGCACAATGAATATCGTTCACTATCAGCCATCAAAAGCTCCTCGCGTTATTAAATCAGGGGTTACAAACGGGAAGGAAAGAAAAAGAAAATTTCATGGTGATGATGCCTATATTTATACAGAAACATATTGAACTCTCAAGCATATAATTCCATTAACAAAATTAAAATCACACAATGCAGGAATGCATCCCATTACTCCACACTCCTGACAACTAATCCATAATAGACTTGCATCCAATGTCTTTTTCTTTAAATTCCTAAGATTCAAGCATGGCCAAAAATGAAATATATTGGACTTTAGTTCATCTATAATCAATACATGCTAGACATACAAGTAGGAACGAGTTAAACAGCCTCATATATCTGGTAAATCAAAATGCGCCTTTAACCAATCTTTTCCAGCAATGCAATACGCACCAATACCAGTATTCTCATTCATCGAAACAAAACAACAATCCAGTACAAAATCTCCGAAGAAACAAATGAAAACCAATAAAAGTTCTCACCAAAAGAACGAATCTTTAAGTCTGTCTCCTAAATCGCTTTCTCAGCTTCTGATACTTGTGCTTGTTCATCTTCTTCTTCCTCTTTTTCTTCACGCTATCAGCCCACATCCCCGAATCATCGTCCTTAAGTTCACCTTGGATCGACCCAGTTGATGAAATCGGATATGAAAAATGTCGAGTTGGAGAGATGGGAAAAAGCATAGAGGGATACAAATGGGTAAATGAACCCACAACCGGAGGGACGATAGAGGCGAGGTTGTTACTTGGATTGATGTAAAGATTGGGACTTTGGCGTTGAAGAGTAAATGGCAGAGTGGGATTTTGTGAACTTTCAATTCGAAGTGGGTTTTGGAGCACGGAGATGATTCTCTTGGGTAGTGGCGATTTTTGTAAGAGGTTCTTAGCAGTTGACAATGCCATTGTACTCGAACCTCAGAGCTTTCCTACGCCCTCTCTCTCTCTCGTTTACTTGCTCCCGGTTTTAAAAGCAAAAGGGAAATTGGCGATTAAGGTGAAGAACATTTATTGTTATTAAGGAAATAAATATTATGCATCGTAATTCAGTTCAGCCAGTCCCAGCTCAAAGTCAACGGGTGAGTTGTGTTGATCGGGTCATAGATTGAGTTGATCGGCTCATAGATTGGGCCCTGTTTATAATTAGTTCGCTGCATCAAATTAAAATCCTAACTTAGAATCCATGTGATCGATATATTTGATTAAATCAGTTTAATGTTTGATTCTTATTAGTATTATGTAATAGTTATAAAGATAAGTATGTATAATATAGTGAAAGCTACAACTTTGACATGTTATTTTGGGATTCATTACAAAGCATTAGGGTTTTAATTGAGTGTATATCACTCATTAAGTTAATTCTTTTGTTTATGTGATAAAGTTTGACAAGACAAGAGAGAAAGGGAAGCTTGTACATGCATATTCTTTTATGTGATGTTTGAAAGTGGATAAATTGAATTCAATTCATCTGTTTGGAATAAAAAAAAGGGCATGGATTGAATTCTTCCATGGGTTTAAAACTACTCTGTTAATAAATTCAATTCACGTTAAAAATCACGTGAATTGAACCCCAAAAGTTACTCTCTTCTTTTTTAACTCACAAACTCAACAATAACCACTATTCCAAGTTAAATTCGTCTTTTAAAACCTTGGAAACCCTTCGTAATGCCTCTCGAGGGCAATACTCCCAAGCTTCTCCAGGTCTAAGTTGTATATCGGCTAAAAACCATTTCCTCTTCTTTAATCCTTATCAGAAGAAAAACCAAATAAATGTAA
>JAOSBK010000008.1:9571928-9586374 GCA_027568895.1 Erythroxylum shatona
TTAAATAATTAATAATAATATTTTATATAATTAATAATAAATTGTATACAATTAATAAAAAATTTAATAAAAAATTTTATTAATGAAAATAGAAAATATGTAAAAAAAGTATTCTTTAATTGCTTGTATTTATTTTTATATAAATAAATTATTTTAAATATAAATCACATAAAATAAAATAAAACTTATTAAATAATTAATACTAATATTTTTATATAATTAATAATAAAATAACAAACCTCCTGCAACAACCATTTTAATATAAAGGGTATAAAAGTCATTTATTATACATTCTATTCCATTCCATCTATCTTCCAAACAATATTTCACTACATTACATTATGAACCCTTTCATCCTTCCCAAACAACTTTTTACTATATTACATTCCATTCCATTATAAACCATTCAATTCCCTTCTATTTTATTACATTCTATTCCATTAATTAACATCCAACCAAACAGGGCCTTAGTATTTAACAGAGTTTACTTCTATTTCTTCTTTGCAACCCTACACCCCTTTATAATAGCCTTAGGATGAAAAATATGACTCCTTATACAGACCCATGTAATCCTAGGATCAGATCCTTTGTTTTAGTTAACTAGTTTCAACCCTCTTTTATTAAATTTCATTCACACAATTATGTGAAGTTTACATAAATGTATGAACTATATTAAGGAGGATAGGGTTGAAACAACCTAACGGGAACATAGTGATCCAATCCCTTATGTTGGCGTTATAATTTTTTTTTAAAAATTTAAATGAAGTACGACCTATTACATAGACGGGGTCATGTGTCTCACTAAAAGTTAGACTTTTGGGCTGAAAAGGAAAAAAGACAGAAAAGAAAGAAGTTCTTTTTGGCAAAAAAAAAACACCAAGAAGTCAATTTTGAAGTTATTCTACGTTAGTTTTGATAAATCATTTTTTGAAGATAAAACAAGATTTCAACAAAAGTTCTTAGGAGATTCAAGATTAAGAATAATGATTATTTTATTTTATTTTATTATTATTTTCTAGTTGTTATTCTTTGTTTGGTTAGGAATCAAATTGGGATATAGAATTAAGAAGGATGACCGTAAGATGTGATATATTTTGATTAATTCTTTGATTTAATGAAATTTTAGTTTTCTTAAGATTTATCCATTTTTATAGTGGTTGGATTGAAGGATTAAAAGCGAAAGACTATTTGATTTATGCATTAAGATTCAAGAGATAAGAAGTGTGTTTAGATCACAACATGAATAAAAAAGATTAAGAGTGAGCTATTTGAGAGAAAAACACAAGAGTTTTGGAAGATCTACATTAAGACATGGATGATCCAATAATGATTCATTATGACAACTAATAAAGATTCATTGTGATAGCAAATAAACTATTGTAACAACAAAAAGTTCATCATTTTATGGGCGAATAAAGCACATTGAGATAAAGCACCACTTTATCATAGAGCTTGCAGACTAAAGAGAGATCAAGATGAAGTTTTGGAAGATCAATAACCAATTACCATATATCTTCATTAAGCCAGTCTTAATAGAAAAGTTCATTAAATTGAGAGACATACTCAGAGTGCTAGACTTTTCTAAATTAAGGAAAAGTACTAAAAGTTAATCTAGAAAGTCTATAAAATTGTGAAGAAAATTAAACTAGAATGTCTAAGAAAGTGTGCAGAAAATTAATATTAAAATCTTAAAAAAGTGAATGCAATTAATAATAAAGAAATATCTTATATAAATTCTAAGTTCAAAATAATATAAATTAGGAAGTATAATAAATATTAGACAAAATATCTAGAATATTTTAAAAGTCAATACTAACATACTACATCAATAAATAGGCCTAAGATATAAGTCCTTGAAGTAGTAAGAAAAATATTATAAGCAATAACAAGGCAAAGCAATAAAACTCTTTTCGTCAAATCCTTCTATTCACAATAACATCTATAGCTTTTCTGATGCAAAGCATAACTAACAAATATAAATGTAAGGGCTTGACTCATGTTTTAATAAAAATGCACAAAGATTGCTTGTATGAATGCAATTAATGTACTAGAAAGGGATCAATTAAAGACATAAAACCGCAACAGAGATGGCTTCACCCCAATAATTAATAGACATGTCAATTTCAGATAAGGAAGCACTTACAGTTTGAAGAAGAAGATGATTTTTACATTTGAAAACCTCATTTTGTGAGGTAATGAGAACCAATGATGTAAAAACTAAACCGAACCAGCCGGTTTGACTAGGTTTAGTACAAATTAGACTAATTTTTTGGTTTTAGCCGTTATGAATGAAAACTGGCCAGTTAAATATTAAAAAAAGAGTACTGGGATTTTGATATTGCACTTTGTTTACAGATAGTGTTGGAATTTTGGTATTGCATTTTGTCTAAGGTCTCAAAAGGGACTGCGCTCGGATTCGGATTTTGGTTTTTAGTAATTACGAGCCTTAAAATGTTCGTCTAAGTAAATCTTCATTCCAATTGAGACCTTAAATGAAATGCAAATCAACGACTTGTTGCTTTGAGACCTTATAATTTACTTTGAGACCTTATGATTCAGTTATAAATTGTAATGATGTTTAGACCATTTACATAATGATGTTGGAAATTTGATATTGCATTTTCTTTAAGTTCTCAAAAGGTACTGCTTGTGGATTTGGATTTTGGCTTCTAGTAATTGAATGCCTTAAAATGTCCATCTAAGTAAATCTTTGTTCCATTTGAGACCTTATATGAAATGCAGATCAATGGCAAAGCTTCTAGATCCTATGATTCAGGAAACAGTAATGTTGCTTAGACCATTTATAGAAAGATGTTATAAATATGATATTATATTTTCTTCAAGTTCTCAAAAGGAACAGCTCTCAGATTAGTATTTTAGTTTTCAATAATTGCATGCCTTAAAATGTCCTTTAAAGTAAGTATTTGTTGCATATGAGACCTTAAACGAAATGCAAATCAACGACTTGTTGCTTTGAGACTCTATGATTCAGTTGTAAACTTTAATAATGTTTGAACAATTTATAGAAAGATGTTCAATATCTGATATTGCATTTTGTTTAAGGTCTCAAAAGGGATTGCTCTTAGATTCTGATTTTGGTTTCCAGTAATTACATGGCTTAAAATGTCCCTGTAAGTAAATCTTTGTTCAATTTGAGACCTTAAATGAAATGCAAATCAACAACTTGTAGCTTTAGGACCTTATGATTCAGTTGTAAATTGCAATAATGATTGGACAGTTTATATAATGATGTTAGATATTTGATATTGTATTTTGTATAAGGTCGCAAAAGGGACTGCTCTTGGATTTAGATTTTGGTTACATGTCTTAAAATTTCCCTCAAAGTAAGTCTTTGTTCCATTTGAGACCTTAAACAAAATGCAAATCAACGACTTGTAGTTTTGGGACCCTATGATTCAATTGTAAACTGTAATAATGTTTGGACAATTTACAGAAAGATGTTGGATATCTGATATTGCATTTTATTTAAGGTCTCAAAAGGGATTGCTCTCGGATGCAGATTTTGGTTTCGAGCAATTACATACTTTAAAATGTCCCTGTAAGTAAGTCTTAGTTCCATTTAAGGCCTTAGAGGAAATGCAAATCAACGACTTGTGGCTTTGAGACTCTATGATTTAGTTGTAAACTTTAATAATGTTTGGACAATTTTTTTGGTCCATTTATAGAAAGATGTTGGAAATTTAATATCGCATTTTGTTTAAGGTTTCAACAAGGACTGCTCTCGAATTCGGAACTTAGTTTCGAGAAATTATATGCCTTAAAATATCCCTCTAAGTAAGCCTTTGTTCTATTTGAGACCTTAAACGAAATGCAAAACAAGAGCTTATGACTTTGAGACCCTATGATTTAGTTGTAAACTTTAATAATGTTTGGACAATTTATAGAAAGATGTTGGATATTTGATATTGCATTTTGTTTAAGGTCTCAAAAGAGATTTCTCTCAGATTCAGATTTTGGTTTCTAGTAATTACATGCCTTAAACTGTCCGTTTAAGTAAATCTTTGTTTCATTTGAGACCTTAAATGAAATGCAAATCAACGGCTTGTTGCTTTGAGACCCTATCATTCAGTTGTAAACTGTAATAACGTTTGGACTGTTTACTTTATAGTTTACAGAAAGATATTAGATTGATATTGCATTTTGTTTAAGGTCTCAAAAGGGACTGCTTTAGGATTCGGATTTTGGTTTCTAACAATTACATGCCTTAAAATATCCCTCTAAGTAAATCTTTGTTCAATTTGAGACTTTAAATGAAATGCAAATCAACAACTTGTAGCTTTGGGACCTTATGATTCACTTGTAAATTGTAATAATGTTTGGACAGTTTACAGAAAGATGTTGGATATCTGATATTGTATTTTGTTTGAGATCACAAAAGGGACTGCTCTTGGATTCAGATTTTGGTTTCGAGCAATTACATGCCTTAAAATGTCCCTCTGAGTAAGTCTTTGTTCCATTTGAGACCTTAAATGAAATTCAAATCAATGACTTGTAGCTTTGGGACCCTATGATTCAATTGTAAACTATAATAATGTTTGGACAATTGACAGAAAATTGTTGGATATCTGATACTGCATTTTATTTAAGGTCTCGAAAGGGGCTGCTCTCGTATTTGAATTTTGGCTTTGAGCAATTATATGCCTTAAAATGTCCCTGTAAGTAAGTCTTTATTTCATTTGGGACCTTATATGAAATGCAAATCAACGACTTGTGGCTTTAAGGCCCTATGATTTAATTGTAAGCTTTAATAATGTTTGAACAATTTACAAAAAGATGTGGGATATTTGATATTGCATTTTGTTTAACTTCTCAAAAGGGATTGCTCTCAAATTTAGATTTTGGTTTCCAGTAATTACATGCCTTAAAATGTCCCTCTAAGTAAATCTTTGCTCCATTTGAGACCTTAAACGAAATGGAAATCAATGTCTTGTTGCTTTAATACCCTATGATTCAATTGTAAATTGTAATGATGTTTCGAATATTTATGAAAAGATGTTGAAAATTTGATATTATTTTTTCTTTAATGTCTCAAAAGGGACTGTTGTCGAATTCAAAGTGCAGTCCTTTTAAGTAAATTGGTGTCCCACTTGAGATTTAAGTGAGACACATCATCAAGGCCTACTTGCTTTAAGAACCTACGGGTCAGTTGTTAACTTTAATGATGTTCGGATCATTAAGTTACAATAACATGTCGAAAAGATGATATTATATCTTGTTTAAAGTCTCAAATATTGCGGTTTGATTCTAATTTTGATTGTTAAGGACATGTAATAATGTCCTGATTTTTTCCCACAAAGCATATTATATTATGATTGTCCCCTTAAAACCTTACACGAAATGCAATTTCTAGGTCTTGTTGGTTTGAGACCCTACAATTTAATTGTAAAATGTAGTGATGTTTAGACCATCAAGTTACAGAAAGATGAAATCTTAAATTGCATTTCATTGAAGGTCTCAAAGGAACTACACAAGGATTGAAATTTTGGTTTCCAGAAAGCATATTGTATTATCCTGATTTTATCCCACAAAGCATATATATTTAAGGACATACCATTTCAATAATTGCATGCTTTTAAATATCCCTTTAAGTAAATCAAGCTCTCATTTGATACCTTAAATATAATGCAACATCAAAGTCTTGTTGCTTTGACACCATGAGGTTCAGTTTACAGATGTTTGAAAAATTGAGTTATAAAAACATGTTGAATATATGATATCGTATGCTTAAGCTCTCAAGGGGACTGTTGTAGGATTCAAATTTTGGTTTCCAAAAAGCATGTTATGTTTTACTGATTTTATCCCATAAAGCATATTGTTTTTAAGGATGTGTTACTCCAGTAATTGCAAGCCTTAAAATGTCCCCTTAGGCAAATTATTGTCCCATTTGCGACTTTAAACGAAATAGAACATCAATTGTTGGTTTGAGATCTTACAGTTTAGTTGTAAATTGCAAACTTGTAAGAATTATGATGTTGTGTTTCCTTTAAGGTCTTAAAGAGACTACTCTTGGATTTGGATATTGCTTTCTTTGATTTTGATTTCCACAAGGCATGCTATACTGTCCTGATTTATTTCCACATTGCATATTGTAATTAAGGGCGTGTTATTCCATTAATTGCATGCTTTAAAATGTCCCTCTAGGTCTATCTTGGTGAAAATAACGTTTACCCTTTCTTTGTTTTGAATTGTTTATTTTTCAAGTTTTTATGCATTTTTTACTTTGATATCATTTCCTATTATTGTCTGCAGTATACTTTTCAGTATTTGTTTTGTGTTTCTTAAACATTAGGTTTTTAGTTTTTTTTTCATGTTTATTGGTTTAACCCTCCCAACTTTGGCTTTCTATCCTATTTTCTGCTTTTATGCAAAATATTTAACCTTTTTCTACTCTCTATTAGATTTTATGTTTTATACTTTGCTGTAATGGATACTATTGCTTTTAGTAAAACATAATTTCCATAGTCTTACTTCTACTAATTTGCTCATTCTTTAAGATAGTTCATTAGATTTTAGTCTTCTCATGGTGTGTTTGATCAACATTTGGTCAACATTGTGTGTTGTTGCTGTGAAGACATTGTTAGGATTATGTTTTTTTACCATTCGTTACAATTGGTCCAATCATGTTTAGTATTGTTATTGAGAGTGGCCTTAGTTTCATTAATTTGTTGTCCTTGTTAACTTCTCATAGCAACAGAGGGTCTGGATTAATCCTTTAAGAGCTGCTTGTAAGTCTTCTTTTTTAATTTTATTTCAAGTAATGCATGCAGTTTATGACTGTTAAGGATATTAAGCCTATTATCTTAAAGGTGATTAGCATTGAAGCAGTTGTGGGCTTAGCATAACATATACCTGAAGAGAGGATACATCTTTGTATGTATTTCATTTTTTCAACTCTTCTATATTTCAGGTTTTGAACTATCACTTCTATTTTCATTTACATTCAATATAGAAAATGTGTTGGGTGGATATTATCACTTCTACCATCAGTAGAGTTACATCCATATGTGGACTGGTAATGCAAATATGGAAGATGGCGTGTTTTCCCTATTGTCACCATTATACGATTCCTTTTTAGGTCATATTTTGCATGTTCTACCTCCAAGTTTTAATACAATGCCATGTTTGCTAAATTATGTTATTTCTGCTTTCTATAGGATTTTTTCTTTTGGCAGTTCATTACTGATGTGTACTATCATGTTTAGTAACATTGTTACAATAGCCTTAAGTCTCTTTAATTTACTTTATCTTTGCTAATTTCTCATCTGTTAGTGCAGAGGTTCTTTCCCAACGTGTTGTGATCAATTTTTAGATAAATATAAAAATTAAGGTTTATATCACTAAATGGTGGGCTGGTACCATAAATATAATTAGGGTTTAGTAATTATGGGCTGGGCTTGGCATAACATATATTTAAATACATCTTGTATTTCCTATTTTCAATTCTTAGTTCTATATTTCAGGTTTTGAACTATCACTTAAAATCCATAGTTGCTTGGACCTGACCACTAGAATCGCAACCATGTGTAGACTTGTAGTAAAAAGATGATGGCAATGGGTGTGCATAAAGCGCCTGACCCAGATGGATTTCACGCCCACTTCTTTTAGTCCTAATGGAGTTTGGTGAAACCTAGTGTTATCGCGATGGTGCGCAAGTTGTTTGCTGACCCTTCCCACATCCAAGGGATCAATGCGACTTTTATTACATTAATCCTGAACAGGTCACTCATTTCCGGCCAATTGGATTGTGTAACTTGAGTTATAAGCTAGTCTCGAAGGTAATTGTCCAGCGCCTCCAAGCTGCCCTTCCCACACTCATTGGTCCATATCAGAGTAGTTTTGTACCTGGGAGACAGATTTCTGACAACATTGTCGTGGCACAAGAGATTGTGCACTCTTTTCGTCGATTGTGAGGCAAGAAGGGGTTTATGGCTATTAAAGTCGACCTGGAAAAGGTATATGACCACCTGAGTTGGAGCTTTCTATAAGAAACTCTATGTGCTTCTGGTGTCTAGGGTCCGATGGTGAACTTAATTATGAGTTGTGTTACCACGGTTCAAATGCAGGTGCTATGGAATGGTAAGCCCTCTCCAACCTTTCATCCTCATCGGGGCTTCGCCAGGGCGATCCTTTGTCACCCTATTTATTCGTCTTATGTCTGGAGTGACTATCTCGCCTAATTGAGGCTCGGGTAGGTGCTAGACACTGGAGGCCTTTTAGGATTGGCCGAGCAGGTCCCCTGATCTCATATCTTTGTTTTGCAGATGACTTAATCTTATTCTCAGAAGCTTCTAAGGGGCAGATGCGTGAAATTCTTTACTGTTTGTCTCTCTTCTGTGAAGCCTCGGGGCAACGCATTAACCCCCATAAGACAAAAGTCTATTTCCCCCCAATGTTCACCTGGCTGTTAGTGGCAATATAGCTCTTCTTTTCGGCTTCACTCAGACTCTGGATCTCGAAAAGTATCTGGGGGTTCCATTACTCCATAAACTGGTCAATAAAACAACCTACTCACACGTTCTACAGAAGATACAATCTTGCTTGGCAGGGTGGCAAGCTGACGGTTTATCTATGGCAGGACGAGCGACATTATGCCAATCGATTTTAGGGGCTCTTCCATTGTACACGATGCAAACTGCTAACATTCCAAAAGGTTTGATACAAGAGATGGACAGATGCTATAAACGGTTTATTTGGGGAGCTACGCAGGGGAGGAATCGTATGCATCTCGTCTCCTGGTGCCAAGTGTGTAGTCCTAAATGCTCTGGGGGTCTAGGGCTGAAGAATTTAGGGGCCATGAATGTTGCGTTTCATATGAAACTTGGATGGTCCATTCTCAAGGAGCCACGAAAGCTTTGTAACCAGATGTTTAGTGCCAAATACAATTTGGCTCAGAACTTCCATCATGGGATGATTGTTAAACCTAACGTGTCCCCATTATGGCGTAGCATTTGTGCTGCGTTCCCTATGGTTCTGGCTAGAGCTAAATGGGTGGTGGGTAATGGCCAAAGGGTTCGGTTTTGGTTTGATAATTAGGTGTCGAGGGTGGCTGGGAATTTACTCTCTCATTCTATACTCTTAGTCCCAGCGGAGCATCTAGCAAGGAACCCTTGTGATTATGTTGATTCCTGTGGAGACTGGGCTTAGGGTGAGTTTTGAGGATTTCTTCCTCCTCTATTGCTTACTAAGATTGCTGCCATTTTCCCACCTCGGATTTCTCAGGAGACTGACCAATTGTATTGGGCACTAGCGCCTAGTGGTCATTTCTCTACCAAAACCGCTTATCGCCTTCTTTTTCAACATATGTGGTTGCCAAGGAATAGACTATGGTAGGTAATCTAGTCCTGATCAGGTTCGAAACATGTTCTAATGCACTTGTGGTTAGTGGCACTCTGCCGACTTATGACTAACGGACGGCGGTATCAGCTCTCACTGACGGACTCTCCCGCCTGCCAGGATTGCCCGAATCATGAGGAATCCTTCTCACATGTGTTTTGGGATTGTTGGAGAGCGCGCTTGATTTGGAATCAACTTGTTGAGGGTCGGAGCCGTCACGATTTCTACTGTCATGATTTTCCTACATGGTTAGAGCGAAATTTAGTATCGGAGACAAGACCTCGTAATGCTTAATCTTGGCCTTTGGTTTTTGGGGTGGTTCTTTGGAAACTTTGGGCATGGAGCAATGAGCGTTGTTTTAACCCTTCCTCGACCACAGTCCACCACATTGGCGAAATTCACTCTTTTGTTTAAGAAGCACTTTTGGCTCAAAATTTACAAAGCGATGTCTCGCCAATGAGTGCACCGAGGCGTCGGGTTCTAGAAGTTTGTTGGCAGAGGCCACGTGAAGGCTGGGTAAATCTGAGCATTGATGGCGTTTCGAAGGGGAACCCCAGACTGGCGACTGCTGGCGAACTGCTTCGGGATGCTGGTGGTCATTGGCTGGTTGGATTTGACGCAAATTTGGGTTTTTGTTTGTCGTGGCAAGCATAATTATGGGTTGTATATCATGGGTCGAATCTTGCATGGTTTTATGGTTATTCCTAAGTGGAACTGACTATTGATTCTGTACTGGTCGTGGCCAGTCTCACTAGTGACCAACATCCGGTGGTTAATACGCTGATTCCGTCCATCAAAGAGTTGTTGTCCAGACATTGGGTAGTACGCGTAAGTCATGTCTTTCGGGAAGGCAATCGTTGTGTGGATTGGTTAGCCAACTATAACACTTGTTTGCCTGTCGGAGTATACTGGTTTAGTGATGTTATTCAGGGGCTGTCTTCGCTTCTGTTTGCAGATGCAGTTGGGGTTTCTTTACCCCGTGTCACTGTCCTGTAATTTTCTTTTCTAGGCTTACGCCTCGTTTATTTAACAAAAAAAACCTTTCCCTTTGTTACCAATCATATAAATCCTTTTTGGTTTGTATTCTAAATGTGTTAACTGTAGGTTTTTGTTGACAGAACTGAAAATTGAAACCTAGAATTTTTTTTTGTGCTTTGTTCCTTAATTGACACTATTTAAATAGGATAAGATTTTCCTATTTTATTGGGATCGTTATCTACTAGATATGATTTATCAACACTCTCCCTCAAGTAAGTGCAAAAATATCTATCATGCCTAACTTGCTAGCTTGACGCTTGAATGGTTGACTTAACAACCCTTTAGTGAATACATTTGCAACTTGTTGTGTGGTTGGAATGAATGGAGTACAGATTGTTCCTGCTTTAAGTTTTTCCTTAATAAAGTGCCTATCAATCTCAACATGTTTTACACCATCATGAAATATTGGGCTATGGGCAATACTTAAAGGTGCCTTATTCTCACAATACAATCTCATAGGAAAGCTTATTGAAATTTGAAGATCTTTTAGAACTCTTTGTAGCCATAGAACTTCACATACGCCTTGAGCCATTGATCTAAATTCTGCTTCAGCATTGCTTCTAGCAACTATACTCTATTTCTTACACCTCCATATGACTAAATTCCCCAAAGGAATGTATAATATCCAGATGTCGATCTTCTATCAGTAGTTGATCTTGGCCATTTTGCATTAGCATAAACCTTAACTCTACTTTCATTTTTTTAAAAAAAGGCCCTTTTCGAGAGTGCCCTTAAAATATTGAAGGATTATATACACAACTTCTAGATGCTCCTCATATGGGGAATGCATAAACTGACTAACCATATTTACAACAAAGGCAATATCAAGTCGTGTATGAGACAAGTAGATTAGTCACCCTACCAATCTTTAGTATCTTCCTATATGTATTGGGATTCCATCTTTAACATCTCAAAGTTTGAAGTTAGACTCTACTAATATGTCTAGAAGCTTGCATCCACTCATTTAAGCCTTTTTTAAGAGATCCAAATATACTTTCGTTGTGACACAACAATTCTCTTTTTTGAGTTGGCTACTTCCATTCCAAGAAAATATCTTAACTGACTCAAGTCCTTAATTTCAAACTCCTTGGCTAGACTTAGCTTAAGTTTCCTCATTTCTTCTATATTATCTCCAGTTAAAATTATAACATCCACAAAGACAATCATAACTAAAATTTTGTCTTTGATGGATCTCTTAGTGAACAAAGTATGATTAGATTATCCTTGACAATACCTCAAACCTTAACAAACTTTGTGAATCTTTCAAACTAGGTTTTGGGAGACTACTTAAGACCATACAAAGTTTTTTTTTTAAATTTGAGTACCTTGGTTCCTAATTTTTCAGAGAATCCAGGGGAAGGCTCCGTTTATACTTCATCATCTAAATCTCTATTCAAGAAAGCATTCTTACATCTAACTTATTTAAAGGTTAGTCAAGATTAACAACAATTGAAAGGAGGACTCGAATCATGTTTAATTTTTCCTTTAGTGAAAAAGGCTCATAATAATCTATGCGATATGTTTGGGTAAAGCCTTTAGCAACTAGCCGAGCATGGTCCCTCTCTAAGGATCCATCATAATTGAATTTAAAAGTAAATACCCATTTACATCTAACAATATTTTTTCCATTTCGTAGATTGACCTCTTCCCAGTCTACATTCTTTTTCAAGGCTTTCAACTCTTTAAGAACAGCTTCTTTCCATCCAGGAACTTTTAGAGCCTCTTGAATACTATTACGAATACGAATACTAGATGCTTACGAAATAAAGGTTTAATACATGGATGGAACATTTTTGTAAGACACAAAGTTGAAGAGAGGACATTGTGTACAATATCTACTACCTTTCCTAAGAGCTATAAGGAGATCAATTTAAGAAGAGTTTAGCTTAGAATCACTTACAGGAATACTTTTAGGAACATGGACATTTGAGGAAACATTATGATTTTCTTGATCTAATCTTTGGTTAGACTCGTGAGGATGTTGTGGAATGGTGGCCTTCCATTTTTTGCTAGATTTTCTTTGAATGTACAATATCTTTGTACTGTTTCTCATCTATCTCCATGTTTCCAGTATTATCATCTTATGATGGCATTGTCACAGGTTGTTTATTAACTGACCCAACATTGTCAATACTTACTTCATTTGTTTCTCATAATTTTATGTTGCCTTGTTGTGAATGATTGTGAGACATATCAATTTGAACAAACTCAAGGCTGAGATTTGAACCATCTAAGAACTCATTGTCACTGATATTTTGCTCCCCATGATGATGGTAGTTATGATAGTATGAAGTACCTTCAAAGAAATTAAAATTCATGGACAAAAACATCCTATTTGAAGTTGGATCAAAACATTTATACCCATTTTAATTAATGGAATAACCTACAAAATATGCATATATGTGCTCTAGGATCTAGTTTTGAAAGTCTGGAATCATGATTATGAATAAAAGTCAAGCTACCAAAAATTTTCAGTGAAATGTTTGTAACGAGTCTAATAGTTGGAAAATATTCAGTAAAAGCCTGAATTGGTGCTTTCCCTTAAAGATATTTAGGAACCTTAGTTTAAAGGCTCAAAGCTCTTACTATTTAAAAAAAATGTTGTATTTTCTCATCCACCCCATTCTATTGTGGTGTAGTATTACAAAAGCTCTGATGAACTGTTCCTTTGTTAGCAAGAAGAATTTCCCAACATATTGTTATTCCCATTAGCACTTCGAAATATTTAAATGTTACTTTGAAATTATGTTTGAATCATGTTATAAACGTTTTTAAAGACTCTTTCAACATCAAAATTTTCTTTTAAGAGAAAGACCCAAGTGCTTCTAGTATGATCATCAAAAAATGTAATAAACCAATGTTTCCTAAATAATGTAGCAACTCTAAAAGGCACCCAAACATCCTTATAGATCATGGTAAATGGTGAAGTTTTGTACAGTTGTGATGGGAAAAAAGCACCTTGATGTTTTGTTAATTCGTTAGACTCACACTGAAACGTTGAAGGGTTTTTATTTATAAATAACTTTAGAAACAAAGTCTTTAAATAGCGAAAACTTGGATGTCCTTATCAACAATGCCATAACATAACTTCATTATTGCTAAAAACTAAAATAGAATTGAAACAAGTTTATTGGTCTTGCCTTCCCAAGGTCCATCCTTCGTGAAAAACATAGAGAGGCACTATTCTATTCAACATCCCCAATCATCTTCCCGGAGGTTAAATCCTAAAATTCACAATTAGAAGACCAGAAAATTAGTCAAATTTATGATTAAGAGTATGCTTGCTCACGAACAAGAGGTTATATGATAGTTTAGGAACATAAAAGACATCTTTGAGTTTTAAGGAAAGAGAGATAGATACTGTTCCTTTTCCAGCAAAGGAACCATCAACAATTTTGACCTTTTGATTTCCCGCAAATAGAATATATGACAAAAAAAATGTTGAATACCAGTCATAGGATCTGCGGCACCTGAATCTAATATCTAGGGGCCATTAGTGTTAGGGCAGGCCAAAGATATGGGAAATGTATTAGCTGAATGAGCTAGATAGCATGATGGATTAGGATTATTGTTATACCCTGTTGAATGCATTTTTATCATTATAATTAATGGCATTTTCCCTCAATTTCCAGATTAATTATTGGGTCTTATACATATTTTTCCTACTAAATTGTTTAATTTATCTTAATCTGTATTTTTAATGGGGCTTGTTTAATTTGTAGGAGAAGCATAAGGATTGAACAGCGTGATACACAAGGAGATAACCCACGGCATTTTAACACATGAGAGCTGAGCTTTTAATTGTCTTGTGGGACCAGCTCAAGTTGGCTAAAAACAAAATACAAGTGAGGAAAACAGGAGCACAGGAAGGAATTAATCAACTGGAGGAGGCTCTTAATATTCAATTGTCAAATGATAGAGTAGTGCGGCGTTTTACAAGAGGAGCAAAATAAATGGCACAAATCACGCCAAGTGGGAGCAGCCAGTGAAGAACATATGTGACGCAAATCAAGCATGGATTTAATTAAATGAAGGTGGCGTTGGCGCAAGCAGG
>JAOSBK010000008.1:9586474-9600809 GCA_027568895.1 Erythroxylum shatona
CACAAAATAACGAGATGAATGATGCGAGGGAACATATTGCAAATCTTCTTGTATTACGATAAAATGCATAGTTTATTGTGCATTTAACTATTTCAACTTGAATATTTATTTTTGGATTATAATATTATTTAACTTTTTTTACATGTTTTAATATTTATTTCTCATATTAATTTTATTTTCTATAAGAAAATGACACATCTCTTTAAATTATTTCTTACAAAATGGTACTTTGCATATTGGTATACTTTAAAAATTATTTAGCATAATTGATAAAATAAAATATAGTTAAAATTAATAAAAGTGCTTTTTATTTTTTCGTTGCCAAACAGTCTACTGTATGAAGCACTTTTTAAAAAGCTGTTTTTTAATTGACAGTCAAACAGTCAACTGACTTTTAAAAAAAGCTCTTCTCAGAAAAACTCTACTGGCAAAAGCTCTACTGACAAAAGCTCAATCAAAAGCTCAAACAAATGTACAGCCACGTTTTCCCCATTCCAATATCTACAAAAATTTATGTCTTTATTGTTCTCATTAGTTTTCTACTATAACAAACCTTGGGTGATAAACTAATGAGGTTCCAAGCTCCTCTCTATAAAAGCCAACGTTGGTGCTACTGAATCTCCACGCATAGACAGCCTAAACATATCTGTATCTGAAAAATAACTACGTAGTTATAGCATGGCCGGGGAGAAGCAGCAGCCCACATTCATTTATAGGAACCGAAATTACCGATTAATGATAAGGCTCCAACTTGCCCAGGTTGTTAAGTTGGTCTCTTACATCTTTTGTGTATTCAATATGGCTTTCAAGTCCTAAAATAAATATCACATACTAAACCCGGAGATAAGACAGATGGTTCATCTGGAGACTTTCTTACTGTAAATATTGTTTGAAAACAATATAATGAGCATCAAAAACAAATTATTGTTATACTATCTTTGGCTGAAGCAGAACAAATGGCTGCAACAAATGCTGAATGTGAAGCTGTATGACTCAGGAAACTTTTAGAAGATCTACAGCAAGACATCGATGATCCAATAGTGATTCATTGTGATAATAAATAAACCATTGAATGACAAAATCTAATATTTCATGGGTGAATAAAGTACATAGAGATAAGGAACCACTTCATTATAGAGCTTGTAGATTAAAGAGAGATCAAGATGAGGTTTTACAAGACCAATAGCCATTTACCTGCAAGACCAATAGCCAATTACCATATATCTTCACAAAATCAGTCTTAGAAGAAAAGTTCATTGAATTGAAGGACATGCTCAGATTGTTAGACTTTTCTAAATTAAGGAGACGTATTAAAAATTAATCTAGAAAGTATAAAAAATTATGAAGAAAATTAATCTATAATTTTCAGGAAAGTGTGCAAAAAAATCTAAAAAGCTTAGAAAAGTGTGTGCAATTAATTACGAAGAAATATCTTATATGAATTTTAAGTCCAAAATAATATAAATTAGGAAGTAAAATAAATACAATCTAGAATAGTTTAAAAGTCACTACCGACATTGCACAAATATAAATAGGTCTAAAATATAAGTCTTTGAAGTAACAAGAAAAATATTATACACAATAACAAACCAAAGCATTAAAACTCTTTTTCTCAAATCCTTTTATTCCTCTTTCACGTCCTCAAAATCTAACAATCACATGAATAGTTTTTCTTATGCAAAGCATAACTAACAAATATAAATGTAATGGCTTAATGTCCTAGCTTATTCGTCGTGTTTTAATAAAAATGCACAAAGGCTACGTAAATGAAAACCTTTTAAAGAATAAAGAAAAGAGTATGCAATCTTATGCAATTATAATACTAGAAAGGACTCGATTGAAGACATAAACTACAAAAGAGATAACTTCACTCCTACAATTAATAGCATTATTACAAGAAATGAAGGTATTACCGACGGAAATTTGGCAACGGTTGAGAAATCGTAGCAAAATTGTGACGGAAATTATATGTCGTCGAAAAACTAGTTTAAAAAAATGTCGTTTAACGACGGAATAAAAATCCGTCGCTTAAGTAGGAAGGAAGTCGTGATTTTTTGATGGAAAGTCTATAACCATCGGAAAATATGTGTGGAAAATTTTGGATCAGTAACGGATCGAGAACTGTCGGTGAACAAGGTACGTAGGGGAAAATAGCGACTAATGGAAGAATTGACTTCACCGATAGTTTATTACATCGGCAATAAAACGTCGGTAAATATTAAGGCAATACTTCACCGTCGTTTTGGCAATTGAACGTTAAAATGTTAATGAAAACGAAGTCGTTTGGTTTAACACCAAACAATGTCGTTTTATTTTGGTTTAAAGCAACCCAAATAACCCTTCGGGTTTCCAACATCCGCAGCTTCCTCCCTTTCGCATCATCTCTCCTCTCCTCCGGTGATGACTGCACCCCATTTCTGGTCAGACGTCGGTCGGTGTTATGGTCAGTGGCAGCAACTCCTCCTCTTCTCCCACTGCTGAAGGCATTCGTGAGGTATGTGAGGTAGTTTTATGTTCACATGCGTTGGTGTTATGTTCATTTGATTTGTTTGAGTATTTTGTGAAGAATTAAGGTTTAAATGTTAGTGTTAGAAGGTTGTATGATGAAACTTTGTTGTGATGTTGCAACGGTGATTTGATGCATGTTATGTGTTTGTTGAAATGCCTATTACGAAATTGATGGTTAAAATCAATGATAGGAGATGGCTCTAACACTGTCAATGGGTAACATGATAAGAGCAAATCCGTTTTTATAAAATTATCATACCTTTTTTTCAAGGAGTAAGCCTTAAAATATAATTTTTTTAACTTAGGTACATTTAGTGATCAACTTGTGAGTGTCATCTTTGGCGTTGATTAGAATTATACCTTTGCTTTCAATTTGCATCTTTGACAAGTCTATAAAGAATCATTGCCTCTCACCATCTCATAAAACACTACAAATTTGGCTTTGTATTCACATATGTGATCGCTTGCACCGTTATCTAATTACCACATATTATCAACATCATTTTCCTCTTACCTTCTTGTTAACAACAAAGTTGACTCTTTAACTTCTTGATTATCATCAATAAGATTAACCTTTTCTTCAATACTACTAGTGGCAGTACAATATTATCATTAATAATGGTCAATTTATGACAATTAAATCATTCAACTTTAGACTATTTGTATCTCCTTTTTTATATTTTAATAATAGTCTTGTTCTTTTTGTCTTATTATTTCATGTATTCTTTATGATTTTTGGTTTCTCTCTTTATTAATTGTGTTGTCTTTATTGGCTCTTTTTTTTTTTCAAATAGGCCAAAATAAGGTCATCTTCCTTGTCCACAACTTATAAGTTGATTCTTTCTTCCTTGATCATTCTTTAAAGTAGTCTTAAGTTTGAGAACTTGCTCTAATGACTCTTCATATCTTTTCATGATCTTTTCTTCACGATCTTGTAAAGAACCGTTATATTTACGTCTGTTAATCCGTTGGTATATTTACATTGATATACCGACAGTTTTGATTATTCCGTCCGTATTTTTTATTGATGGAATAGCATTTGATATTACGTCGTTAAAGTTACCTACATCTGCAATAATGATGTCTTCACTGGCTATCAAATTTTATCGGTAAATATCAATACTGACGGAACTCTTTGATTTAGCGTCGGTTTTTTTCATCGGTAAATTCAAACATTCTTATAGTGTATGTGAATTTCATACAAGGAAGTACATACAGTTTCAAGAAGATGATCGAAACCTCATTTTGTGAGGTGCTGACAACAACTTGTTAGATGAATAATGTCATGTAAGTTGAAATATTACTTCAAAATCTTGAGTGACAAATTCGTCACGATTATCAATTTGAAGAACTCATATATAAGATCGATATTAAGTGGCTGCTACCTCGTGAAATTTATGAAATGTTAATGTAATTTCACTTTTTATTTTATTAATTTAAGTACAAGTATGATTGTTAATAAATGTTAATAAATGAAACAAACCAACATGTATTACTTAGAGATCAATAATTTTTATTATAAATTTTAAATAAAAAATTTTATTTTTAACAAAAAAGATAAAATTGAAAATCAAAAACTATAGAAAGAAAATAAAAGGGAAATAAAAAATAAAAATATAAGGAAGAAATAAAAACAAAATCAAAATCAAATTTTCCTTAAAAAAAATCAAGAAGAGAACTCGAGAAGAAGAATGAAATCAAAGCACAGGCAGCATGGGATCAGTAGCTATCGTACTTCCTCGTCATTACCTTGGCACCAGCTAGGTTTCAATACAAAGGATTGAGACGATTCTCTCAAGGATGTGTTAATACACGTTTTTTTTTTAAGACTTAAAAGTTTGTACTATAGCTCTTTATTTGGTCCCTAGTCCCTAGTCCCTATTCCCTATATGGTCCCTAGTCCCTAGTCCCTATATGGTCCCTAGTCCCTAGTCCCTATTCCCTATATGGTCCCTAGTCCCTCCTTTCGGAACTTCATTCTCAACTTTTACTGCAACCACACATTTATGAAAATTGAATTACATGGTCCCTTGTCCCTAGTCCCTAGTCCCTATTTTCGGAACTTCATTCTCAACTTTTACAGCCACACAGGTATGAAAATTGAATACGACAAATCATTAAGCCTGGTTGCGGTGGGTACAATCAAACCTGACGAATTACCGAGAGATAAGACATTTTGAATGGGCCTCTCTTTTTTGAGTTTCTTGATAGTTCCTCTGATACTGGTGCAACAAAAATGTGTTTGACACTGATTTTGTTTGGTCGGTCGCAGCAGACAGAGTCGTGCTGGAATACATCGACGGCATCGAACGGGTGAAGGTAACGAAAAGTTGTGTTTTCCAAATCAAGCATTACCCATGGGTCGGTTAGTTGGGTAGACCAAATTGTCAGAGGACTGAGTTAAGCTCAATACTAATAGGGCAGTAAAACAAGGCGGAGCTATTTCTACTGTTGGAGAGATAATTAGGGACTGGCAAGGTAAGTAGTGTGGAGGTTTTCTACATCACATGACAAGCTAATCCCCGCGCATTGCAGAATTATGGAGAATCCACACGAGTCTCTAACTGACTTGGATCCTAGGCTATCGTCGAGTCATCTTAGAAGTGGATTCCCTTGAAATTATAAATATTTTGTCTTCTTCCCATACAGTTTTATCTGATGAACATTATTTGGTGACAGGTATTCGTGAAATGCTATAACGAGCTTGTGAGGTGCAACTTTAGCATATATCGCGAAAGGAATCAAAGTGCAGACCACTTAGCCTCAATCGCAACCCTTGTCAGTCCAAGATTGCACATTATACGAGAGCCCCCACTGACTGCTTTGGAACTCATTCACTGAGACAAGTAAGGTGTGTTGTACCGCTGGACCTTGCGTTAGTTAGTTTGTACTAGATTTTGTTTTCCTTTGTAAAAAAAAAAGGAAATTATCTTCTCAAAATCTTAGAAAATCAACAACCACATAAAATAACTAAAAACTTGACAAATATAATTTTAGGAAGAATTAAAATAAGGATCCAACTTCAAGTATTATATATGCAGATTGGCCATGATTTCAGTGTAACTAAACAGCAATAACATAATAATCAACATAAACACTACATGGCTAGTTATTTTTATTATAAAACTACCATTTTTTTTGTATATTTTTACTTACTTATGATGACAGTATTCATCCGGTTTAATTAATTAGTCCTCTTAATTCTTAGGTTTATTATTAGAAAGAATTGAGTTTATATTCAATATCTATAAAAGATTTTATAATTATTTCCCTTAAAATTTAATTTAAAAGAATTATCAAATATATAAGTCAATTTTAAATTATTTTTTGTGAAAAATAATAATTTTCTAGTTCATTATTATTTTAAAAGTCTGTAAACACAACCATCTTGATTTAGTGAAAGCTTCCTTACTAAAACATGTTTGGAACTTTATTTAATATATTTGATAAATTAAGAGACAGATAAATTTGTTGTATAATTTTAATTGTCGTACAATTAGCAAGAAGGGGTAATAGAACAATTAGAAAGACAGTTTCTAACAAAGGACAAAGCTGCAGTCCCTTTAGGTGGGTGATATAGAAAACAAAAGTTGCTAATTGATTAAATGTACAAACACGTTTTTCCCATTCCAATATCTACAATGTAGATAAATGAATTTATGTCTTTATTGTTCTCATTAGTTTTCTACTACAACAAACCTTGGTGATAAACTAATGAGGTTCCAAGCTATGCTCTCTATAAAAGCCAACGTTGGTGCTACTGAATCTCCACGCATTAGACAGCTTGAAAAATAACTACATAGTGGATTCATAGTTATAGCATGGCCGCGGAGAAGCAGCAGCCCACATTCATTGAGGAACCGAAAATACCAACTGATGATAAGACTCCAACATGCCCAGGTAAATAAGTTGGCAGCTTGCATCTTTTGTGTATTATATATGGCTTTTTTATTGCCTTGAATTTGTTGCTTTCTTGTTTCGAATTATATCAAGATTTCACTCCTACAATGTTTTTATTGTATCTTTTTTTTATTGGGACAATAACCCACGGGAAGGACTGATTTGAGGATGGGGAATTAGTATACCGACTCGCTTTCTTCCTTCCCCCTTTTTGCTTAGTTCAATCGAATTAGACCCCTTGATTAAATGTGGAGGGAAGTGAGATAAATGGCCGATACTACCGGAAGAATTCCTCTTTGGATAATAGGTATTGTAACTGATATTACTGTGATTAGTTTACTAGGCATTTTCTTTTATGATTCATATTCGGGATTGGGATCATCCCTATAATAATAATAAGCGGATGAACTGAATTGTAGACATGACAGTGTACGAACTCAAGTCCTAAAATAAATATCATATGCTAACCCCAGAGATAAGACAGATAGTTCATGTGACGACTTTCTACTGTAAATATTGTTTGAAACTGCCCTTACTGCAGACTAGAGTTAGGAATTATTGACATTTTCTGTACAGAAACTGTACCTTTTCTTTTTATGCTGTTTATCATCGATCATGGCAACAACAACTTCTTTGCTTATGGGGTTTCTATGTTTCAGTGCCTAACCCTCCGGAATCTAAGACATGGCCGGAATTAGTTGGTCTGTCAGCGGAGGAAGCTGCAAAGAAGATAAAGGAAGAGATACCAGGAATTCAGATTGTGGTGACTCGATCAAACGTTGCCACCATGGACTTTCATTTCAATAGGGTTATTTTATATGTTGATTGTGAAGGAAAAGTTGAACAAGTACCCAGGATTGGTTAATGGCCCGCAAGTTCCCCGGAACTAGAATGCGTTGGGAGCCTAAATAAGATCCTTATATGCATGGCTCCTAGGCATATGTTTGCCATAATTAATGTACGAACGATAATGGTCGCATACCAAGTTTATGGTACCTTTTCTCATCAATAAAGAAATAGTATAATAGTTCTCATTTTATAAAAGTTTTGGCCCACAGCAAGTTATGGTTCAGTTTTTTAAATACACTTTTAATCATTGCTTCCCTTTTCTACTTTTTGGTTTAATCATAAGGTTGCCTTTTTCTGAAATTAGATCTATATAAATCTGAGTCAATATCATATTTTACTAATAATTTCATTTATCTATTATAGTATCTTCTTTAGCATCATTTTACTCTTTTCTTAAAGTTGTAGATAAAGATAAAGATTTATAGATAAAGATTCTGTACAAATCTTTATCTATAATATTTCTATAATATAAAAAATAGATTCTGTACAAATCTTTATCTATAATATCTATTTAAGTCAAAATAGATTATGTACAAATCTTTATATTGGACTCATGAGACACTTCTTTGGCATGTAAGTCAAAATAGATTCTATACAAATCTTTATCTTGCAAGAAAAATATGCGGATGACCTACTGAAATTTTTTGCATGAAACGTTGTCAGTCACTTGTCACACCTATGACAATGAATGAAAAGTTGTCCAAGAATGGTGAACAAGAGGAAGATGATACAACATATAGAAATATAGTTGGTTCACTAATCTACTTGACAAACATGAGACCAGATATTGTGCATGCAATAAGTGTCCAGATTCAAGAGTGATCCAAGTAAAGCACAATTTATGGCAGCTTAGAGGATATTGAGACATGTCAAAGGTACAAAGAAATTCGAAATCCTATATGAGAAAAAAATAAATAATAATTTGACAAGCTATATAAACAACGATTAGACTATAAGTATAAATGATAACAAAAAAGCATAAGTGGATACATATTTTGGTTGGCATTAAAACAATATCTTGAGCATTAAAAACAAATTATTATTGTACTATCTTCTGCTGAAGCAGAACACACAGCTGCAACAAATGCTACATGTGGAGTTGTATGACTTAGAAAAGTTTTAAAAGATCTATAACAAGACATGGAGGATTCAATAGTTATTCATTGTGATAATAAATAAACCATTGCAATGACAAAGAATCTAATATTTCATGGGTGAATAAAGTACATAGACATAAAGAACCACTTCATTATAGAGCTTGTAGATTAAGGAGAGATCAAGATGAAGTTTGCAAGACCAATAAACAATTACCATATATCTTTACCAAATCAGTCTTAGAAGAAAAGTTCATTGAATTGAGAGATATGCTCGGGGTGTTAGTTTTGCAAGACCAATAACCAATTACCATATATCTTCACCAAATTAGTCTTAGAAGAAAAATTCATTGAATTGAAAGACATGCCCGGAGTGTTAGACTTTTCTAGATTAAGGAGGAGTATTAAAAATTAATCTAGAAAGTATAAAAACTTATGAAGAAAATTAATCTAGAATATCTAGGAAAGTGTGCAAAAAACTAATCTAGAAAGCTTAGAAAAGTGTGGGCAATTAATTATGAAGAAATATCTTATATGAATTCTAAGTCCAAGATAATATAAATTAGGAAGTAAAATAAATACTAAACAAAAATATCTATAATATTTTAAAAGTCACTACCGACTTTGTACGACTATAAATAGGTCTAAAATATAAGTCACTGAAGTAATAAGAAAAATATTATAAACAATAATAAGTCAAAGCAGTAAAAATCTTTTTGTCAAATCCTTTTATTCCTCTTTCACGTCCTCAAAATCTAACAATAACATGAATAGTTTTTTTTAATGCAAAGCATAACTAACAAATATAAATCTAATGACTTAACGTCCTAGCTTATTCGTCGTGTTTTAATAAAAATGCCCAAAAGCTACATATATGAAAACCTTACAAAGAATAAAAAAAAGAGTATGCAATGTTATGTAATTATAATGTACTAAAAAGGACTCGATTGAAGAAATAAACTATAAAAGAGATGGCTTCACTCCAACAATTAATAGGCATGTGAATTTCAAACAAGGAAGCATATACAGTTTTAAGAAGAAGTTCAAAAACCTCATTTTGTGAGGTGTTAACAACAACTTGTTAGATGAATAATGTCATGTAAGTTGACATATAGATTAGAACAAGTAAAGCAAGGTCATACTGTAGAAGAAAGAAGAGACTGTTATTAAAATGAGTACATTATAAATATAAATAAATTATAAGGTTGCTTTATCTCTAACAAACCATAGCATGCCCTCAATTTTGACATTTAACATTTTTCTATATAATTAGGGGGATTATTGAACAAGACCTATTAGAGCCTAGTACTACTCTTAAAAGAAAGGTACCCCAAGGATATAAACCTACAAAATATCATGCATTGAGATGCTTTTGTAACTTGTTTCTTTATTCATTTTTTCCTTTTTGTAAGAAGGTGAAGAAAGCTTTACGTTTCTATTATATAAGGGGGTATTTATACATAAATTTAACAAGAATATAAAAAAGAATATTTTTTGTAATTAATAAATAAATTTATAACATATATGTTCAAAGAAGTCTACATGGAGCAATTAGAAGGGTACAAAATTCAAAGGAAAAGCAGAGAAAGTGTATCGGTTGAAAAAGCATTATATGGGCTTAGGCATGCTCCCCAAGCATGGAATACCAAGATTGAAAAATACGTTGTAGAGCATGGCTTCACCAAAAGCCCAAATAGGCCATCACCATACATGAAAATTATAGGACACGATTTCCTAATAATATACCTATACACGAATGATTTTATTCACACTAGGAGCATTACAAAAATGATGGAAGAGTTTAAGAGGGCCATGATACAAGAGTATGAAATGACTTAAATTGGACTCATGAGACATTTCTTTGGCATGTAAGTCAAACTGGAGCTTGAACGATTCTTTATCTTGCAAGAAAAATATGCGGATGACTTACTAAAATTTTTTGCATGAAACGTTGTCAATCACTTGTCACACCTATGACAATGAATGAGAAGTTGTCCAAGAATGATAGACAAGAGAAAGATGATACAACAACATATAGAAATATAGTTGGTTCACTAATCTACATGACAAACATGAGACCAGATATTGTGCATGCAATAAATGTCTAGATTCAAGAGTGATCCAAGTAAAACACATTTTATGGCAGCTTAGAGGATACTGAGATATGTCAAAGGTACAAAGAAATATGGCATCCTATGAGAAAAAAGAATAATAACTTGACAAGCTATATAGACAGTGATTGGACTTTAAGCATAGATAAGAAAAAAAAAAGCGGATACAAATTTTTGGTTGGCATTACAACAATATCATGAGCAACAAAAACAAAAGATTGTTGTACTATCTTTTGTTGGAGCAGAACATATGGTTGGCATATGAAGTTGTATTTCTCATAAGAGTTTTAGAAGATCTTCAACAAGACATAGAGGACCCAATAGTGATTCATTGTGAGAATAAATAAACCATTGCAATGACAAAGAATCCAGTATTTCATTGGTAAATAAAGTACATTGAGATAAGGCACCTCTTTGTTAGAGAGTTTGTAGATTAAGGAGAGATCAAGATGAAGTTTTGCAAGATTGATGACCAATTACCATATATCTTCATAGGCTACCCTTGTAGAAAAGTTCATTAAATTGAGAGAAATGTTCATAGTGTTAGACTTTTCTAGATTAAGGAGTAGTATTAAAAATTAATCTAAATAGTCTAGAAAATTGTGAAAAAAAATAAATCTATAATGTCTAGGAAAGCATGAAAAATTAAAAAAGCCTAGAAATTTGTGTATAATTAATTATGAAGAAATATTTTATATGAATTCTAAGTCCAAAAATAATAGAAATTTGGAAATAAAATAAATATTGGGACAAAATATCTAGAATATTTCAAAAGCCACTACCAATTTCATACGACTATAAATAGGCCTAAAATATGTTTCTAAGTAATGCAAAAAATATTATAAGCAATAACAAACCAAAGCAATAAAACTCTTTTTGTCAAATCCTTTTATTCCTTTTTCACGTGCTCAAAATCTAGCAATAACATCAATAGTTTTTCTTATGCAAAGCCTAACTAACAAATATAAATGTAAGGGCTTGATGTTCGAGCTTATTCGTCATGTTTTAATAAAAATGCATAAAGACTACATATATGAAAACTGATAAACATGTGCAGATCTTTCTTTGATCCTACCAGATTACTCTACTTTATAAGATTACTTATAATTTGTGCTTAGCATAATCTTATATCTCATTTGAATTTTTTTTTTGTGTTATCTTGACAACTTAGATTCCAATGGCATGTAAAAATATAGTGTAAAACATTTCATCAAAACACATAAAAAAGCCATACAATTGTATACTTTTCTTCTCTGCTTTTTCATAGTATCAGAGCTTATACATTTCTTTTAGCTACATACACCTATTCCGTCTACATTTAACCATACCCACCCAAAACATAAACATAAGACACATTCTTCTTACAGACATAACCTTCACTTAGTCCTTTCTTCAAACACCTAGCCCGCATAAAACAATAGCAGAACCAACACAACACAATCACACTTCAATGACCGACCTTGCTTCTCCCACACTACCCTTCAACCAAATTACAAATTTCCTAACTACACAATTAGATTCATCCAATTATAGTGTAACCAAATACAAGATATCCTTATCACCTCTGACCCCTTCGAATATTTCAATGGCATTGTCCTTCCACCTGACACTACTCCAGACAATGACTCTCCAGAATACCTCAAGTGGCAAAAGTTTGATAGGCTCGTATATTGTTTTCTCACCTCCTCCTCCTTTGCTCGTCTTGCTATCGGATGCACCACTGTCCGCGACCTTTGGCTAAACTTGGAGCACCACTTCATACAACATTCCAATTCTCAGCATTCTTTGCTCTGGTGAAAATTGCATACCCAAAAAAAGAGACAACATTCCATTACTGACTATCTTGACATCATTTCACACACAACAGATGAATTAGTAGCTATTGGAGACCATATTTCAGATGATGATCTTGTTCTCTTTACTTTAAATGGTTTAAACTGCATACCCAAAAAAAGGGACAACATTCCATTACTGACTATCTCAATATCATTTCACATACAGCAGATGAATTAGCAGCTATTGGAGACCATATTTCAGATGATGATCTTGTTCTCTTTACTTTAAATGGTTTACCTGTAGATTATGATCTGTTCATTACAGCAGTTGAGCAACGCGAAAGCAGAATCTCCTTCGGCAAGCTTCAGGCGAAGCTTCTCATCCACGAATAACGCCTCCATTCTCTCCACTCGTCCACATCTCCATACATGACCTTCACAGCTCCCCTCTCTCGCCATCATTCTTCTCATCCTAGCAGCGGACGTGGGGACTTCCAAAGCAAACGAGGTCGCTCACACCACACCAAGCCTAATACTCACTCTCTTGGCCCAAATGAATTAGATCACCTCTTTGGCTTTCCTCCTAACCTAAACATGCATCCTACACCCACTAGCATCAAGCCCAACCATATCAAGCCCTCAATTCTCACTTCCGATACCACAATCTCTCTAAACCTTCCCTTCATTGTCAAATTTGTTGGAAATGGGGCCATATAGTTACTTATATCCGTTTTAGATACTCCAAATCTAGAAATCGCCCACTTGACCCTAATAGTCTACCTACTACCTTTACTACTCTCAATATTCAACATTCCTCTAATCAAACCCAACTTCATCATAGTATTATTGCTGATTGGCTTCCTAATACTGGTGCTACATCTTATATGACACCTGATCGTCTTCTCATCGACTCTAAAACTCCATACAATGGTCTAAATCAAGTGATTATCAGTAACGGACAAATGCTTTCTATTTCCTCCATTGGTAATGTCACCCTCTCCACTCCAACTTATCCTTTTTACCTCAATAATGTTTTAGTTGTCCCTAATCTTACTGCAAATTTACTTTCTGTAGCCAAGTTCGTTAAAGATAACTCTTGTCTTATTGAGTTTAAGCATTTTGGTTACATTGTGAAGGATCTCACCACGGAGATACCATTACTCAAGGGATCCATCAGCAATAATCTCAATTCTATGTAGATTCCCCTGACCTTTTACAATCTTGTTGCTCTCCAAGCTACGTCCACTCTACTCACTCTATGGCATTAATGCTTAGGTCATCCATGTTCCACCATCCTCTCTAAATTATCTGTTGCCTTTAAATTGTCCTCCCGTGTATTGTACTTCTTGTTTATTAGGGAAAATTACTCGTCTTCCTTTTTCTTTATCTCTCCCCTTTCAATTGTCCTCCTGTGTATTGTACTTCTTGTTTATTAGGGAAAAGTACTCGTCTTCCTTTTTTTTATCTTCTCGTGTTACTACTATGCCATTACAAATTATTCACTATGATATTTAGGGTTTGTCACCATCACCTTCCTTTTTTGGTTGTCGTTACTTTATTATTTTTATTGACGACTTCAGTTGTTACTGTTGGGACCCGACCTCGGAACCGGACCCCAACCGAAAAAACAAAAAACGGAAACGAAAACGAAGTGGCGGAAAGCGAAAACGAATGAAATCGTATTCGAAAGAACGGAACACAAATCGACAATAATGAAAAACAAAGTGGCGGAAACATAAGAACGAAACACATAGCGAAACGAAGGACAGACAAAGCGGATCACAAACGAAACCGAAAGACAAATCGGATCAAAAGGCGAAAAACAAATAGCGAAAGTATCAAAAGAATCAGATAACAAAACGAAATGAAAAGAAAGCACATCGAAAACGAATCAATCGAACTGAACAAATTTCCGACATCCGAGAACAAATATCTTAGAAATAACTATCGCGTTGGAAACCTTAGACTAAACTAATACGAAACCGGTATAAATTTTTTTTTCTTTCTTTCTTATTCATTGTCAGTCTTTTCATCTTTATTCAATCTTATACAAATCAAAACAATATAATTTCCCCTTTGGAAAATTCATCCTCAAATC
>JAOSBK010000008.1:9614129-9624660 GCA_027568895.1 Erythroxylum shatona
TGCCGAGATAAGTATACACACCCATAACCCATCCCAAATTACTATTTTACCCTTCCCATCGGTGATGGGATGTTACAGTATTGCATGACTAAAGAAGCACAAGTTAATCTCCAACATCCAGACATTACCGGATTATTAAGGCCATAGCTTTTCTAGAGTGTACTATAAATTAACCTAGATGTTTTCTCACTATTATTGAATTGTTTTTTTTATTAACTTTCAGATAATGAACTGTTATTGATGTGATTGCTATGAATTCGGACAATGTTAATTTGAGGAGTTTGATATTTGGGAATGTATTAGAAGTGTTTTTCAAATTGAACATGTGATATGAAATGACTTCTTAACTGAATGTTGAATGCCAGACTCAAATATGAAGAATATGATAAATGACTGTGCACATTGAATGAAAGGTATTGATAACATAATATGTGATTTGATGCATTTCATTACATTTTTATATATGATCAGATAAAGGAGTTGACTAGAGTGACCAGTGTGAAAAGAGCTTAAAGCTCAGAAATGTGCACAAAGAGCCACAGGCTTAGTTATTAATGAGTCCGGTATCTACAACAGATATGGGATAGTTAAATAGGCGCTCGGTTACAACAAAGTAAAAATGAAAGTGAAATCACATGTGCATTTGTATTTATATATATATTTTTACATGTATCATGTGAATGATTGCAAAGAAGGACGCAAAGGATACATATCCATGTATCGTGTGAAGAAGGATGCAAAGGATAAAGACATACACAGCTCTATATCTCTTTAAGAACAAGTACATTTGTGACATCCTGTTACCTTTAAACTTTATATCTCACGATATGTTCAATTTCTTGAAATATTTTTCCCTATGCCCCTTCCTCCGCACTGACCTGTTCCACATCCTCTTCTTCTACAATCTCCCTACCACTATCAATTTAAACCCCTTCCTTATCATCCATAATGGCATTAACTCCACCACCTCCTTCCCCATTACCTCAACACATTATGATCACTTGCATAAGTGACAATACTCATATTCCTCGAGTTCTTTCAGACTATGTCACATATTCTACCACCATACAAAACCTGCATGGCCTCGATCCCACCTCCTTCACTCAAACAAATGAATTTTCACGTTGACGCTAAAGCATGATTGCTGAGTTCACTGCTCTACATTGTAATCATACCTAAAGCCTTGTCCCCCCACCTCCTAATGCTAATATTGTTATATTTCGCACAAAAACAAATACTGATGGTACCTTAGATTGCTATAAAGCTCGTCTAGTTGCCAAAGGATATCATCAAGTTCCTGGTATAGACTACACTGATACCTTTAGTCCTGTCATTAAACCTACCACTATCTACCCCATCCTTACCATTGCTTTATCTCAAAATTACCTACCACTATCCACCTCATCCTTACCATTGCTTTATCTCAAAATTGGCTTATCCGTCAACTTGATGTCCATAATGCATTCCTTAACGAACATCTCCTTGAACCAGTCTTTATGGTCCAACCTCCTGGCTTTCTCGACCCTCATAATCCCTATCATGTCTGTCATCTTCATAAAGCTCTTTATGGCCTCAAACAGGCTCCACAAGCCTAGTTTTAGTGTTTCAGTCAAAAGCTCCTTAATTTCAATTTTATTTCTACCAAATCTAATATGTCCATGTTTGTTCACTCCACCTCTTCCCATACAACATTTCTTCTAGTCTATGTTGATGACATAATCCTTACCGGCTCTTCACCCTCTTTCATCACCACTCTCATTCATAAACTTAAGAATGCCTTTTCTATCAAAGCTCTCGATACTCTTCATTACTTCCTTAGCATAGAAGCCACAACCACACCTACATGACTATTACTCACCCAGTCTAAGTACATCAACGATCTCCTTCTTCGTACAGGACTTTCCCAGTCCAAACCTGCCATTACACCAATCACTCCGACTCTTCCTCTCTCTAAAAATCATGGTAAACCACTATTTCATCCTTCTGAGTATAAAAGCATTGTTGGTGCTCTTCAATATATCTGTCTTACTCGTCCTGACATTCAGTTTGTAGTCAATAACGTCTCTCAATTCCTTCACTATCCTACCGAATTTAGTAGACTACAATTAAATGAATACTTCGATACCTTCAATCCATGCCCACTTCTGGTCTCCACTTAACTTGACCAACCTCCCTCTCCCTTCAAGCTTACCGTGACGTTAATTGGGCAGGGTGTCCTAATGATCGTCGATCCACATCTTGTTATTGTTTCTTTCTTGGTCCAAACCTCATCTCTTGGAGTACTAAGAAACAATCCACTATTGTTAGATCTAGCACTAAAGTCGAATATTGAAGCATGGCTTTTACTACTACTAAAATTTGTTGGATTAAGTCTCTTCTCAATGAAATTGTTGTCTCTCACCTCACACCCATACTTTGGTGTGATAATCTCGACGCCACATTTCTTGCTGCTAATCCAACTACTCATACTCGCACAAAACATGTCAAGATTAATATTCACTTTGTCAGAGATTTATCACTAGCAAAGGTCTATCCATTCAGTATCTATCCTCTAGTCATCAAATTGCTAATATCATGGCCAAGGCTTTATCATCATATGCTTTTCAACGATTTCGTGGCAAGCTTACTGTGACCACTCACAGTGAGCTGGAGGGGGGTTGATAAATAGGTGTTGATCTTTCTCTGATCCTACCATATTACAAATGATAAACATGTGTAGATTTCTCTACTTTATGAGATTACGTATAATTTGGGCTTAGCAAAATCTTATATCTCATTTGAATTTATTTTCTATTGTTATCATAACAACTTAGATTCTAAAGACATGTATAAATACAATGTAAAGCATTTCATCAAAACACATCAAAAAAAGCAATACAATTGCATACTTTTCTTCTATACTTTTTCAAAAACCATATGAAGAATAATAAAAAGAGAATGCAATTATAGTGTACTAGAAAGGGCCTGATTGAAGACATAAGCTGCTATAAAGATGGCTTCACTCCAATAATTAATAGGCATGTGAATTTCGGAGAAGGAACCATGTACAATTTCAAGAGGATGATGATTTTTATGTTCAGAAACCTCATTTTGTGAGGTGCATAAGAACAACTTGCCTAATGGATAATGTCATGAGAGTATAAATATTACTTCAAATTTTGAGTAATAAAATTTTCACTATTGTCAATTTGAAGAACTCAGATATAAGATTGATTTTGAGTAGCTACTGTCCCAAGAAATTTAGAAAATATTAAAGTAAATTCACATTTTTTATTAAGCAAATATAAGTATAAGAATGATTGTCAATAAATGAAACAAACCAACATCACTACTGATAGAGCAAACACATATTTGAAGTAAATTTTTATATGTTTAGAAATGAACTAAAATAAAATTTAGTGTTAACATTTACTAGTCTAATAAAAATAGAAAAAGAATAATGAAGTTAAAAAATAATTTTTATTTTATTATAAATATCAACTAAACATATTTTTGTTTTGAAATTCTCATTAAAAATTTCAACTAAATAAAATTTTACTTTTTAAAAAAGATGAAAAATAAAAATAAAACACTATAAAAGGATAATAAAAATAAAAATTATAACAGAAAAATAAAAATCAAACCAATTTTTCCTTAAAAAAATCAAGAAACAAATGAAAAGAACTCGAGAAAAAGAATGAAATTAAAGCATGTGCAGCATGAAAGGAGTAGCTATCGTACTTCTTCGTGCATTACCTTGGGGCCAGCTAGGATCGATACTAAGGACTGAGATGATTCTCTGAAGGTTGTGTTAACACACGTTTTTTTACAAAAGAATTAAAAGCCGTACGAAAGACAGGTGATGAGGATGATAAGATCCGTGAGTCACATGCAGAACCAAACGTAATAATTTCCATGATATAAAAGGTCCATGTACTATAAATCTCTTTATTCTCAACGTTTACTGCAACCATAAATGTATGAAAATTGAATACGACAAAACAGTCAGTCCAGTGTATGACGTTTTTAGTTTGTTTGTATGAGAAAATTATCTTCTCAAAGTCTCAATGAACAACCACATAAAATAACTAAAAACTTGGCAAATACAAATCTAGGAAGAATTTAAAAGGGATGTAAATGAAGCTTTTTAAAATAAGGATCCAACTTCAAGTGTTATATCTACAGTTTGGCCATGATTTCAGTATAACTAAGCAAAACATATTCAACATGAACACAATTTACTAATACATTGCTGGTTATTTTTATTATAAAACTACCTCATCTTTTTACGTATATTTATTTCCTTATAGCAACATTCATCAACTTTGTTTTATTAATTAGTCCTCTTAATTTTTATGTTTATTCTTATAAAGAATTGAGTTGTATCCAAAATTTAGCAAAAAATTTATAATTATTTATAATTATTTATCTTAAAATTCAATTTAAAAGAGTTAACAAATATATAAATCAATTGTATAATGCCTAGTCAAGAGATAAAAATCTGGGCATGTTTTGCTTGTGAAAGATGATAGCCAAATTCATCAGATAAGTCTTCTAAACACACAAAAATAATCAAGTTACTCATCTTTCCAAAAAAAGGAACTCAAATTACCCAAATTTTTTGTCTCAAACTGTTGATGTGAAAATAATTTAAGAGTTGAAATATTATATCATCACTATTAATTATCATGTCATCAACATAAAGATGAAAAGGAGTGTAGCTTAAGCCGTTTTGGGAATAAATAAGACGTGATCATAGTAAAGGTAGATTGAAAACAAAGGAGGCCAACAGTGAAACTAAATTTTGCAAACGAGGCTTCAGGAATTTGTCTTAGTCCATAAAATTAAAGGATTTGCAAAGTGAACGAACCTTATTGAGGGGCGATCATAAGTAGGTGAAGGTTCCATTATTTTTTTTGGTTAAATCAAAAGAATTATATAGAAAAGAAATATATGTACAAAAAGTCCAATTACAAGTGTCAATGAAGGCACAACTAGCTAAAATAAGCAACTAGTCGCAAACAAACCAAGACAAGAACATACCATGCAAGGTTAACAGAAGCAAGGCAGAAATACAAAACCAAAACTACTATCAGTCAGGGAACAGTCAAACTAAAAAATTACACTCCCAGAAGAAGCAAACCCAAAAGAGGCTAATGGGAAAGCTGCACACGAACATCCTGAGCACCTGAAAGGCCAAGGGAAGGCTGCCACCAAGAAGTGAATGTGAAGAGCCTCCAGGGTGACTTGTCCAACCATGGACTGAGTATAGAAACTCCGCAAGCTACAACCTGAAATTATCTGATAAAATAACCTGCAAAAGAAAGAGTGATCCTAAAAATAAATTACCTCCTCTCGGTGTGTAGGCTGAGAAGTTCCCTAACGTGGGAGATAACACTGAGATACACACTCTCCTCCGTCTGTGCCTCATTCTTGAAGGTCCTAGCATTGCGTTCGGTCCATAGATGGTAGACAGTAGTGGAAAGCAAAAGAGGGAAGTGAACGGGGACACGAGGACCAGAAACAGAGTTATACCAGAAAAGGATAGTTGAGAGATTTGAAGGGTTGATTATGGGCAAATCAAATCGAGTAAGGCTGTGTTCCCAAATGGAGTGAGAAAAAGGGCATGCAAAAAATAAGTGATCAATGGATTCATTAGCTGAGAGGCACAGGGAACAGTGATTAGGAGTATATAGGTACTGAAGTTTATCTCAGATTTGGAGCTTATGAAGGAAAGCAAGCCATAATATAAAGGAGCAACGAGGAGTACTATATTTAGACCAAACCAGTTTATACGACTTATTATTCGTAAGGTTTATACCAGCCTCTGTCCTTTTCAACCTTGTACTAGTCTCTTTCCACAGATAAAAAGAAATAGACACAATAATAAAAAGCAAAAACTCCCATCTAGCACTATCGGTTGGAGCATTTAAGTTCTCTTTAACATTCGTACCAGTTGTATAAATCTCATGTACTTATTACCGTGTGAATAGAGAGCTAGGCTTCACCCGGGTCAATGTTGTAAGTTTTGGGGTTCATGGAGGTCCAAAATTTTCCCCATGTGAATCCTAATTATTAGTTCAGAAGTCAGGAGGGATAAAGATGTAATCGAGACATCCATTCACAGTTTAATATAATACTTGGTGGTCTGATATGAAAGTTGGAAGTTCCTCCGGTCAACTGAGCAAAATGCAATTCAAGAAAGCACTAGAACTACTAAAGAAACTACTGGCAACTTGCATAAATGTAACTGTTGTCCCATCTTATATACAAAGAGTTTGGTTAAGCTAACAGCTCTCTGATGGGACTAAAATGGAGATTCTTCGCATTTTCATTGAAAAACACAGGGTCCCATATCCCACTTAAGATCAGGGAAATAATGAAAAAGCTTGGGACAAATTGTCATTCAAAAGATCTTCACAATAAAGTCACGTGGGCCATGGCATAACGTGCCTCTCTCTAGGGTCCAAAATGGATGGTGTGGTGAGAGAGATCGCCCTTTATATTTCAATTTTAATCCAAAGTTCTCATGAAAACAGTGAAAACCCTTATGTCCAAAATAGTTGCCGTTTCACTAGTTAAAAACCAACGTCAATTCGTTTATCATCGTGTTCTAACGAGCTCCTATGTTTGCAGCAAATCGATCCAAGGTTTGCCCATGAGGAATACATATACACTGAAATCTAACTACGCTCAACGCTGTTCCTATTCTATAGTATGAGTAGACAGATATGAATGTTTCAATATCACTAACCAATTCCAGCTTTCCTACGTTAACAAATAAATAATTGCAGTCTAAGACGTGTTTTAGATTACTGAAATTGTTATACAGGAAGTAATACAGCTCTTTAAAAGATAATTGAAGTTTTATTTATCAAATTCCTCCCGAATAATCCTAGAATTCGAATTGGTTTCCTACTTAATATATATATATATATATATATATAACTTCATAATTACATATGTTATACAATTATTAAGATCCCATCAGACATCACCAACCAAAGTATCATGCATAGGTTGGATATTGCTTGTACCTACTCTAGTTATAAACGAATGAGAGAAAAATATTTTGGTTTAGTTCTAATTAACCCAAAAGAGGTTCAATATTTCCTATACGAAAATTTTACAATAGTATAACTAAACGTATAATATAGTCTCATTTTTATTAATGCACACACTACAAGAAAATGAAAAATTAGCGACAGAAAATATAATGTTGCAAATTACCGACGGAAAGTCCATTTCCGTTGGTAAAATTGACGGAAAAATTTTCGTTTAGCGACGGTACTAATATCTGTCGCTAAATATGCAAATTACTGACGGAAAATTTATTTCCGTTGGTAAAATCTACGAAAAATTTTATTAATTAGCGGTGGTACTAATATCCGTCGCTTAATATGGAGGAAAATCATCTCAGGAAATTTTGCGATGGACTTTAGCGACGGAATAAAATTACTGTCGGTAAAAAATTTAGCGACGGCATAAGATATCTATCGGTAAAAAGGCGGGAATTATTGGCGGAATAAAATTTTTTAAGTTTACGTATGGAAATTTTCGTCGATAAATTCTTTTTAAATTCAAACTCATCTGACATCTCCCTCCCACATATGTCTTCTTCTTCCTTCTCCCTACGTCTTCTCTTCAGTTTTCTTGGAGCCCATTTCTCTGTTGTGGACTTATTTTCTGCTCGTCGGCGTTGTCTTCTCTAACCATTGTCATCGTGTCCTTTGGTGGAGGCATTTTTGCAACTACTGTCATGTTTTTTCATATATTGGATGAAAGTTAATTTGGGTATTTATTACTTTCGTTTATTTGTATATTTTGTGATTAGAAAATAACTTTAAGGTATAAATATTAGTGATAGAAGGGACAAGACGTGATTTTAGTTATGATATTGGGATAAATTTCTGATACATGTAAGGTGTTTGATGAAATGTCTATTCTTTAAAAAAATAATTTCAGTTCTTTATTTTCGGTTCTTTTTAGTATGAATTTCATTATTTGAATTCTTTTACTTGAAATAACGAAGTTATCTTCATGGTGGCTTCTACATAAACTAAACACCTTGTAGGTAAATTTTAAAAAATAATTTTCAGCAAATTTACCGACAGAAAAAATTTTCGTTGGTAAAATATATTGGATTTAGTGACGGAATTTTTTTCGTCACTAATTACCGACGGAATAGTCAATTCCGTTAGTAATTTTTTGACAGAAAAATTTTCTTTTTTAGTAAATTTACTAATCGAACAAAATAACCATCTGTAAATTTACCGACGGTTATTTTATACCATCGGTAATTTCATACGTAAATTTACTAACGGTATAATTTTCGTCGGTAAATTTACCTACGACTGTATCTCCGATGACTTTTTTCGTCAGTAAATTTTGTCGCTAAATAAGGTTACCGATAGAATGTGTTCAAATTCTGTCGGTAATTTTCATCGCTAAACTTCATTTTTCTTGTAGGAGAAGAAGAAAAGCTGCTATTCACATATGAGTTGAAAGGGCTGTGAGTAAGCGAGTTGAAGATCAAAGGTGGCAAGCAAGATGTCGAGTCTCTACATCCATTGGCGATACTCTTACAGAGACCATCTTGGTATAAGAAGGGCGATGCCCGAAAAGACGAGTGGACATTAGAGTATGAAGGCAAAACGATGAAGTTTTACTCATCAAAAGCCATGGAGCATCATGCTAAGAAGGAGCTTACTTCGAGGGAAGGTGCTCCTAGATCCTCATAGAGTTTAAGCATGCTTCCTGTTGGACTCTAACATCCATTCGATAATAGATGATGTACATATGCCAAGGGTCAAGCTTCTGACGAGGCACCCCAACCGTATCCTTTCTTTTGTGTGTTTTTCTCTTTTATGCATATCTTTCGAGTGTTTTCTTTGAGTGTTTTATTTATTTATTTTTGGTTTATTTTGTTTTAGGCGTTTGAAAAGGAAGCTGCAATCTTTCACTTTAACACTGCTATCTGTGTTTTCAAGCTACAATAATTCATTTTAAAGCTGTATATGGCATCTTCAATCTAGGGGAGTACTTCTGTTCCCATCCCTCTTTTGTGTTTTTATTGTTTTTGGACATTGAGGATAATGCCCAATCTAGGTGTAGAGAAAGGAATTGGATTATATGTGTGTGATTTTTTTCCAGTCTTTGCATGTTGGTTATGCATGTTAAGCTATGAAGCTTTGTCATATTAGTTTGGATGAGATTGAGTGTGTGCATAAAGTTAAAATAGGCTATGTGAGTCTAAGGTGAATCATATTGATTGATTGCAATAACTGATCTTGTAAACTTAGTCAAAATCTTGACATTTGAGTGATAAGGTAATTTTGGAATTAAGGTGAATTCTTAAGTTAAAACTGTGAGCGACATTTGAGCCTAAATGATATCATCTTTATGTCATTCTATTTCTTTGAATTGTGTCATGCTCCTCTATTTATATTGCCTCAGAACTTGCACTAAACTGGTTTGAATTTATTTAATTACATGGGATATATACATGATTAAGGCTTTCCTTATTTTAAAACCCTTTAGCTTAAAAATGACCCACCTAATTATTTTCCCTTTGCAAACATTTTTGAGCTTTTATCCTTGCTTTTCAATCAATCACCTTTTATTAAAACCCAAAAACCCCATTAGCCTTACCTTATCACAAGTTGAACGAAGCATTGAATAATTTAGGACTTTTGTTCTGTATTTTATTCTGAGATACTTTTATAGATACTTTTACTTATGTGTTTATTAAATTTTGCTTCTAGTAATTTCTCTTTTTTTATTGTTTTCCCTTGTGTTTAGCATTATTCAAGCCAAAGCAAAAAAAGAAAAAAGGAAAAGAAAAAAGAAAGAAAAAGATCCGAAAAAAGGAGAAAAAGAAGAAAGTCAGAAAAAAAGAAAAAACAAACAAAAGAAAAAAAGAGAATAAAGCATAGTAGCATTAGTTAGTAATGAGTAGTTGTAGTCCTTTGCATTCATGTGTTTATCTCCGAATTTTAATTCGAGTGTCCCTTTTACTTGATACTTTGTGAATGCTTGTGATTAACCCTTTGTCATTTTTAATTTACCTTTAAACCTAGCCCCATTAGAACCCTTAATAAAGTCCTTATGATCTATTAGCTTATATGATCTGAATAAATGATAACTAGTGAATTTGCAAGTCTATAGTTGTACAATCTGTTAGAGAGAGATTTGAGAGAAACACTTTAACCTCAAACACTTGAGTGTAAGAGAGAAATATGTGAGAAGAATTCATTTTGATTTCATACTTGCCTTTAGAACAAAGATGTCTTATTTTGACTTTGTTTATTTGTATCGGTGAAAAGCGATTGTGATGTATATGCAACCTAAGTCTTACTGGCCCAAGTTAATGGATTGTGTATACTTAATCTTATGAAGGATGAACTGATGGAGTGTAGTGGTTTGACATGTTTACTCGAGGGCGAGTAAAGGTTTGGTGTGGGGGAATTTGTTAAGTTATCAATTTGTGCTTATTTTGTATTTAATTCTCTTTAATGTGTTGAAATTATTATTCAAAATTAATGGAATTGTC
>JAOSBK010000008.1:9642731-9660931 GCA_027568895.1 Erythroxylum shatona
TGATATACCTTTATTAATTGCATGTTAAATTGCCTTGAAAATGTAATCTGTATAATTAGGATGTGAGAGAAATTAAAGAGTAATTTTGAAAATAAAATTATAAACATGCATGAAAAATCGTGAACGACACTTATTTTTAATAATTAAAATCCCTCTAAAACGATACTTATTTTAGATAGGAGGGAGTACATAGTAACAACAACAATCTAGAAAGAAGATATGGTCAACTTGTAACTGTAGAATTTATTATCATTTCACGTCGTCGTAAGTATCAAGGTTTAGAAAAGATATTAAATTTGGAACATAAATAAGAAATTATTTTAGAGTGAGAAACTTGATGAAATAGTTGGCTAATAGGATTAGTGTGAGCTTGATATGTATAAAGCTATTTGTATGACACTTGATCACTTACAAAGTGAAAATTAACAACAACGTATTCCAAATGCGAATCAGAAACATAATTAGAACACATGTAAATCACTCTAACATTTTATAGAAACTTGTGGGAGTTATTTAAACTGAGATAGGAAGTTCATTCTTTAAGTTGGTTGTTAAGAAAAAATGCTAAGCAATACAGAAACGAAAAACACAGAGGATTTACGTAGTTCGACCAGTGTGACCTATGTCAATGGTAAAGGAAGATGAATCTTATTCCATCAGAGAGAACTTTTACTAGTGATAAAACCCTATAACCGAATATATCTTATATATATCTAATCAGTTCAGGTCACCTTAAAAAGTACACAAACTAGGCTAAGTCCATATCACCTGCTGAACTCTTATGTTAACTCCTTTCGGGTCGAGCTCCTACATAGTTGGGTCGGGTCATGATCCGTTTACAGTTCACCAAAATTCAAATCACTCAAGAATTCTTCACCTGGACTTGAATTCTCTCAAATCACTAGACAATAAGAACAAAATCCTCCCTGTCGTTCATGCCCTTTAAGGCCTCAAGCTATGCAAACATTCACCAAATCTAAGTTATACTTGAACTTCTCAGTTGGTAACAAGTTAGTCAACATATCTGCTGGATTCTCTTCTATGGCTATTTTCTCAATAAACAACTCCTTTTCCTCTATGACATCTCGTATGAATTTCAACCTGATGTCAACATGTTTTGATCTCTCATGATAAACAAGATTCTTGGCCAAATCCAATGCTCTTTGACTATCACAATAAATGATAGGTCTTTTAACATTCAATCCCAGACTATCAATAAGACCATGCAACCATATACCTTCTTTAATTCCCCTCTATCAATGACATGTATTCCGCTTCAATGGTAGACATGGAAATGGTAGATTGTAGTGTTGCCTTCCACTAACACACATCCATACAGAGTAAAGATATAGCATGTCAAGGATCTTCTTTTTATAAGATCTCTGGCATAATCAAAGTCAGTATAGCCACCCAAACGACCAATATCTTTGTTAGTGCCATGGACCAAACATATATTGCTTCTTCCTGTCAAATATCGCATAACCCATTTAACTGCTTCCGAGTGAGATTTCCTTAAATTACTCATAAACTTGCTTACCACACTGACTGCAAGAGCCAAATCAGGCCTACTACAAATCATAACATACATCAGACTTCCCTTAACACTGGAGCAAGGAACTAGTCTCATGCAATCCTTCTCATCTTCTGTAATAGGTATTGTACTAGCATCAAGTTTAAAATGTGCTACCAACAGAGTACTTAGTGGCTTGGATTTGTCCATATGAAAATATTGCAGTAAACTTTCATGTATTTATGCTGAGATACATACAGTAGACCTGCCCTCCTATCTCTCCAAATCTCTATGTTCAAAATCTTCTTGGCTACACCTAAATCCTTCATCTCAAATTCACTGCTCAATAACTTCTTTAAGATGTCAATTTTAGCTTTACTCTTAATTACAATCAACATATCATCCATGTATAACAACAAATATATATATAGATCGTCTGAAAGCCTCTTGGAGTAGACACGATTATCAAATTGATTGCACAAAAAACTATGAGAAATCATGAATGCATCAAACCTTTTATACCATTGCCTTTGTGACTGCTTCAGACCGTATAAGGATTTTTTTTCAACAAACATACATGCTCCAGTTTCTTATTGTCAAGGAACCCCTTTGGTTGTGAGATAGATCTATTTTTTTAAGTTTCCATGTAAGAACGCAATTTTGACATCATAAGTTGTTCTAACTCTAGTTCTAATGGACTTACTATGGACATAATAACCTGAAGGGTTTTATGCTTCCCAACTGGTAAGAACACTTCATGGTAGTCAATCCCTTCCTTTTGTGAAAAACCTTTGGCCATAAGCCTTACTTTGAACTTGGTTGGTTCAACTCCATAAATGCCTTCTTTCCTCTTGAACACCCATTTGCATCTTACTAGTTTCACACCTTTTGGTAGAGGTACTATATCCCAAGTTTTGTTCTTTTCAAAAGACTGCATCTCTTCATTCATCTCAATCAATCATTATGATGCTTCTCTAGTCTTAATTACCTCCTTATATGATCTAGGTTCATCGTAATTAATATTCTCTCATACTGTCAAGGCATATGCAATAGAATTAGTGTCAATAATACTAGCACAATCAACATACCTTATAGGTTTTCTAATTCCTCCACACCCCCCCTTGTCAATCTTGTTCTTTGTCCTTGGGCTGTTAAATAGTATCTTTTGTAGTCCTATTTGGAGTTTCAATTTCAAACTCCACCTTCTGGCTAGCACCCTAATCGTTATTACTTGCATGATTATCATACTCATCTTTCTAACCCAACATAGCAGATTCATCGAAGGTCACATCTCTACTAATAATAAATCTTGGAGTTCTATCCATTTTTGCACACCACAATTTATATCCTTTAACTCCGGTCGCATACCCTAAAAATATGCATTTCATTACCCTCGGCTCTAGTTTACCATTATTCACATGAGCATAAGTAGGACAACCAAATATACATAGGCTAGAATAATCAGACAGTAACTAAATCATACCTCTTAAGGAGTAGGGATGGCAACCGACCATGCTACACCTTTTTTTTAAATTTCATCATTTTTGACGAAATGACATCATTTTGCATATTCCCTTTAGGCTAAGACTGGCCCAGGCTGAGACAGTACTGGTCTGCAGCCTGGTCAATGCAATCCAAAATTGGGCCAGGCTGGGCTAAGATTGCCATCCCTATTTAGGAGTCTTAAAATATATTGTAATTGATGGAGATCTATTCACTAGATAACAAGCAGTGTTAACTGCTTTAGCCCAAAACTGCTTTCATAAGCCAGTATCTAGTCATAATCATCGAGCGCACTACAGGAGTGTTTGGTTCATGCATTATGCAACTTTGTTCTACTTTGGTGTATGTTGTACAATGCAGTGCCTCACTATACCTTCAGTCTTACAGAATTCATCAAACCATGCATTGCAAAATTCTAAATCATTATCTGTTACAAGTGTCTTCACTTGTTTTCCAATTCGTTTTTCAACCATAGTCTTCCACTCCTTGAACCACCCGAACACCTCATCCTTGGATTTCAAAAAATACACCCAAACCTTCCTAGAGTAGCCATCAATGATTGTAACAAAGTTCCTAACCTGCCATAAGATTCAATTGGAGAAGGACCCCATAAATCAAAATGAACATATTAAAGTATTTCTTTCGAGGTATGTTTGCTAGAATTGAACTTGACTCTGCATTGCTTTCCCATGACATAAGCCTCACAGAACTTCAACTTTCTAGTCTCTACTCCATTCAACAGTCTTGTTTGCTCAATATTGCCAAACTTTTTTTCCCTCATATGAACCAATCTACACTGCCAAAACTATGTACTATCATTATGCTTTTCTAAAGACTGAGATATAGCCATTGTTCCTATCACTGAGCTACCCATTAGAATATAAATTCCATGTTGTAGTTTGCCTTTCATCACTACCAAAGAACCCTTAAGAATCTATAACTGTTTATCGCTACCAGAGAAACCATACCCTTGTTTGTTTAGGATACCCAAAGAAATCAAATTCATACATAGATCAGGAACATACTACGCATCAACTGTTCTGATAATTCTGTCATGCATCTTAATCTGCACCGAACCATTGCCCTTTACACTAAGTTCCTTATTATCACCCAATTTTACTGTGCTATTCGACTCCTTGAATGGATGAACAATTTGTGCGAGAAAGTCATGTGATAAGATGCACTAGTGTCCATGACCCAGGTTTTTGTAGAATTAGAAATACTGACAATGAAAACATCATTGCCCTCTCCTTCATCGGAGTTATCCTGTACTACTATAACATTACCACAACTACTACTTAATTCCTTCTTCTCGTTTCTCTTCTTTTGTTGTGGACATTCCTTCCTTATATGCCCCTTCTCTTTATAGAGAAAACACTTATTTACTTTAGCCCTTGATTTGGAATGTGACCTACCTCTCTTGCCACCATCTCTTTTAGTGTTCCTACCCCTGCTAACAATAAGACTTGCTTCTGCACCATCTTCACCAAAACCAAAAACCTTTCTCTTTAATTCTTTAGACTATATAACATCCTTCACTTCGCTAACAAAAATACTATCTTGCCCATACAATGTAGTATCAACAAACTTTTTATAGGAATTTGGTAAAGAACACAAGAAAATAATAACTTGATCCTTATCATCAATATTAACCTCAACGTCTTGTAAATCTAAGATAATTAGATTAAAGTTATTAAGATGATCTTTTACCTACATACTTTTTGTTATCTGTAAGGTATACAAATGATACTTCTGATATAAATAGTTTGTGAGAGATTTCTTTTAAAACCCACTTTTTAGTTTCACCCACAATCTTGTAGCAGTTGTTTCATACGCTACCTCACGTAGCACTTCATTGCACAGACTCAACAGTATCGCATTATGCACCTTCTCCATAATTTCCTTCTCCATAATTTCATTCTTCTCCCCTGTTGACAATTTCTCGGGTAGTTTACCTTCTCCATCTATTTTACTTTCTGCATCTAACGTTGTGGCATATCCCCACTGAACTAGAAGAGCCCTCATCTTAATCTTCCACATAGTGAAATCGTTCAACCCATTGAATTTATTAACATCGAAATTGTGAGTTGTCATCTTCCTAAACAACAGACATAACAACCTCCCAAATATTGTAAGAAAATTTTGAACATTGAAAACAAAATCCAGAAAATAAGAATCTTTTAAAACCTTACTCTGATACCGCTTGTTAAGAAAAAACAAGCAATGTAATAGAGAAAAAAACAAAAAACACATAGGATTTACGTGGTTCATCCAATATGACTTATATATATATATATACACTATTTGGGCCACTCCGAAAAATACACAAACTAGGTTAGGTCCATACCACCACTAAAATATTCAGGCCGAGTTCCAAAATATTTAGGTTAGGTCATGCTCCATTTATAGTTCAATAAAATTCATGACACTCAACATTAGTCAACTAATTTACTTTAACATTAGTGATAACATTTTCATAGTATTCATCTTTAATAGAAGGGCATACTATATTAGATTGTTTTTTAGAACTCCAACTAATGGCATAAGAGATAAGAAAGACACTAGTCCAATCTACAATGATAAAGGTATACAGATTAGGAGGTGAATGAGCTTAGAGAAATACACAATAGTGAAGTATCCCTTTGAGATATCAAAGACCTTTCTTCATAGTTAATTGATGATTAGAGGTTAGATTGTATATAAATTAGGTTAACTTATGGAAAATATCCACTGTCAAGTTAAAGTGTTACAAATGGAGATAATAAAGTATTAACTTTTTATTTTATATATTTGAGTAAATTTGAGGAGGTTCATAGTATGTTATTATTAAGATAAGAACAAACTCTTACAAGATCCAATGGTTTTAATGCCTAAAAAGTTGTTGAGTTAGCTTAGACTTGTAAGAGAGAACCGATAGAAATGACAAGTAGTAAACTCTTGAATTGGTGGAGAATAATTCCCAATGAGAATGATATCATCCACATATATAAGTAAGTACATAATACAAATGCCATACATAGAGAAACATCACTCCTATAATTGGCAAAATCATGTGCAATGAGAAAGGAGTGTAGTCCATTATACCATGCTTGAGGAGCTTGAAAAAGGCCATAAATTGCTTTATTTAGTTTGCAGACATAAGTTGAATTAAGGATCATCAATGTCTTATGGTTATTCATAAAAACATAATATGAGAGAGTGTCTTATAAGAGGATTAACACCCAAATGAACACATCCACGTGTTCTCATAATAGTAAACTCAAGAATAATAATAAGTTTAAGAATAATAATAAGTTTAACAACAACATTAAAGATTTTAGTAAAATTTATATCAAGAAGTTGGTGAAACCTTCTTTACAAGATGAGCTTTATAGTGAGCAACGGAGCCATCAAAGGTGCCTCTTTATTATGTACATCCATTTACACCTAATAATATTTCATATTAAATAAAAAAGGGATAAGTGACTAAGTGTCTTTCTAGAAATTGAAATTCTTCATTTGTATCATCATGCCAATGAGGGTACTTGTTGACCTAGATAAATAAAGATGGTTCCATTTATAGGAGGGAAGATGAGGGAATTCTTCATTTGTAGCACCACTAATGTTGGCATCATTATATGATATGGGTGACGTTGCAACACTAGTATGGTAGAAGTGTTAGCTGAAGAAAGTGAAATACTTACTTGTATTAGAGTATGTTGAGGAGGGACCTTAAATGGAGATGAAGTTTAGATAAGTTGTGAAATGGTGACTAGATTAGGAATTGTAGTTAGACAAGAAGGAAAATGTTAGTAATAAAATAAGGTTACAAAAGGGGATAAGATAATATGGTCAAGACCATCACTAGTGAGAGTTTTGACTAGATTAAGGTTTTTACTTGTGGACTCAGAATTATATTTAAAAAGGTATAATTAAATATGTTTGAATCTGAAAAGAATTAATTTCATAAAAAATATTTTCCACAAGAAGAAAACATGTCTAATTACGAAACTATTTTATATTTTATTTTTGAAGCCAAGATCACTTAAAATTCTATAAAATGATTATCGCATAAATCATAATAAAGTAAGAATCTTAATTATTACCTTATTTTGAAGTTTGATTATATTCTTGTCATATCCCTTGAACCGTTTCTAAAACTAGCTCGTCTCAATCATCATAGTCGCTTACGTGTCTAACCTCTAATGATATCCATAAAACGAGTTAAGAGAACTTTATAACTATTGCAGAGAGGGTTAGGTAAAGAGTGCCAGCTCTCTTAGAGTTTAAACCTATTTATAATAAGTTTTGAACATTATCGTAATTTAATTGATAATTCTAGTTTCAATTAAACTTTAGTTAGAATTAAGATCCAATATTCTATATTGATCCTTATTTATTAAATATCTTTTATTTAATCATTAAGTTTTTCAAACATTACAATCAAGTCCAACTTAATTAAAACACTTCACTCACTTTAATTTATTCTTTGTGTGTGATTTATCAGGTTTCTAAATATGTAAGAAATGAATATAAATTATAACCCTAAATTATATTTAAATTTAGATAAATTAAAATCTTTTATTTTATCTTTAATTCTTTTAAACAATTTATATCCATAGATCAAGATTGACATTTAGCAATGCATCGTGACCACCCAAATATTTAGAAATGTCAAAATGGTTTTGACTATCCTTTTCATGCATGATTTTTCAATATATTTCAATCCTTTGATCATATAACATTACGATTAAAGATAGAGCATGAAATTAATGTCTGCTCTATTTTAGTCTAATCATGCTTGTTCTCCATCATTAGTAAATGATTCTATTAATAACATATGTAAACTATTTACAAAAAATCACTTCATCTTCGCCAAGGATTTCTCGAATCAATTCTAATCGAAAACAATGTAACATTCTCCCTGATTACTTTAGGATGATGAATCTTATATTGATCACTTAACTCCCTTCATATAGTTCATGTTATATCTAATAACAACCGAATGAACTTCAATTGACTTGAATAGGTTATAAGTAGTATCAAAACATAACCATCCCCATATAAGATAACTTTGGAGATCTCAAGTCAAAGGATCACTTATACAAGTATCATAATGAGAATTTTTGTAAACATAGAAGTAATGTTTCAAATTGATTTCTCATATGGATTTGGTTCAATGAACTTGTTCTCTAACAAGCACCCATATATTTGATTAAATATCTCCATAATCTATGAGATCGATTACTTCCTTTATAAGAAAAAGCATAACATGTGCTAGTCTTTATATACTACATTAATCTCCAATATAATTGAACAATCAATAACCAAAAAAAAAATATGAATAATTCATTAGTGTAATATGCATATCATAATTGTGATCTCATCATAATTTCATTTATGATGTATATTTATCCCATGAACTTTATCATATATATCTAAATATGTATAAGATAAAGAATGCTTAAATTATTTTATCATTAAACTACAACCAATTGATTGATTGTAGAGAATAAATCAATGAAAAGGACAATTTGAAACCTTCAATATCTCTGAAACTCCACTAAATCATTGACAATCAGAGCATATCTCAACCACAAGTACAAAAATTCAACTTTGCATCTTGATCGAGGAGAAAGTTAGGTTATGTTTTTGGTGCTCTTAGTCCAGGTAGAGGCGTCAAAAGGTTACTAGAATTATTTTGGTTATTTAGATGGCTTATTACATATGAAGGAAGTTGGGTTTCGAAAACTCAAAGTCTTGTCTTTAAAATCTAGTTTGGTAACTAATAATAAAGAGGTGGGAATAAAAGTGCAATATTTATTTCCTAACTTATACTTGTTTGGTTATCGAAAATAGATAAAAGAGGGAATGATAAAACTATAAGGAATGTTAAACGATCCTATAAGAGATAAGAGATATTATTATAATATTATCAAGTTAATATCAAAATGTTATTAGGATGTTGTAATCTTATAAGAATATTATACCAAAACCATATATTATGATCTTTTATATTAAATTTTAACATTTTATTTTATTTTGTTTCATTACTACTTTTATTCTTATCATAAAAATTATTTATAATTATTTAAAAATTAATAATTTTATAAATCACTGAAAATTTTTATCAATTATTTATAAAATATAAATATTTTAATCAATTATGTACAAAATAAATCATATTATAACTAAATAAGAGTACAAAAGAAATTACTCATTATCATTCCTAATATTTGATGCCAAATATTAGCATAACTATTAACTTTGTTTAATCTCATACCAAACACATATACTAAGTTATTCTAGTTCTATTATGATTCCATTTTCCATTCTCATTCTTTTTTAATTCAGATTCCTTCATTACTGGATACCAAATGAGATATAAAGGCTTTTCTTTTGGAAATTATTTAATATCTAAAGATTGAAAAAATGTTTTAAGTCTTTTCATTTTCAGATTTGTGTTTAGGAGGGCTTAATCTAAACCTTTTAGATTCTTAAAACTAGTTAATCCTATTTCAAGACTTATCATATCTAAATAAATCCAATTTGTCTTTAGAGAATTGGGCTTTACAACTTTTGCATATTTAATCCCATAATTATTCAATAACATTCAAATAAATTTAATCAAGTTATATAATTAAAGATGCCTTTTGATATTATTATTGGGAAATTAGGGCAAGATTCAATTTTATGCACAGTAAAAATAAGAATGAAACTTTTTTTCAGATTTTTTTAAAGCCAAGATCACTTTAAATTCTATAACAATAGTAATGTATGAACATAATAAAACATAAATGTAAATCATACCTTATTATATAACTTGATTATTTTTCTTGAATTTTCCCTCAAACCGTTTCTAAAACTAGGTCATGTTAACCACTATAACCACACATATGTTTTACCTCTATCACTATCTACACAAACAAGTTGAGAGAACTCTAAAAGTCGTATAAAGAGAGATAAGCAAGAAACGATAGCTTCTTTAAAGCCTACACTTAATTCTAATAAGGTTTGGACTTCTAGTAATTTATTTAAAATGTAGTAATTTCAATTCAATTTGAAATGCCAATTAGGGCCAAAAAATTTTAATATCACATATTATTCTTATTTATTAAATATCTCATATTTAATTATAAAGTTTCTCAAACTTTACAATCAAGTCCAACTTGATTAAATTTTCTCTCATCAACCATTCTTTGTGTAAACCATTAGATTCTTAAATATGTTCGCAGTGAATATAAATCATAACCTTAAACATATTTAATATTAAATAAATTTAAGTCCTTCACTTTCTATGTAATTCTCTAATTAAACCATTTATATCTATAGATTAAGATTGACATCTAATAACACATCATGATTACTCAAATATTAGGAATGCCAAAGTAGTTTTTGACTAACTCTTTTGTATATAGTTTTTTCTATTTAATCTTTTCATCATATAATATTCCGATTAAACATATAGTATAAGATTAGTCTCTACTTTGTTTGAGCGTAATCATGTTAATTCTCCACTATCAATAATTGATTATACTAATGACATTTCGAAGTTATTTTACAAAGTATAATTCTACCTTGGCCAAAGATTTTCTTGATCAATATTAATCGAGAATAATAAAACATTCTTCATAATCACTTTAAGATGATAAATCCTATATTTATCACTCAATTATCTTTATATAGCTCATGATATATCTAATGATTACTGATTAAGCTATCCTTAATAAGGATGTGTCATAAGTAGTATCAATATATAACAATCCTTATATAAGATACTTTGGACATATCACAACAATGATCATTTGTATAACCATTACAATGAGAATTTTCATAAACATAAATATAATGTTTCAAATGAAATTCTCATATTGGTTTAATTTAGTGAATTTATTCTCTAATAAGTATATATGCATTTGTTTAAGTATCTCTATATTTTAGTCTATAAGATTGACTACTTCCTTTATAAGGATGAAACATAATGTAAATTAGTAATTTTACACTCTACTAATATCTAGTCTTAATATAATAATGACTAGAAATAATTTAGAGAAAATATATACATGTAATATGACTATAATAATTATGATTTTATCATAACTTTGTTTGTAATATACATTTATTCCATAGACTTTATCTTATACATCATTTAATTAAATAAATATACATAAGTTAAAGAATATTATTAAATAATTATATCATTAAAACTACAACCAAATAATTATTTTTAAGATATAAACTAATAAATTAATACAAAAGCAAGATTACAATTTGTAGTAACATTAAAAAAATTATGCCAACCAGCTATTCATAAATGAGACTAATTGTATGATCATTATTTGGTAGTTGTTAATAATAATAATTATTAAATAAGAAATATTTTATAAAACTATTATCCTTTATAATTTATAATATTAATTGTCACCAATACCTGCTAATTATAATCCTTTTTTCTGCATAAAACATCCAAACAACTTTTTACTATACCAAGAACCATAGATTTCAATTGAGCATTAAAAGACTTTTGTAATGATCCAAATTTTTGTTAAATTGCTCATATTAGACCAATAAAGAGAAAAAACCTATAAAAGTATAAGTTGAGCTTAAGAAAGTTTAAGTTCAGTTCTCTCTTAAACCCTTTTCTTTATAGGTTACTGTTCACTCCCAAATTTTGACACTCATACCTTCACCGTCCGATCACCATTTTCATCTATCTGGGGCTCTACAGAAAGTTCTTAGGATTCTCTACAAAATTCCTAAACTTATTTTATCAAAAACGACCCAGATTTGGAGAAATCATAACTAGAAATTTTGGTTTATTTAGGTAAGTCACCGATTTCCTATTTCTAGTCATTTTTGGGTGAAACTAACACCACCATTGTGTCTAACGACCCTAAAAATGCAAGAAAGGAGGGAAACCCGGAACTAATCCACCCCTTTTATAGGTGAACAAAAATGGGTTACCTTTGAGTTTGAAACGTTCGATTCTCACAAACTAGGAGGAGTTTTGATACAAGACCAGTGTCATTGGATTCCTAGAGGTGAGATCGTCATTTTTGGATGAGTGGTGAAAATTATTGCCTCCATGGTGTCGACACGTGAACCCCACACTCCAATGTTAGCGGTAAATTTTCAACTAGCCCCAAAAATGCCTAGAAATATTTTTAAAATTTTCCAAATATTAAGTGAATCAATTTTCATAAAAGCGGCGCATTGAAATTATTCATAATTTGTTATATAAAAATTTAGAAAGGGTTATGTTCTTAAATAAATGCATGAAATTGATTAAATTGAGTTTTTGTTGATTAGAATTAAGACTATCTTGATGTATTGAGTGTAAATGAGGGTGTATGGGTTAGAAATTGTTATACTAGAATTATGAATTGGATTATTATGAATTTTGCTAGGTAATTGTGGACTTAATAAAACATAAACATATAGTTTAATGACCCAAATTGAGTTGTGATTACTGGTGGATATAGAAGTGTATTTTTATTACAAGAATGACCCATTCTTTTAGAAAGAGCCCATCCGTTTTACAGACAAAACTTTGCTGAATTTTTAGTAGCTCCTCGTAAAACATCACATCGTCATTTTTAAATAACAAATAAATATGAGAATGTATGCATATTTATGAACAAAATCACTATATTGTGAAATTGCATTTATGGATTTGATACATTATAAATATATACATATATGCATCATCTTCAATCCATAAGAGTATATAACATAATCATAGTATTAATTCACCCAGGGAGGTTTGACTTCGCTTAACTAATTTTCAGGATCTTCTTTTAAATCTTTTCTAACAGGATACTTCTCCAGTCTTCTTCCTCTTCGACAATTTAATGTATGTTTATTGGTGACCTTTAACTTTAAAGTAGCAGTAGTCTTGTATAGGTTGGATTTCTCTTGTATTAACTATCTCAACATTGTAGCATATTAAGAATTGTATATTGTTTGAACTGTTTGATTTTTATAATTATGAGTTTGATAATTTTAAAATCTCATTTATTATAGATATGGGGATTTGACAGCATTTTAGGCTTGGTAAAAGTCCAATAAATCTTGAGTTTATTGCTTCTCTAGCGCCGGTTACAATCCAAAGTTGGGGACATGACAACTTTATTCACTACAAGAAAACTGTTATTTTGCGACAGAAAATTACCGACGGTATTAATAACCGTTGAAATTACCAACCGAACAAGTTTAGACATCGGCAAAGTTGGTTGTGGAATATAAATTTTGCGACGGTCAAATAGTCCGTCGTTGAAATAAGTGGTGGAAATTTACCGACACGCATTTTGGTCGGTAAAGCTGTCGGTAAAAATCGTCAAATTCTAGCCTCATTATTGATACCCAAAACGACGTCGTTTTGGATATAAGTGAACGTTAAAATAATAACCAAATCAACGTCGTTTTGGTTTAACCCAAAACGATGTCATTTTGGTTTAACCCAAAACGACGTCATTTTGGTTATTAATTTAACCCTCCCATCTCTTCTTCTTCTTTCTTCCTTGCCCGCTGCTCCCGCCTGTGTCTTCCTCCATCTGCGTTTCTTCCTCCTCCATTGCTGCCTGTCGCCGCCGTTTGCTGTCGTCTAGAATGGGTTCTCGCCGTCGTCCTCGTGCGTCTCCAGCGTGGTGTTCTCCGACAAGTAAGCCACTCTTCTCCTCCCCTCTTTCTCCGATACATGTTGTCGAAAATGGTGGGTTTTATATGTATCGTTTTTTGTAATTGTTTTATATTTAAATGTTTATTATTTAATGGGTTTCTGACTAATTAATTAGTTTAATTTTATTAGCATTTAGTTTAAACAGATCCCTGTAGGTTGCTCCATCCTCCTCGGTTATGTTTGTTGCTTTGCAATCTGTATAGAGTCGGTTTCATACATTGCCTAATTTGCAATCTGAAACTAATTAATTTCTGAAGCTAATTAATTAGTTTAATTTTATCAGCATTTAGTTTAAATAATTGAGCAATTTATAATTTAAATTCTAAATTTAACTTGATTTTATAATATTAATTATATAGTAAGAATGAGACAATAGTAATTAAACCTAATGGATGAAATTTTAAATTCTAAATTTAACTTGATTTATATAGTTTTCATGCATATAATATCATCTCATATAAGCTTCAACATCTTCCTTTTTATATGAAACTCTTTTAATGAAATTCTCAACTATATAGCATGACAAGTATAAGAAGTAATTATAACATATTCGAATTCACATGTAGAGAGTATGACTATAGGTTGTTTCTTTGAACACCAAGAAACTATATTATTTTTAGAAAAAGAAACAAATCTATTAGTAATTTTACCAAAAAAATCAAATTAAAGTCTTTAAAAGATAAGTAACATATGTCATAGTCAATAATACCTTTGAGAAACCAAATTTTTTTTTACTATCTTCAAATGAACTTTAGAAGGTGTCTTCATAAATTAACAAATAAGTATAACTGCAAATAAGATATCTAGCCTTGTGTAAGTTAAGTGCCTCAATTTTGTAATAAGATTTTTGAACAAAGATGAATCTACACTCTCTTGCTCAATCAAAGTTGGATAGCTTTATTTCATACTCTTAGTGTTAATCGGCTTACTATCAAACATCTTAAACTTTTTAAGCACCTTCTTTTATATGACTTTCTTAAGTAATGAAAACTAAATTATCCATTTATTTCACCTTGATTACCAAGTATTAAGGAACCAATCCTATATCCCTCAAACTCTTACTCTTCAAACTTCTTTATGTTACTGCTTATGAAGATAACATCATTTATATAGATACAAGCAAATAACATATCATCTTTATTCTTTTTAACATAAAAAAACAAATTAGCATAAGCATCTAGTAAAACTATTATTATGAAGATAATTGTTAAATCGGCTATTATAAACTCTTAATGCTTGTATAAGTCCATATAATGACTTCTTTTACTTTAATACTTCAGTCTCTTAATGTAAACTTCTACTTATAAATAACAATTAAGGAAAGTAGACTAGACATCTAGTTAATGAATCCTCTAATGATTTTAGGTAGTAAGACATATTAATCAACAAATTGTTTACAAGTGAGCAATATGGATGAATATGTCAATGCCTTATCTTTTGTTTTTACCATTTGATGACAAGTCTTACCTTGTATCTTTTTGTATTACCTTTAACATTTTTATTAAACTTGTATACCCATTTGACTCAAAAGACATGATGAGCCCTCAGAAGAAATCTAGTTCTCATGTATCATTTCTTTCGATGGCTTGAATTTTCTCATTTGTTGTATAGATTCATTTTTCATTCTAACTAACATCTTCAAAATTTAAAATCTCTATATCTATAAGTACATAAAACAAGATAGGAATGTCATAAATTAAGTCTTTGAATAATGTCCTTTTTTTCTTCATCTTTAAAATAGGGAAGGAAATCATAAGATCTCTCTATTTGAGAGCTCTAATTCTAAGATAATTCTTCATTAAATTAAATTTCTCTACTAATGACCATATGACAAATTTTTAGGGTGAACAACTTATAGAATTTTAAGTTTGACCCATATTTAAATTTTGTTTTCCTTATTTTGATTATTAATTTTGGACTTTTCTTACTTAGAATATTCTTTAGTGTGAAGCAAAAGGATTCTTCCACTCTATGTTTCTAATGGAGTGACATCTTTTAATCTTTTTTTTTGGAATACAACATGAACATTTAATGGTTCTATTAAGTCTGTTCAATTAGTTCACCACTCCTACGACTAGTAAAGTAATATGAAATAAAATTAATATCCTTCACTAAGAATGTCTCAAACTCAACCCTTAAAGTTTGAATTTGTATCTTCTTGATCTTATTAACTATCATCACTCAATTTTGGAGAGTTTCCTATGTCCTTTTTGAAGCGGCTTCATTGGCTATCTATTAGGATACTTATTTATCCAAACCTTGATGGATGAGGGTAAATGCAATATGACCTCTCATCCTTTCCCTCTTGAAGGGTTTCTTTTCAGATTTAGTTAATATCACATCATTTTTAAGGTCTATGCATCCTTAGTTTACTACATCATATATGCCTTATGAATCGAGAATGACCTTCATCCTAAGTGTTTGATTCTCATAAATGAATTTGGTGAGTTGTGGATTATGGAAAGATATAGAGTTCTTTTGATATCATAGTTAGTTATGATACTAATTTATTAGAAAAATAATATGCTAATATGCTACAAACACTTACACCGAATGAATAATGAAGAGTATTCTTGGAATAGATGTTTTATTCTTGCTCATCTGGCATAAAACAAAGCATTGCATAACTATCAATAGAATACCTTATTAACTAAGTCCACATCTTTATAGGTGAATAAAGTTAGAAATTACTAAACACTTACTTTACACTTTTTTGTCAATATGATAAGATCGTGGCATAACCTACTCTTAGGAATAATAAGTATAAGAAATTACTATGTTAACAAAAAAAATTTAAATTTAGAGGCAAAATATCGAAGTTGTATAACATTAATAATAGTTAAAGTAATATAAGTTGAATAATACAAAGGTTTAATATCATTAAAGGTTTTTATAAAATTACTCTTTTTCAAAAACACAAAGAAAATTCTTATAAGAATTTAGTTAAAGAGGTATTTTTAATTTAATTATTATGTTTTGAATTTTATATTGCATTATAATTAGGGATTATAAATTACAAAGTTTAAAACATGTTTATATTTTTTTCATTTTAGTGTCCAATCTAAAAGTTTTCAATTAAATATCTAAACTTTTAAAACGTACAACTTAGTTGAAAAAGTTATTTTTATTAATTATTTTATTAATATATGTGACAGAACAATGTAAAGACTACCATTTGAAAAAGCTACATGACATTTTCTTCCCCAAATAGTTTTTGAGTATTAAATAAGTGACAATATTTCCAATACATAATCAAAATCTTATATTAATAATGATGAAGAGCCAAATAAACCCTTTAAAGTTAGTCTTTCTATTTCTATATAAACTATATCAACACAATGTTAATGAAGAATTTTTTTTTAAAATGAGTTATTTCTCTAAAATTTAGTCTTTATGTTGATATATCATCTACATAAGAAAAATGTTAATGAAAATAATAATTTGAAATTAGTTGTCCAATTCTGAAAGTTTGGATAATTAATTAAAAACTTTAAAGGGTGGACATAGAAGTAAAAAATCTAAATGTAAAGCAAAGAGTCTTGGAAAGTAGGGAACATTGCTAAAGAAAATTAAGAAGAAAGTAGATGTCACAAACAAAACTAAAGAGAGAAAATATGCTTCTTTGGTTGACAATCTTGACATGAACAAGATGATGGATATCTCTAGTAAGAAAGAATTAGGGAAGAAAGAAGAGAAAGTCATAATGATGTGAAGAATTAAACGATGAGTTTTGGCTTCTAGGACCCACTTCTATTTTTTAGATAAAAAACTGATATTGTACGTGTGTTCTACTATTATATAAAAATTAAAAATACATCACTTCAATTAAAAATTGGCATTTAATTGATAGATAGTAAATTCTGTTAAATTTTTCATTCTCATAAGGTCTGTTGTGAATGTTTTGAAAGTATTAAAGCTTAAATTAAATGCTCCGTGATTTAACTTATATTCTACTATAAATGTTAGAGTTGAATTGCTCTTTTGTCCAACTTTATTGTTAGGTTTGCTCTTTAAAAGCTTTCAAATGATATTTAAAGCATTTGAATTACAATAATCCATTTCTTTTGATGGAATTGGGATTTCGTCAAAATATAAAAGAATTAAGGATATGTCTAAAATAAAACTAACACAAATTTATAAAATTACAAAAAAAAAGTTATGCAAGCAAAAGTAATGTTTGATATAAGAGAGCGGTGCGGAATGGAAACCCAAAATACAAGACGTCTCACACGTTTTATCTCCCTCCTCCAAAAAAACAACTGAAACGTTTCACCGGATATCTCGTAGATTCTTTCTGCAGATCACTACGAATTCTGTGATTTTATTAGTAATCTAATTATGTTCATCCAAACCTCATTGTGTTAGGTTTATAGATTTCTATTTCTGACTGTCAATCCCTGTTTGTCTCTGTGTCGAAAGAAACTCCATTTTTCCTTGCATGCATTCCTAAGTCAACCCAAAGAGCCAATAGGTTAGTGTGCTCTGTAAGAAATTTCTCATTTATGATTAATGTTTGATTCTCTTTGAGAC
>JAOSBK010000008.1:9667634-9685779 GCA_027568895.1 Erythroxylum shatona
GGGGCTGCAAGAGTATCCCTGGCCAAGGCGGCACTGTATATCGGTTTGGGGCTTGAGGGAGACGCATCGTCCCATTTTCTGGTACATCCTCGCTTGAGTTGGTGTCCCTCCTGATCGAGGGACGTCATCGGAGACCCAATAAGGCAAACAGAGTGAGGAGTAGCGGTCAGAAAAAATGAAACAAAGTCGTCACCTTTTCTCGCTCAAGAGTCTTTGTGATATTTTTTTATGTATATTTTTTTCATACAAAAGATTTAATGTTTTTACCTTAGATTTTTAGAGAAGAACAAGATCGTGTGTTAGGGTTTATTCATCCAAATATTTCTACCGAACACTTGTATTCTTCCAAAAATGCTCCAAAATTGTACATCTATGTATTGAGCCATTCGCACCATCTTAAATTGGAGACACAAGGGCTTTGCCAGCAAGAGGAATTTCATCCCCTCGATCGTAAAGCTATTTTTTTTTCCACGCTGTTCTATCCAACCCTCAACTCCGACTATGATCCCTACCCAAGACAATAATTAAAGATGCATGATCAAACGTAGCGAAATGACAAGTTTATAGGTGGGCATTTACAGCTCTATCATATATGCGTGGACTGTTGGAATTCGATTGTGAAGGCTGAGGAATGAGAAAGGAGTAACAGCGATGCCATGTTGGTGGATGCATTCAGTGTTATTTAATTTAATAATAGCATTGATAGCTGTATGGCCACCCACGAAAGGTCTTCTTTATTTAAAATGATTAACAAATAGCTTGTCCTTTGTCAGAGTGTCAAAGATTGGATATTGATCAAATATTCTGTTGAAATCCTATCTCCAGAATGGCCGTCCCTTGTGTTTTTGTTATTTATTATTTTCAGCCACTTGCACTAGATTTCACGACCTAAGATACATGGCTTGTAAATCACAAGTGTTAATAATCATAGAAGTTGCAACCTTCTTTCGTCTGAATTCTTACTGAACTCTATCCCACTATGTGACCAACAGTACCATGTCAACGACCTAGACTACTGAAAAAAAAAATCCTGTTCTGCAGAAGTTGCTTTTGGGACTGTAGAATTACGTGCCAATACAAATGCATTGCATGGAGCATTAAACAGACGCTTATTATTTGTTCCCTCCACGCTAGGAGAGGTATTCTGGTGTAGCAGAGGAATTTAGTGGCATACTTCAACAATACCCACTTTCATTCGATACGGAGAAACGTTTCGTAAAATTCCCTTTCATCTTATTCTTCAGGCCTTCTTTACTCCCATAGATGTTTGCTGCCTTCTCTTCATCAATGCTATGGGACCAGTATTATGTTGTTGTTTTGTCCTTTTCATCCTATCCTGCAGTTGTTTTAACAGTGTGGTAATATCATACTTAAAACAAAACCCTTTTTCCTTTCTTCCTGAGGTTTCACTTTGTAGAAGTGTGTCTCAGAAATTCCGACAAGAGCAATGTTCATACACAGCCATGCAGCAACTTAAAATAAAGAAGACGTAAAGAATAAAGAAGCAGTTGGCAAGATTCAAGAATTGTTAGTTGCGAAACAGTTAGTAGGATAGAAATGTTATAAATGTACAGAAATTACATGCCATTGTATGCTTACAATCAAATAGAAAAATCTCAGAAAATCACTGAGTTCTTAATACTCTGTTTATCCCAATTTCCGTTCTCGTTTTTTCTCTCTCTAGATATGTTGTTGTTCTTTCGTTCTTTCTTCAATAATTATGTTTACATTCTTTTAGATAGTACATGATAGATAGATAACGACTACAGATAACTCCCAGGCCTCAGTGGTTGATATAGCAAATCTGGAAAATTCAATAATATCTGCTTAACACTGGATTTTGGACGACCTAAGAAATATGCTCTAAAAGAGCATCTGCAACAGTTGATTATGTTAAGATGCATTAGTTTACAGTTTCAAGAAAAGAGATAGCGTACGCATGGCCCATGGTAGTAAGATTGGTAATCTGAATAGCACAGACAACAACGCTCCTGATAGTCCAGTGGACAGCAGTTGGAATATGGGCCAATGCAGTAGACAGAGGAGGCACGTCCTGTGTAATGTACATGGGTGGTAGGTCCTTGAACTCAACCACACACCTAGTCACGTTCATGACTGCCTTGATAAGATTGTTGAGTGCATCGAATCGAGGCTTCAGAGGGCCACTGTGTTCCAGGATTACAGGCAATTGCTTGAGGATTGCCATTGATTTGGCAAGTTGGTTCGATGAGTAAATTTATGCAAGCAACCAGAACTCTCCATAGTTCAAAGCAAAAGCAGCCAAACTTAGCACTAACTTGGCATCCCAGGAATAGCTTGCTAGCATGTTGAATATTGCAAGAGTTGTTGCGTGGGCATCTGATCCACCATGAGCCTTGTAAGCAATCTGCAAAATCAAGTTCACTGACACTGTAAACATCCTGAGGCCAAAATGTTCATGAATTTCATCTGTAACTATTTCCTAGCTACCAAAACTTAAATACATCAGATCAGGATGATGTGCCGTCTTTCATATAACCTCGCACGAAATGCGGTCAATAGTATACGACAATGCATCAATCATGGCAACAAGGTTAGCTTGATCATTCTTCTCCTCAATCTCTGCGTGAGCTTGCGTAGGCTGCATTAAATGAGGAGTAATCAGTGACATTTGACATTTATACCTGACCAGTTTAATTAAATATTAAAGACAAACACAATCCTAGTGCATCTGACTAAAATATTTCATTGAAAATTGAAGAATTCCAATAAATTATTCTGATTGTTGTACCAGAAAACTCGCATCGACCTGCAGGGTGGGCCGATTCAGGATATCTTCAACAAGATGAAGAAGTGGTCCGACATCGACATCTCGGCCATCAGCAGCGTGAGTTGCCTGAATCTGCTTCATCATCACATTGTCATCAGACATTGTCAGCATGCTGCGATCACTCTTGATCATCTGCTGGCTCGCACTGGAAGCTGGGCTTATGAGTTGCCTGAAAGACATTGTGCTCAGCTACAGCAAGCTAAAATAGTAAACCTTTAAGGCTTATCAGAATCGGACGAAGGAAGATACTGGCTTGCCTGTGTCTCCTAAGCAAATTGGATGAGCCTTTTTATAGCCACCAGAGAAGGAATAAAGTTCACTTGAATCACCTTCTTTGCTTCAACTGGAATTAACAAGAGTCTTCCAACGTTAACTAAAAGATTGTACGTTTACGGTTCCATATACCTGACTTTTGCTGGAGGTTTTGAACCAGTGTCTTCGTCAGAAACGCCCCTTTGGCTTAAGGCTCCTACTATTTCTTACAGCTGAACGTATACAAAATGTTAATAATACAAAAGATTCAGAATGAAAATGTTATCTGCTAGGAAAAAAAGGATTCAAACATTTTCACAATCCAATCCTGACATTTTCCCAAAGAAGGGAATACGCTGAATTATCAATAGATTCAAATGATAACTTGGAACTGTCAAAATCGAATACCCCATGTGCGTTGCTTCCTTCCTTGATAGCCCTTTTACGTGCTCTAAGAGTTGACAGCTTTTCTTTTTGTTCAACAGTTCTTGAACGGAGTAAAAGGTAAGATTTTATTCTTGGCTTCTCTTTTGCTTGTCAACTAGAAAATTGAATTTGACAGCCATGTAAATCAACCAAAAAGCATAACTAAATATGCTTTTGCATATTTTGTCCCCAAGTCCAGACCACACTTTGCAGGACAGCATCCATATTTAATTAGGACATGTACTTCATGTTTATCGTGGTTGACCTAAGGGAAGATAACGATCCTTAAAAGCAAAAAACCTTCATGATAACATCTATATATTGCTCCAATGTCAAGTTGGAGTGAACTTGGAAATGTTCACCTTTTGCACCAACTGACTGTTGAAAGAAAAAAAAAATCTTGCATACCATAACTTGGGGTCAAGATGGAGGACCTTTTTAAATTTTTTGTCACTGTAAAATTATTTAAAATATAATTATCAGTTAATGTTTAATACTAAAACGAAAGATTAAAAAGAATTAACATTGAATGAATCTTATTCCATAAAAAAACAAAATATAGAATTAAATGAAGAAGTGAAAAGTAACGCATTGTATTCCTATTCTTTCAAGGTTGGCTGTTTTTAACCAATGTCAATCACGTTTGTTTGAAAAAGTTACTGGACCATAGGATATCTACAGAGAATTGTATGCCTTCAACAAGTTATGCCATGCAAGCTTTGGTTTTGAACCTCTAACGACCGAAAGTGTGCTCTGATCTTACGGAGAACTAAACCAAAGTGAGACCACAAAAGCATCCCAACATTGCAATTGCATGAATGCATCATCAAGCCTTATTACTGAATTGGTAAAACCACCTTTTTGATTTGTTGTACATAACTATTTTTTTTCCCTCCCTGGAAGCCATTGACCCTGTATACCTTTCAGTTAAGGCCATAACTTCATTACGAACATATCCAATGACACTATACGTATAAGGTGGCAATGGTTGGCATCTTTACTGTGTGATAGAATAAGGGAGTTTTGAAGATTTTTGGTACATCGGAAAATAACATATGATCGTTTTCTCATTTGAATCAGAAAATTTTCTTTAATTGCTTAGGCTTAAGGCTTGCTATAGTGGAACTCAACGACTTAGAATTCAGAAAACTACCATTAGTAGAACGTGATGTTTCTGATTTTTCTAGGAGGAATTCATGGGCATCACTGAGAGGTCCAGAAGAGGACCAAGACGTAGAAAAAGAGCCAGCGAATTAAATGAACCATCGAGCTACTTGATCTTACAATTTTAACGAGACCCACTTTCCAAGTTTGAATTCTTCTACACTAGCAAAAGTCTAAACTTCTTCCTGGATTTGAAAGTGGAAATTCAAGATTTGAATTTGCATGATTCAGATCAAGTATGCTTTGCTTGACATAGCCACCAGGCTTGTTTGTTGCCTGGTACAGCCTAATTATTTCCGAGCAACTGCAAGATTCTCAACAATGAGAAAGACTCTAATATATAATCTTCTTTGATCAAATTTCTTGATTGTAGAGTACAAAATCAGTATTCGTTAAGCGAAGAAGGGTATATAGTGAGGGTAAAAGTAAAGCATTAATATTCATCCTTTACCTTTAGATGAGAACCCTGTCATTTTGCAAAAGAAACAATCAGGTAGATCCACAGGCAGTCAGGCAGTATCCTGTATATGTAGGCAAGCAAACTAATGTTTTATGGAAGTAGGCATCGTTATTTCCTTCGTCCTTTTCTTTTCGTACGAAATTGTTGCTTTGTAATAGGACTAATTATGTTTACGTCAGCCAAGACAAGCATTAAAGCTAGGCCTGTCATTTATAGTGTATGGGCCTGACGCATCTGCAACTTGTCCAATACACGGTTTATTCATATTACATGGCAACATTTCTTATAGTAGTCATACACGGTGGACATAGCCATGCTTGGCTCGGTCATCACAGCACCGGTACACAGTCATCCTTTCTACGGAACGGTTGCACTCTGCGCACTTGAGCTTCTCCGGCATCCCTCTAGCGGTGTCACGAACCTCGAACTTGCAGCAGTAAGGCGGAGCTGGAATTCCACGGATGTTCTCAATCAATGCTGGCATAAAACCCTTTGATGCAACGTTATCTTTCCAACTGCTAAGTAAAGTACCCCAACATGCAGTTTAGGAACGTAACTCCATTGGCTCTAACCATCTCAGTCACCGTTCCACGTCCAAGAATGACGAACCCGTTTCCACCTTCGCCCATGTAAAGTGTTGTAGCAATCTCTGCCATTATGTTCAACCTCTTGCTTGGAGAAGAACATGCTTTCTAGCCTAACCCAGAAGTACCAAATTGTGTTCAAGTCACTTAATGTGTAGATGACATACTCTCGGCGTTTATAGTGCTTATAACCTTCCTGACTCGGTCCTTGGGATTTTTCTTTCCTACTAAATCGTCTGCAGACTGAGGCCAACCTCTTTTGCCACAGAAGTCAGAACGTGCAGCGGTGGTGAACTTTCTGATCCAATCAATGTCCTCTCCTCCATAAATAAGCATGTATCTTCCCCAGAAATCTAATGATGCAACATACCCAAGGCAGTAACTTTCAGATCCAATCAATGTCCTCTCCTTCATAGAGAAGCTTGTATCTTCCCTCAGAAATCTAATGATGCAACATATCAAAGGCAGTCATAAGAAGTTAATGATAGCAAATGGAAGAGTTAAATGAGTATAGATATAGATGTACGTACACAATCCATAATTGTGTTGATCAATGGAGTCCACATCATGGGTGCATCGGGTTCGCAACGGAAGGATAAACAAACATAATTATAATATGAAAATTGTACGATAAAAATTCTCAAAGAGAAATAAATTTTATTGATAGAGAATTATATTAATATCTTTCAAAAGCTAATTAAATAGGTTTAAATAAATGTTATATTAAAAAGAATTCTAAACAAAATAAGAAACTCTAATTCTTTTTAGGAAGATTTCTAAAAAAATATACAACTCTAATTTATCTTAGGACCATTTTAAAAAAAATAAAAACTTCAATTTATCTTAAGAAGACCTCTAGAAAAAATAGGAAAATAATAAAAAAGATTAAGCTAATTCATCTTAGGAAAAATTTTAAATAAAATAGAAACTTTAATTCTTCTTAGAAAGGCTAAAAAAGAAATATAAATCTTTAATCTATCTTAGAAAGACTTTCAAAAGAGATAAAATAATTCAAATTTATCTTAAGAAGACTTCAAGACAAAATAAGAAAGGAATCAAAGGGATTGAGTAAAGTTTGAAATAAAAACAAATAAAATGAAAATTTTATTCAAAAATCTTGTAAAGAAGAATATTATATAAGATGTGATCACGTGTTAGTCAATATGCCATTTAGAGAAGAATGTTGGATAAGGCATTATCATGTTCTAGTCAATATACCATTCTACCTAAAGAGAAAGAATTATGAAGAAGAATGATAAATAAGGTGAGATCATGTGCTAATAAATATTTCATTACGTCTAAGAAATCAAATATCTCATCATTCACCTTACTTGTGAAGGAACTCAACCTTGAGTTATTGCTAGCTTATCCAAGCTTTGTATCATGTAAGGAAGGTGCAAGATTAACAATATTGAAGGTTGGAGAGATATTACTCATTTATAGAGATAGTTCAACAATCTAAGCATTGTCATTAATTTTTCTCTAAACAAATCATACTTCTTTTGTTGTAGTATATGTAACATCCCATTACCTGCGGAGAGACTAGAATAGTAAATCTGAGTAATTAATGAGATATTAGAAATGTATTTTTCATGTTCATGTATAAAATGTCATACACATACACATGAATAGTAAAATTTTGCACATGAAAATAATTGTACATTCATTCATGGATAATTCCGAGTATAATTAGATCGAGTTGTGTTATTTTCAAGAATTTTGAAATTTATTCTTATTAGAAATTTTATTGATTAGTGGAATTGTAGTATTGTGAATTTTGGTGAATTTAGGTATAATTTTTGAAAATTATAGATTATTATGGAAAATAGGAAAAGGAATCAAGAGAGTATTGCAGATAATTGGATTGCAAAGATAAGAATTGAAGGAATTAGTTCAAAAGAGACTTAGTTAGAGCCTAGACATTAGAAAAGTAACAAGTGTCACTAACTTAATATGAAGGAATTAGTTCAAAAGGGACTTAGTTAGAGCTTAGACATTAGGAAAGTGACAAGTGTCACTAACTTAGTAAGTTGCCTTTATAATTTTGTCTGACAGTGAGTTATGATCTCTGAGAGTTAAAAGACTACGTAATTTGAAAGATGTACTTTAAACAATTTTCTTAAGTTTCCTTCTTTGTAGTCACCTTCTTCAACTTTTTTCCCAATACACGGAGTTTTTCATCAAATACCTCCCAAGAGATTACTTCACTTTTCCTTATCCCACACCACTTCCCCACAGCTAATTGTTTCTTCTACCCTAAGAAAAACTAGAAGCTGATCATTTTACAAAGTTGAATATGTGAATTTGGATGAAGTTTAGGGCTTGAAGATAATTGAAGATTTTGGAGTTTTCAATAAGTAGTGAATAAATCCTTTAAAGTTGGGGATTTATCAAATAAGTTTGATGAATTACTGTCAGCTGCATAATCATGGCATTTACATGTATATATTCATGAACACAGTGTTAATGGGATGGAAAATATAGATATAGTGTTATTTAGTGTTTGATGGATTATTAGTGATCAAGTGATGTAGAAATGATTTTTGGAGTTAGATAGAGAAATAAAATGGTGTATGAGGTTAGTGTATGTGTATACGTAAGTAGATGAAAGCTTTAGAGATGATCAAGAAAATGATTTGTGAGTTGAAGAGTAGTTGTAAAATGATAGTCTGAGATGGGAATGAATGTATAAATAAAAGTTAGAAAGAAGATAGACAATATGGACAATAGTTGAAAATGCAGAGAATGATGGCAGTACATGAATAAGATAAACCATCGACTTTTGGCTTTTGGATGGTTCTTAACTAAATCTGCATATTTAGGAGTAGTATGAATTTATGGTGAATGAGTTGAATGAAATGGAGTGAAAAACTAGAAATAAAAATTTGAAGTGTTGGATTTTAGAAAATGGAAGTCTAGAATTTTTAGATATTGGAGTCAAAAGTTAAGGTCCTTATAAGTGGAGATGCTCAGGAGTATCGGACGTATCATCTGGTGAGGACGGATAATCTTGGGAAGATGCTTCATCTTGTGAGGACGTATCGTCTGATGATGCCGTATCATCTGGTGATGACGTCATATCGTCTAGTGCACTATCTATCTGATCATATCGTCTAGTCCCATTTTCGACCCTCTAGACGATAGAATTTGCCTTTAAGGTCTATATAGAAGTTGTAGATCTAGAAGTCCTCTTCTAATTCATTCAAAGAAAACCTTAATCCAAAATATCTAGTAAAAGTTATACCAATTATTCCAAGATAGGTACAACGTGATTAAGGACATGAGCATGGTTGATTCTTTTGGCCATAACTGTGTCATCCGACCTCCAAATAAAGTAATTCTTGAACCAATAGATTCCTAACTCATATTTATACCTCTTAATAAAAATTTGTAGCATTGTGAATTGATTTGGAAAAGTTTGATCAAATGAAATTGTGGAAATCTGTTGGAACAGTGTGAATAGGAATATCATACTAAACACACTTCAGTATTTTGATTATATTTGGACCTGTAGCATTCCAAATAAGGTGATTTTTAATTTAGAGTAAATTATAGAAATAGGGCTACAAATGATATGAAAAAGTATAATTGTGATTAAGTCTCTAAGATGTCCAATTTCTGGCAAGAAGTTGTGTATAGTCTATAGTTTTAGATGAGAGCAGTCCAAAAATGTTTGGGGTATATCTTCCAAAGTTACTAAACCAAATTGAGTGATTTTGGTGTCAATAAAAACATAAGACATAGAGGAACACTTTTCTAGAAGAGAGTGTGACCAAATTACATCAGTTTCACCTTCTAATTGAACGTGAACAATAGACCAGAAAGTGTGTCTAAGAAAAGTTTGAAGTGATTCAATGAGAAATGAATTGTGAGTTTAATGATGTTAGTGAGGCATAAACCCAAGTATAAATTATAATTAGAGGGTTTTGACATGAGAATGATTTTGTAATAAAGCTATTGAATAAATACTCGGGATTGTCATGAACATGCATTGTTCATGTTTTATTACATACATGTGCATTGTTAAACACTTATGATTGTATAAATTGTGATGGATGTGTATGTATTATTTGATATAGAAGAGCAACTGGAACGCCAACCTTCAGACGTTGCCGGAACTTCCAGGCGTTAGCTTCAGGAGCGACTTGTGAGTAACCTAGACAATTTCTCTCAATTATTGTTTTCTTGAATTATGTTTTGACTAATAAATGGATGTGAATTGGAATGTGTTGATTTCCAGACAGAAGGTCAGATGAATGTGAGATGTGGAGTGTATATTGAAGTGCTGCTTGAATGTGAATATGAAGAACAATGTGATTCATCATATGATTGATTGTGATAGATGCATTCCATACATGAATGCACAATCAAATAATGGCAGTTGTGACTAGAGTAGCTACCGATCAGAACTTAAAGCTTAACTAGTAAAAAGAGCCTCGAGCTTAGACAGTGATTAAGAGCCTAAGGCTCACTATATAAAATGAGCCCTACATCTTCTTCGGATAAGGGATAGTTAGTAATGAGCCTAGTATCCAAAATAGATACGGGACAGTTCAGGCACTCGGTCACAACAACATCATAATTGGAAAAATGTCTCATGAGCATTTCACATGCATTTTGTTAAGTATGTTTTCTGCATTGAAATGCCAAATTTGCCTATGCTTAAGTGAAGATGTGATACTGATGTAAAGTACAATTTTGTGGAATATTTGATATGTGAAATGATGTGTTGCATGAATTAAGTTAACCATCGATGATGGTTACCTCATTGAGTTCGCAAAACTTACCAAAATTGCAACCTTGTCTTTTTAGGGCCGAGAGGCGACTCTAACTACTGAGAGGCTCTACTAATCGTGTGGATTGTGATTTGGCAAGAGAAGTCATGGCTCAAAGGTTGATCAGCTGGGATTTTGGGATGGCTTAGATAGATTTTATATATTTTCCTCTTTCATGTAGTACTTTTGCACTAGGTTTTGAGGATGCACATGTAATAAAGGTTTAAAGACACAATGTAAAGTTTTGGTTTTACGCAATGGAATATGGAAAAAGTTGGTTTTAAAATATTGTGATTTTCTTTTGATGCCTATAAGAGATTAATGTTATGATGCCATGTGAAGTGAATGTAGCGATCGAACGTAGTGCACCGTTATCGTAGGATATGTACCGAAATGACCTTCAGCATCCCGGTGTATACCTTACGGTAAGGGAGCGCTACAGTATATGATAACCTCTAGTTCGATTCTTGCTTAAGAAAATCGTAACTTCATCTCCAATACTAAATACTTGAGCACTTTTATGCGGATCAACCTTAGTCTTGTACTTCTCATTAGCTCTTTTAATCTTCTTCTTCACCTTCACTTGAATTTCTTATGTCTCTTTAGGTAACTTTGTAGCATTAGGAGAAATGTTAGAAGATTTAGGCAATTTAACAAGATCAATAGCATGATTAGAGATCTTTGGGTAAACCATAGAAAATGGCAATCAACCAATGACACTATAGATTATATTGTTGTAGGCAAATTTGACTTGTGCAATTAAGAAATCCCAACTTTTTAGTTTGTCACAACCTATACATCTTACTAAATTATCCCAAAGTCCCATTCATTACCTCCATTTGACTACTAGTTTAAGGATGTGAATTGCTACTATATTTAAGATAAAAATCAGATAAATCTTATAAGGTCCTCCAAAAGTGACTAGAAATCTTAACGTCATGATAAAAAGACAGATTTAGGAACACCAAGGAGTCACATCATTTCTCTAAAGAATAGTTAAGTAATCACTATAGTGTCTATCAACTTTTTATAAGAGATAAACGATGCCATTTTAGAAAAATTATCCATAACTACGAAGATAGGATTTATACCTCTTTGTGTTCTTAAAAGTCCCAACGCGAAATGCATAAATAAATCCTTGCAAACATCATTGGAAACTAGCAATAACATATACAAACTAGCATTTTAAACATGTCCTTTACAAGTTTGACAAACTTGGTACCTCTATATAGTATTAACAATGTTTGACTTTATTTTCAGCCAATAGCATCTCTTTTTTACCTCTTCAAAAGTTTTTGTCTCTACCAAAGTAACCAACTAAGCCTCCCCCATGCAATTCTTTAATTACCTTCTCCCTAAGTGAAGTTCTTAGAAGATAAACTTGATTTCCTTTCATCAAAATTCATCATGTACATAAAAATCATCATGAGATTTTTTCACCAAACATAAGTCCCATATTTTTCCCAAAATCCCATCACTTTCATATAACTCTTTCAAATACTTAAGACCCTTAACCTCCATACTTAAGGTCCTTAACCTCCATACTTAATGTCTTAAGTATAGCCACCCTTCTACTTAATACATTAGCAACCACATTATTCGTCCCCTCTTTATGCATTAATTTATATGGGAACTTGTCAATAAAAATTAACCATCTAGCATGCATCTTCGTTCTTCGTTTCCTTTAACTTTCCAAATAATTTAAAGCTTGATGATCAGTGTATAATATAAACTCTTTTATAATTAAATAATATTTCCAAATCTTCGAGGCTCTTATAATAATATAAAATTCTTTATCATATGTAGCCTACTTTTACCTAATATCACATAACTTTTCATTAAAAAAAGGTTACCGACTTTTTTTCTTGAGATAACATAACTCTAATTTCAACTCCACTAACGTCACATTTTACTTTAAACAACTTATCAAAATTGGGCAAAGGTAGAATAAATGTACTATATAATTTTTCCTTTATTATTACAAAACTTTGCTCTTATTCTTAGTCCTATTTAAACTTTTTCTTCTTGTTCACATTTGATAGTAAGAACTACAATGTTACTAAATTTGCAAATGAATTACCTATAAAATGTCATTAATTTATGAAAGCTCCTCACATTCTTGACATTCTTAAGTGCAAGCTGCTCCTTAATAGCTCTCACCTTCTTTTCATCCACTCTCACTCCATTTTTCCTTACAACGTAACCAAGAAATAATAAAATTTTAGACATAAAAATGTATTTTTTCAAATTAGCATATAATTTGTTTTTCCTTAAGAAGCTAAATACACTGCATAAGTTACCTAAATGCTCCCCTTTTGACTTATTATAGATAAGTATACCATCAAAGTACACAACTACAAACCTACATAAAAAAAAGTTTAAACACTTGATTTATCATCCTTATAAAATTGCTAAGAGCATTGATTAACCCAAAAGACATCACTAACCATTCATAGAACCCGTGTCCAATCTTAAAAACAGTTTTCTACTCATCCCCAAGTCTAATTTGAATTTGATAATAAACACTCTTGAGATCAATCTTAAAAAAGATCGCTGCCCCACTAAATTGATCTAACATATCATTTGACCTCATAATAGGAAATTTATACTTAATAGAAATCTAGTTAATAGCTCAAGTATCCACACACAACCTCTAACTACTATCTTTTTTAAGTGTAAGTAAAATAGGAACCACAAATGGGCTTATACTCTCTTTAACATACCACTTCCTAATCAACTCCTCTACTTTCTCCCCTAAGATCTCATTCTCATTTGGACTCATACGAAAGTGAGGCAAGTTAGGTATACTAGCTATAAGAACTAAATCAATCTGGAGTTGGACTAGCCATAAGAGCTAAATCAATCTGGAGTTGGATATCTTTTATGGGAGATAATCCATTGGGTAGCTCTTTAGGTACATCCCTAAATTTTTCTAAAATTGGCTGCACTTTTTAAGGAATCTCATATAGGAGATAATCCATTAGGCAGCTCTTCAGGTACATCCTCAAATTTTTCTAAAATTGGCTACACTTTTAAAGGAATCTCATATTTTCTCTTTTCACTCTCTTCATCCCCTTTCTCCATCAATAAGTATAAATCCTTTGTTTTTTTTTTCATCTCACTCATAAAACTTCTCCTATTATTTTTCAATTTTAACAATGACTTCTTTGTCTCATTAGGTTTCACCACTCTCTTTTCACCTATTGGTACTAACTTATACTTCACATCATTATTCACAAATAGATAAATATTCTTCTTTTCCCAAGTGAAGTGCATCAACATCCTATTGACATGGTCTAGCCAACAAATTTAACATACATCCATATCAACAACATCACAATGATGATCATCCGAGCATTTACCAATAGGAAATTGCACCTTACATGTTTCCATGACATGGAAATCACCAATAGTAGTAATCCATTCGATGTTGTAGGTCCTTATCTATCTATCTATCTATCTATCTATCTATCTATCTATCTATCTACCAAGGACATCAGGAGTTGGCTACTTCCAAAATTTGAACAACTCTTTGTCTTTTATGCATATTATCGTTGCTATGCTAATCAATGCAGGGCATAAATTATGAATCATTTCTTATTTGCTTATAGATCCTCAAAATGCTTCCTACCTGCTTTGTCTACATAATTTTATGATTATAACTAGAACCAAACAATCTTGTATTGATGATCTTTTTTAGCTGACCCTAGGTTTAAATATTGCAATCAATTTGCAAGATGATTTAACTCTATACGGCCAACCAAAATTGCCCAAAATCATGGCAAAAGTTGCCAAAACTATCAACTTATTTTCCCACAAGTGTTTCGGTACTTCTCTAGTATTGGTGATGTCTCATCTACAGTTATACCCCAGTGCACTTGCATAAAATCTTTCAATGTATGGACTAGTTACATGACATAAATGTGAGAGGCAATGGAAAAGAAAGTATCCAAGATCTTTCACTTCATAAATTTCCTCAAAGACAATTTGATCAATAAGAGAAGTCAGAATTTGAGGCAAGGTAACGTAGTTGACTTGGAGGGGTGGGTCCTCTAATAGTTTTCTAAGAACTTGAATGTCCTGAAAATCACATAAAATTCATGTTTAATGCAAATCTAAACATCAAAGTTGAGTGCTGAACAATTAGAGAGCACAAAAATCATGGTTTCTCTAGACGTCAACATCAGGAGTGTCTAAATGTTATTCTGACGTATAAAATTATTGGCATTAGACCTTGGTTACTGTTAAGTCATATAAATTGCATATATTTTGGACTTAATTTTCGTTAAGGTGTGGAAATTATTATCCGAAATTGATGGAATTGCTCTATAATTGTTTACAGATGGTTTTCAACACCTTAGGGATGAAAAAGGATCAAAAAGATGCAAAAGAAGGAAAGAAATCCGAAATCCCCAATTTGGCCGAAATTCAGAGACTAAGCGTGGGCACGCCTAAGGATGGAATCTGGAGTCTGCAGATAAAATTCCAGAATTGGATTCCAATTAAAACACAATCTTTAAAGATCCTCTTGCCCTCTTTTCAAGAAGTCTTCCACCGAAATTAGAAGTGTACCTAATCTTGACAAAATCAAGAGAAGATAATGAGGAGATTCACATCAAATAGGATGCTTGGGTGATTACCGCATATATATATACATGTATTAGAGTTGGAGGGGATTATCGTGTGTTTTCACTTTAGAGGCTGCCGCACCTTCTTATTTTTGTTTTTATGTTTTCTGCAGAATTTTAGATAGGATTTTCGTTCTTTTATTAAAGGCTAGGGATGGAGACATATTGCTTTGTTATTTTCTTTGATTTCAATTCAATTATGAGTAGCTAATTTTCTCATCTTTGTTGAGGGAATCCATGTTACATGTTATTATGGTGAGATAGTTTGGATATTTTTCATGTTGTTAATAAACATTGGATATTTTCAGATCTGTCTTTTCAATTGAATTTGTTGATTTCTAGGTGTGCAACTAGAGATTAATTGGTTCAATCGCTACGTTAACGAGATATGACATTCAATTCCGGTAATCATAAGTAGCAATTAGGATTAACTTCTCTATGTTAGAGTCGAAAAATTCTAAGGAAATATTCGCTTGATTGATTGCATGTCGTACATGTTTATCACTTGTCATTGATTCTTGATTCTTAATGCTATTAATCAATTTTACCTATGATCGTATCTAGGTTATTGTTTAATAAGATTGCTAGGATACATGTTTTTAGTCATTATCCTTAAGAGAAATTTCCCCCAATGAATGTTTATTAACAATTATAATTTTATGTTGAGGATCCATAATAGCATGGTAACATCGATGACTCGAAAACAAGGTATTTTTCCTATCGAATTTTCAGATTTAATTATTGCTTTTGATTTGTGAATTTTTCCTTTGATTCCTTTTATTGCGTGATTAAAACAAAACCTCCTTTTAATTTCGTTATTTGTGCCATTTGAATTCGTAATTCCATAATCGTAAAATTTCTCGCGGGAACGATATCCGCTTACCGCTACTACATTAATTTGTTTTAACGGGAGTGAATTCTTTTATATTTGGTTGCAGGCGACAGCATTACTAAATTTTGGCATCGTTGCCGGGGAATTTTGACTGTTTATGTACGTGACGCGTTCAAACCAATCAGATAATTTACAGTACAATCTTGAGATCGAAAAGACAGTGAAAAGACTACGGAAACAAACCAAACAATGGAAAGAGACGCAGAAGATGGATAGGATAATTGCCAACTGCACTCTTCGCGAACTAGTCGCGCCAACTGACGAGCAATAACCCTACTGCATCAATTTTTCGAATTTAGGTGATAATAATACTTTTGAATTAAAATCTGGACTAATTCACTTATTGCCTATTTTCAGGGGTTTACTGGGGGAAGATCCATACAAGCACTTGAAGGAATTCGATGTAGTTTGCATGGGTAAGAACAGATTAATCTGAGAGCTTTTTCGTTTTCCCTTAAAGATGATGCACAAGATTGGTTATACTATTCAGCTGGAGAGAACGTGCAGACGTGGGCTGAGATGAAGAGACTTTTCTTCGAAAAGTATTTTCCAGCATCGAGAGCAGTTAATATTCGGAAGGAGATTTATGGAATTCGTTAACATACAGGAGAAACACTCTACGAATATTGGGAGAGATTTAAGAAATTATGCGCTAGCTGTCCACACCACCAGATAATTGAACAATTGTTAATTCAATATTTTTACAAAGGACTTTTGCTTTCTGACAGGAGCATGATTGACGCTGCAAGCGGTGGTGCCTTAGTCGACAAAATGCCAGCGACCTCCAATACGCAACAGTTCAGAATCCGTACAAGTCATGGGTCAAAGGGTGTGAGTGAAGTTAGTGCGACCTCGTTGGAAAAGAGATTGGATGGCCTCACTTCTTTGGTGCGACAGTTAGCAGTCATGAGAAAAGAAGAAGCTAAGTTGTATGGTATATGCTCCATGTTAGGACATTCTACTGATTCATGTCCGATTTTGTAGGAAGAGAATGTGAATGCCGTGGGTGGATTTAATGGGCCAAATCAAAGGAAGTACGACCCATTCTCCAATACTTATAATCCAGGATGGCACGATCATCCGAACTTATGATATGGGAATCCTCAAGGGCAACAAGCAACCACCAATTTTCAGCCATATAGACAACCATACGTGCCACGTCAAAATCTAAATATGACATCAACTGCTGAAGGTAAGTCTTCTTTGGAAGATATAGTGCATACTTTGACTACTAACACTTTGACGTTTCAGCGGAATACGGAAACGAGTATTGGGAATTTGGAAAATCAACATAGGAATTTTGAGAATCAGTTAAGTCAAATTGCAGCTGCTGTCAACCGACTGGAAGCATAGAATTCTGGTAATTTTTCAGCACAACCGGAGATAAATCCTAAACAAAGTGTAAAGGCTATCACATTGCGGAGTGGTAAAGAATTACCGGAATCAATTCCGAAAACTTCAAAACGAGAAATAGAGGAAGAAATCACGCACTTACCTGAAGAGACGCAGAAAGCCGTGCAAAACAAGGTACTCCCACCTCCTTTTCCGAGTCAATTAGCAAAAGCGAAGAAGGAAGAACAAGAAAAGGAAATTTAGGAGACTTTCTGAAAGGTCCAGGTAAATATTCTTCTTCTTGATGCAATTAAACAAATTCCGCGTTATGCTAAATTCCTTAAAGAGCTTTGTACGTCAAAGAGGAAATTGAAATTCGATGAGAAAGTTCAATTAGGTGAAAACGTTTTAGCCATTTTACAAAAGAAAAAGCTTCCACCAAAATGTCAAGATCCAGGTATGTTTACTATCCCGTGCCAAATTGGTAATTTGCGAATTGAAAGAGCTATGTTAGATTTAGGTGCGTCCATAAATGTCATGCCATATGATGTGTATAAATCTTTGAATGTTGAACCTCTTAAAGAAACTAACGTAGTAATTCAATTAGTGGATTGATCAAACGCGTACCCAAAATTAGTGTTAGAAGACATATTGGTTCAAGTAGAAAACATGCTTTTCCCGGCTGACTTTTATATTTTGCAGATGGGCATGGATGACACTTCCTCTTCCACTCCGATTTTATTCGAAAGGTCGTTTTTGAAAACGACTAGGACCAAAATAGATGTTCATGATGGGTCGTTAACTATGGAATTTGATGGTGATT
>JAOSBK010000008.1:9689204-9715975 GCA_027568895.1 Erythroxylum shatona
TGGGATAATTATACATTGCAAATGAAATTATAATGAGATTATAATTATGAGATTCATATTGCATTTATGTATTATTCATAAAATGTTCCTAGTCATTGTTCTATTAAGATTAGAAATTAATAGAATGTAAAAAGACTAGCACATGTTTTGTTTTTCCTTATAAAGGAAGTAGTCGATCTCATAGGCTGAAGTATAGAGATACTTAAACAAACGTGTGGGTGCTTGCTAGAGAACAAGTTTACTGAACAAGCCCAATATGAGAAATCCATTTGGAACATTACTTGCATGTTTATGAAATTTTCATTATGATGATTGTATAAGTGACCATTTAACTTAAGGTCATCAAAGTTATCTTGTATGAGGATTGTTATGTTTTGATACTACTTGTGGTTTATTTATCAAAGGTTGTTTAAAAGGTAGTCATTAGATGTAGCATGAACTATATGAAGATAATTGAATGATCAAGATAGGATTCATCACCCTAACGTAATTAAGGAGAATGTTCTATTGTTCTCGATTAATATTGATTCGGGAAATCTTTGGCCAAGGTGGAATGATATTTTATAAAAAGTTTACAAATATCATTAATTGAATAAATAGCTAATGGCGGAGAACTAATAAAATTGGACTCAAAATAGAGTAGATATTAATTTCATACTCTTTGTCTAATTGGAACATTGGTTAATGAAAGGATTGAATTATACAAAAAAAAATCATGCACAGAAATGTTAGTCAAAATCACTTTAACATTCTTAAATATTTGGGTAGTCATGATGTGTTGCTATACATCAATCTTGATTTATGATTATAAATTGTTTAATTGAAAAATTAAAGATAAATTAAAAGGAGTTTTAATTTATCTAATTCTAATTATAAATTAGAATTAGAATTTATAATTATTGGCAACATATTTGGAAACTTAATAGGTCTCACATATAAAATGGGTTGAAAAGTGTAAAGTTGATTTAATAAAGTTGGACTTGATTATAAAGTTTAAGAAACTTTATGATTAAATATGATATATTTAATAAATAAGGATCAACATAAGATATTGAATCTTACTTGGACATAATTGGTATTTAATTAGAATTATTAGTAATTCTAATTAAAGTTTAATTGAAATTAGAATTTAATTTGAATTAAATTACCAAAACGCCCAAAGCTTATTATAAATAGGCTTGAGCTCTATGAAGCTAGCACTTTATGCTTAACCCTCTCTGTAAAAGTTGCAGAGTTCTCTCGACCTGTTCTGTGGATACTGTTAAAAGCCGGACACTTTTGTGGCTACAGTGATTAAGACGGATCGGTTTAGAAAACGGTTCAAGGGATACAACAAGATAAAGATTAAGGTTTAGAATAAAGTACGAATTAAATTTTCGTTTTATTTTGATTTGTGTTAATTATTTTATAGAATTAGATAGATTTTGATTTTCAAAAAATAAAAAAATCACAAAAGATTTTTATAATTATTTCGCTGCAGTTTGGATCAGATTTTGCCCCCATTTTTCAACACAGAGTTGGTATTGGACCAACGAGTTATTCAAAAGGGTAGATATCGCCCAAGTTTGAACTCCTCGTTCATTGGAAGGACCGACCTTTGGAAGATGCTACCTGAGAAGATGGACGACGCTTTTGTCGGGCTTATCCGGCCTTCGTCCTTGAGAGGATACTGCTAGAGGAGAGGAATTGTTACAAACACCTTTAAGTATTTAAAGGTTGAAAGGACTCTCGTGAAATTTTACTAAGTACGAATTTTCATGTTCCCAACTTCCTATTCTTCTCTTTCCTGACTCGAATCAAATTTTTACACATCAAACTGCTCAAGGTGTTTTTCAACCGGCAATGTCCTAGGCCTTTACATAGCCTTTAGAAATGGAGTCGACTATCTTGCTTCCAAAAAGTACATTTATCCAGCCATGACAGGCCACATTTCTTCTGTCCTTTATTTGCAGGCCCACCCATTCTCGTATTTCATGTCAAGTTCCGTCCTTTGACTCTCCAAAGTTCCAATGTCCAGCATCCCTACCTTGATTGTATCTATTACAAGTGTTAAGCAGAACTAAAGAAAGTAAATTACACAGGTAAAGGAAGAAAACTTGCTTGAATAGCATTTGATGCATAAAAGAAATGGCATTGGTAAATAATAAAAAATAGGAGCTTTAATTTGGGGAGATAGAGTGAAGGGGATTTATTTCTTAGTCTAGAGCATTAATCTCGTTCAGGAACCTGTAAAATAAAATAAATGCTAGCATCTAAACGGCAGGACGTTTTCATTTTTCTGTTGTTAAAATAAGTGTCGTTTCCTGCTTGCTATTTTCTTTAATCTTTTTTTTCCTTTTTCTCGTTCGACACCAGAAGCAGGATCTGGCATCCGATCAGTTCCCGTTCCTAACGCTCTCTCCACGTCGGCCTACTCTCCGAACACGTAAAAACACTCTCACTCTACCTCAGTAATCCTCCTTTTCTCGTTTTTGGTTTTCTGAGATTTTTATGGGATGATAAAATTGGAGAATCGAGTTATCTTGGATTTAAGGGAAATTGCGGCGAACTTTACTGTTTTGTGTTTGTTTGATGGGTTTCGATTGAGTGAGGGATTAGGCTTTGTGATCTGCTTTCTCTTTTCATTGAAAATAGCAATTCCTGGCAGTTCCCGCTGAATTTCGGTTTATTACGCTGGGTTTAGCGTTTTTACTGTGTATGTGCGTTTCCGTGTATGTTAAATTTCTTTCATCGAATTGGATGGTGGAAGTTTGGTTTAGGGCATGGGCTTACTGTAGTTTGATCGAGCTGGTGGACTAGAAGATTAGGGAGCAGAATAAGTGTTATGTTTTTGAAAGAATGGATTGAAATTTTCTGTGGTGTGTATTTGAGTAGCTAACTGAAGACTCAATTGGGTTCTTTTGGAAGCATTTTGTTTGTGTGCTGACTGACTTAATGTTCGTGGGCGTTGTTGAAACAGAAGCAAAGATCAAAACAAAACCTACAAATTTGTCTCATCATGCTTCTGAATTGCTGTCCATCTACTTTGAATGTGGGATTGGACTAATCATGCATATGAATTGCAGCAAGAGTTGCTTCTTTTTCCAAGTTCTTGGTTTTTCGCAAACTACTTACAAGTCATGCTCCATCCTTTGCTTGAAATCGATCGTTTACACAATACGTAGTCGGTAAACTATGAATTTTGTGAGTTTTGTAACCACAAGTAGCAATCTAGTGAAGACATATTTTTCCATAAAACTAGGTTTTTGTTATACTATTTTTTTAGACATGTTTCCTATCATAACTCTATTCTTTTAGCATTTATGCCATTTGGTGGGATGGGGAGATTATGAACCCAAGGACTATTCTATTCCCTGTGTAAATTTTATAGTATTTCAAATTGAAAAAATATCTTCTATTGACGCATATCTGTCAAGTGCAGGCCTCTATCTGCGTCATTATGTCAGAAGTGGGTGCTTCAGCTGGACAGAATACAAATGGACCAGATTATTTTGCTTACTACACTCGTGAAGTAAAAAGATTGCTCTCACAAGATGATGATTTCCTTCCGTTTTCAACTGAAGTAACTGGAGACAAATGCAGGGAAATCACCAGTGAGGAGGAACTCAATCGTAATAGCAATGATCCTGGTTTTTTTTTCCCTAACAATGTGGGTTCAGGGCTTTCAGATTATAAAAGAGAGCGATTGCATTCACTGCTTCGGGATGCTGTTGTTATCCTTTCTCCTGAAGTTGATCAGGTACAGTTTGGTGTGGTTGATTGACTAGTACTTTGTACAAAAGAAAAATGTTTTGATTGAAGTATTACTGGGGAAAGCAAAATATTTGTTTAGCTAGGGATAGCCAGATCTTTCTTTTGTTCTTCTTTCTCAAGTTTCTATATGTTTTTTCTTTTGGGTGGGGTTTGTTTGCCAATATGATTTGTCTTTCTTCTTCTAACTGTGCTTTTTATTATTTGAACCTCATAAACCCATGGTTTTAAATGGAAGTATGTTGAATTTAACTATATGTTGGTCAATGCAGTTAGTTAATCCTGTTGCAAATATGCGTCAGCTGCAATCATATATAAAAAACAAGAAGTTTACCTTACAGCGTACAAGTGCAACATCTCATGATGATAAAAATCAAGCTTCTAATAAGAAGCTTGAGATGTCATCTTTATCCTCTTCAAACAGCAGCACTGCATTTATTTGTTCTGTAAGTTCTACATTCCATGGAGAATCCAGATATCTTAACTCTTTGATTTTTGTATTTCTTTTACCTGCAAGTATTGCTTGTTTCATGGTACTTGAGAAAGAGCTACTTTTATGCATTCTTGAAATGCTTGACACACATGATAGTGAGAAACTACTAGCAACCCAAGCTACTGTGAATCAGTAAGAGGTCAATACATCTGAATTGAGTTGCCTCTCTATTTTTAATACAAGGAGTTTTTACCCAGACAATAAAGGTCATTTAGGGAAAAGGTTGGGGAAACTAGGCTTCAACAAATTAGGGCTAGAATAGGGTTGATTGTGTTGGAACAACTAGGATATATAACATCTTATCTTTAAAATTGTCTTTTGCCGCCATTTCAAGGCAATCCTGTTTTGGACTGGATTCTCCTGCATCAGTCTCCCTTAGTTGGCAAAGAACTCAAATGCCCTGTGTAAACCTTGACATACTCCTCATAGATGTCAGGTCAACTCGATTTAGTTGCTTTTTGGCAATCCAAGTGCTTTCGTTGGCTGTTTCACTATGACTTTTCACTAAAAATCTTCCACATGGATTGCCATGCCTTGATTGGAACTCATTTTCATCTAGCACATTGTTTATGACATCAGCTTTAGCAATGGGCAGTTGCTGAAGGTAAATGCATTAGCTTTAAATATGACAGACAGATGCAAGTCCCAATATTAATGATTAGGCTGATTTTCTGGCTTAGTAGCAGCTCAACTAAATTGATGTTCAAATTGATTTTCTTCAACAGTTTTAAGGTCCAAAAATCCTAGACTTTGAGCTTGTGATAATTACCTTTTGCTGTTTTCAGAAGTTTCAAACTAAAATTCACACTCGCACTGAAATTACCTTTTGCCATCTAGGAATTTCAGAACAAAGTTCACACTTACATGTATCAAGGATGGATCTTGATTCAACAAGTGAATACACAAACCTGTATTTTGAGCATTGCCTTTTTCAAATAAACAATCTGGGCATCTTTCCTGAATTCAATTTGGACAATTTGGACATTTTGTGAAGGGGGCGTTTGATTTATGATTTGGAGCCTTTAGGAGTGGTTTGAGGTTGACATAGAAGTATTAAGTAAAATATGCAAGGAGCTTTTGAGGACATTTAGGAGTCTTCTGAATCCCTCTAAAAAATTGTGTTATCATCAAAAAAGAAGTTGAGAGCTTTTAACGTCTCTCTTAAAAGGTCCATAATACCCATATTTAATGCGGTGCATCATTAACTATTTTTGTTATTGTTCATGTATAAGATACAATCACGACATTGTTGTACTATAATCTTTATTTTAAATTAATATGAAAACGTTATATTTTAAGGGCAGATACTTTAAACCAATTATTAACCATTTCAACCTTTTATTTTAATTTAATTAATACATAATAATTAAAGTATGTTTTTATTAATTGTTTAGGTGTTAAACAATGAACCAAGCATGTCTTTATCAAACATATCAAAATTATGCAATATTGTGATTAAGGTAAATCATTCATATATTTCATTAAAATTATAGAAACCTAAATATACCTTTTCTGTTATTTTGTATATCATTAAGCGCAACTATCAGTTAGTTATACCCATTGTTATAAAATTTTCTACTTGTCAGACGTACAACAAAAGGTGTTAGACAATTTTTGTCAATTATCTGCTATTAACTATCATTACTTTCAACTTCTTTTTCTAACAAAAAATAGCCACAAATTTTATGGACTTTTCTAGATGTTGGAAACTTTGGTTTGTCTATAGCTCTTTTTGAAATGATACTCTTCATGCTTCCACCATTAATTATAGTATCACATATTAACTTTATAAACCAGGTGTGCCATAGATACTACAGTTCCAATTTTCTGTTTCCTCTTTGATTGATATACCTATCACTCAATGGCCCAATAATGCCTCTTCTTGTATAGTAAGAACCTTCATTGCTTCATCATATTTATCATAGACAAGTTCTAGCTCGTTCATTTTGTGTATAATTGTCATGAAAATCAGTAATTTTGGCCTTACTCCTCTGTCCTTCTAATCAAATTTGTGGACTATTCGATCTTTCAATCAACCTTATGCCACTCAATTGGTGGGTCCAAGTTCATGATAAGAGCTTTCTTGCTCTATGACATTTTTGACCTTAAGATCTTCTGTAATGTCGCGGGATTTGCAGTCACTTTCAGTTTCTTCGTACTGTCTCCCATGGGTTTCTTATACGACTTGCAAAGCCCAAGTCAAGTTACAACATTGCAGCCAACTTTATTCGCTGGCCAGTTGCCTCTGTCTTTACATTTACCATAGGTTCCTTAATTAAGGTCCTTATTGGGATATAGGATACTTGATGTAGGGAAAGGGTTAGGAAAATTAGGGTTATAATAGAGTTTGATTGTGGTTGGAATAGTTAGGCTTTGTAACAAAACCTTCTATTGTCAACAATCAAAAAGCAATGACTGCTGCTGCAAGTTAGAAATATTTTATATTAGACAAAGCTTATTCAGGAATGAAAAAAATAAACCTAGTTGTCCATATAACACTTGTTGATTACGTAACTTATCTAAATAGGAAAATGTTATAAAGTCTAAACTGACTTGAAAAACATTATAACTAATTAAGAATAAACTAGATAAGAATCTTGGACGTTGGATTGGATGCTCCTACATCAAAAGGTCATGGTTTTGAGATTGTTTGATGAGGGTCTTGGCTTGTGAATTCCATTGCACTGATGTTCAGAAAGTCTGTTTCATAAAAATGTTTAACAGCTGCAAGTCGAGGATTGAGTTTCAAGTAGCATCTGGGAATGAAGGAGCAGAAACATTGAAAATATTGGGCCAAAAAGAAAATGGAAATTAGTGTGGGATGGCATCTAGCAATTTTTTATTTAATTTATTCTTGTCAATGGCGGTAATACTCAAGGCTTTGATAGTTACGTTGCTTATATGACTTAACAATTAATGCAGTTATTTATTTCTTTCTTCTTAGGATAATGATGATCTGCAATTCCTACTAAACAATGATAGCTCACTGGTTGAGGGTATATTGAAGAAACACTCTGATGAACTGCTCAATACGGTCATTTCTGAAGCGTTGCCATTTCCTTCCCATAAATTCACTTTCTGCTGATTCACTTCTAACTATTGCACTGTATCACCATGCTCATGGTTTGGAAGTTGTTTTATCACTAAACTTCATCAAATTTCTTTTTTATAGCTAGGACACATGGAGGAGCAGCTTGAAGAACTTCTTGATTCAGTGATGTCCACATGCAGGTAAAATTTTGTACAAAGATTAGCAGGGTCACTGTCTTATTCGGAGTTTAGATTGCTGGCTTAGAATTTGCATTTGCTTGTGAAATTTTAGTTTGTAACAGTTGTTATGTTCCTTGATATGGATCTGCTGTTTCTTCGAGAAGAGGGCAAAGAAAGGAACTAGAGAAATAAAACAGATTTAGGGTCGTTAAATTTTGAACTAAAACCATAAGATCTGAAGATCTTATGCATCAAGAAAGAAGTGGGCTTATGCCTAATGTTATAGATAATTTAGGAGATAACACTCTTTAATTTAGGAGATAACACTCTTTTTAAGTTGGTGCCTTTGTGATTATCTGATAGCCTGAACATGTAACACTATATGGCATGGCCTATATAAGCAAGTCTTGATGCAAGATCTAACCCTTTCTTTTTAATCTCTTAGATCTCCAGTTATAAGTTCTCTTAAACTGCCAACTCCAATTGCAGAGCTATGACTATTTTCGAGAAGCAACAATTATGCAAACTTATTCAGAAGCTACCGTCAGAAAATCTGAACCGTGTAGCTGAGATTGTCCAACCCGGCAAGAAAATGGAAATAAAACACCTAGATGAAATTTTTAATAATTTGGAACAGAAGGTAAGAAAGTGAAAAATGAGATCTGTGACATGTAGATAATTTTGGATTCTTTTTTTTAATGGAAATAGCTGATTCATAGTCTTCATATTGCTAACTAATTTTCCTTTAGGATAATGCAACGCTGTGGAGACTATATTACTACGTCGAAGCAGTCGAAAAGGCTAGACAGCTCTCAGGTACCTTACTCTTAAACATCATCACATTGTGATGGCACGAGTTTTGCAAGTGGTCATTGTTCGAACCTTGGCTTTTCATTGTAGTTATCCCTTCTTCAGATTGATGTAAGGGATTCTGCTGACGGTTGGTCGTGAATTTCCACATCCTGCCATTTCTTTCCTGCACATAGACAAAAAATACTGTGGACGAAGTCTAGAGTAGGGGTAAGGAGTAGAGCATTTTTTAAGTACCTCCAAACTTCGACATAGAGCAAACTTCAGACAATTCTTTCAGTGGGGTTTGCTCCATTGGTTGATTGTACATTGAAATTCATTTTTGTGTATTCTCATAAGGTCAAAATTGCGAGAGCTCTCATTTTGTACGGTCAATTTGTACTTGGCATTTGTAGATGAGCCTTGGCACTGTATGTCAGCTCCAGATCTGTATGCCTGATTGCACCGTACAAGAGGAATGCACTGTACAAGAGGAATTTATGCGCCTCTCTGTGTAGTTCTCAAGGGAAACGCGTCAATGAAGTTGATTGTTTTGTTAGCAGACAAGCTTATCGGTCTTGTTTTTACCTTTGCTCATAGTAAGACCACGAATGTCCAAGTTTCTGAACAAACCGTGATCACTGCGTAAACACAAATCATGGTCTACTAAGGTTGCTTTGGTAACAAAAACATTTTTTTGGAAACTGTACATAAATGTATTATCACCTGTCACCAGTTACTAAGAGGTCAATTTAGTTTTATCGTTTTACTTTTTGTGGTTTTCAACTTTTGTTTTTAAAAGTTTAATTTCAATTTTTTGGAACGATTGCTAATGTTAAATATTAGATAAAATTTTAAGGTAAATTAATTTTATGATTAATTAATTATAAAATTAAAATAAAATAAATTATTATATTATATTATTCATGTTTTCTATTAGTAATTAAAGTTAAATAGTATAGTTATTAAACTAGATTATCACAAAAAATGAAAACTGAAAATAAAAAATAAATCTTGTGATTTTCTTAAGTTACAAAAATCGAAAGAAACTAAAAATAAAAAAACATAACAATCATGATTTATTGAATTTGAAAAGGAAAACTAAAATAAAAAACTTTAGTAGAAATAAACGGACCCTAAATATTAGATAAATAATGAATTCTTTGCTTTTGTTAGCGACTCTAAAGCATAAGGCTTGGAAATATCATTAATCATAGTCGAAGTTTCAAATCATGATGTCATAGTTAATATACTATAGATCTGAGTCTTTTATTTTCGGATTGATACTTAAAAAGAAGTGTAAGTATCTGAAAGCAAGAAAGAACACCCATTAAAAATTCCAGCGTCGAATATCAATTATAACTTAATATAGATTCTACGAGGATGATCATATCTCGTCAAAGATATCTTTGTTTCTCGTTAACATTAATCACCTTTTGATGTTTCTACAGCATAACTTGATAGGTTGGTTGGATTTTCGTGTTGTTGGACTTGTTCGATCGTCAAGCTTATATACAGTGGCAAAGTGTTATCATTCGATCGCCATTGTCTTTCTTACACGAAACTTCTTTTACCACCCATTTTTATTACTAGATTTGCCACTATATGAGAATGAGCTCTACATCCACGTTTATTGCATACATCAGTTGAAAGAATTTAACATAGTGTTTACGCAAGGTTTCCTCCTTGATTTCAGTCTCTTTTAACTTCATTCGCCAATAATTGAAAATGTTGACGAACCAAGAGGGTTCATTATTGAAGATGAATCACCACCTTTAATTCGCACAACAAAGCTTCGTACTACGCCTTATTATTTAACTCCTTGAACTCGTGTATACGAATGTACTCAACTTCCAGATCATAGGTACCTTAGAGGAATAGGCATGCACCTCTTCCTTCTTCCTTAAATGATGCATCCGTATGTACAACTCATGCATTAGTCTGTGCCCCTCCCATCTCTTATAAGAAAGTCAGCAATTACTTAAAACTTAGTGTAAATCTAGGACCATACCTTATATTGAATTCACTCAGCTCCACTAATCACTTGATTAATCATTTTTGTGAGTGAAGTTTATGGAATGTTTTCTCAAGAAGAAACCATTATGATAAAGGTTGCCTTTTCCAACTTAGAATGAGGAAACTCTACTTCTTGTATAACTTTGTCAAAAATAATATTCATGTTTCTACAAGTCAAACTTATTTCTTTTGAAAATACAATAATCTATAGATATAATTGAAAAACCCGAAGAGGGTTAATAGTTTCGCAAACTTTCCGATTTGTTCCTAGCAAACAAATAAAATCAGGAAAATTAAAAGAACCAAAAATAAGTCAACACCAGATATTTGGTAACGCAGTTCGGCACACCTTGCCTATGTCTGCAGGGTCCTCACTTAGCTTAATCACTTTCACCGAAGTACAATAGTTTTACTCAAGGCTTTACTAAGCCGACATCACTCAACCCTTGACACTATCTCTCAACCTCACTTCCCGTGAAAGAATTTCGCATCCAATAGTACAACCGCCTCGTATTAACCTCGACAAAGGATTTTCTCAACACTATTTTAAAACAAGACAGTAACTAAATCACTCAAATATAATAATAAGTAAAACAAAGAATGATAACTTCCCAGATCTGAAATTCTTCAACAGTATGATAAAGTTGCTCCCCCAAGAAACCACGCATCCATCAACGCTAATAACCTTCTTCAAAGATTCAGGAAAATCAGCAACCCAAAGTCATGCGTGATCTCTTATCAGCTATAAACAGTGGGTCAAAAGTGCAGCCCCACAAATCATACACAGCCAACAAAACCAAAAACACCTTGTATAATTTTGTGACCCACACAACCCTTAATCACCAATATTCACGTATGTATATAAAAACCAAAAAGGAACATCCTGCAGATTTTTTCCAACGTCCGTGTGTAGCTAGACTCCTTCCATAATAAGGAGATATCCCATATATGGATAATCTTCAAGTATAAAGATACCACTGAAAATAGAATATGTATTAAAGAAAAACTTCTGCAGTAATAGGGACATGTGGCAATGCAATCTTCAAGGCATATAACAATTCCTACATGTGGCAATGCAATCTTCAAGGTATATAAAAAATCCTATGTCCAATTTAAAATGCCAAAACTAAATAGGATATATATAAAATAAATCATATCAATAATTTCTTAAATGTGAAAGGGGTGGATAGCAAATGTGATGTTGTAAGTATGTCTTTAATTTTTATATTCCAACATATCTGTTAGCTTACATGACCTCCAACCGTTGCCTCAACTACCTCTTTTGCATATTCTCCTTACAACTTGTTCTCAAGGTTTTGCTAGACAATTCTAACATATATATTCAACAATAATATACTTTAGAATAACATATAAATTTAATGTGGAAGAAAATGAAATACCTCCAACTATTGTTATCTTTGCTTGATGAGTCTACATTTTGAAATTCTTTTAAGCTCTCAATTACCAATTTGATGGTATATGTTTTCAAAACACACAAGAAGTTTAGTGACCCCAAAATCTGCAAGAAAAGCCCATATAAATGTGCTCCCATTAAGCACATTATCTAGTTACCATAAAACCATGATATTTATACTTATTCACTACATAACGTTGGACCATTACTACCAAGAATATAAAAAGTTCTCACATTCTTCCACTTAGTTCTTACGTTTACCTTGGTATCAAATCATAACTTGATCCAAGTAAAATATACGAATCATGGTGATAGTCCTCAAGTGGTTGAGTATTATTTTCTATGTATTACAGTACAGTATAATTGTGCCAACCGGAATGTGGTAACATTACATAATGAATAAACCATATGTTTAATTCAGGTCCAAAATAATCAATTTTCTCAAAATTCAACAATTTGAACCACAATATGAGAAAATTTATAAGAGTTTCCCAAAAAACAACATTATCTATATAATGAAAACTATATAATAAAACTCAATCTTATTCTAATATCATGATCCTTGAACTTCATTGGTGGCATGCCTTTTGTTACAGGACCAATTATCATCAATTCAATGCTAACGTGTTCATTCAGCACTTTCTTGTCCTTAACACGTTCCCCTATAAATAAAAATTGATGTCGATATGTTTATTATGACTACAAGTCTTATTATTTTTAGCTAGAAAAACAATAGTTGAATCGTTACAATACATTCTCAATGGCCTAGAAATGAAATCCACAAGTCTAAGCCTATACATGAAACTCTTTAGCCATGCACCATATATTGTAGCTTTAAGCATGTAATATTTAGTCCTTTAAAGGTACCTCAATACTTTCTTTGCAACTCTCTAGTGATTTAATCCTGGGTTACCTTAATATCTGCCTAACATTTCAATAGCAATGCAATATTAGATCTTATACAAACCTAAGCATACATCAGGCTTCTTACTGCAGAAGCATATGAAATGTTTTTCATTTTTCCCTTTCAAAATCATTTTTCAGGCATTGGTCTAAGTTGAACCTATCCCCTTTAACAATGGGAGATATACTATGTAAATAATCTTTCATCCAAAATCTCTCTAAAAATTTATTAATATAGGTTTCTTGAGACAAACCCAAAATATCACAAAATATGTCTCGATGAATCTTAATGTCAATGTCATAATACACATCACCCATATCTTTCATTTCAAAATTCTCAGAGAGAAATTGTTTCACATTATGTAACAAAGCCCTATCTTTGGTTGCAAGTAATATGTCATTCACATATAATACAAGAAAACAAATTTTACTCCCACTAACCTTCTGGTATATTCACTGATCTATGATATTTCTTCAAAACCAAATGATGAGATAATATCATGAAATTTCAAATACCACTAGCGGGATGCTTGTTTCAATCCATATATAGATCTTTTAAGCTTGTAAACTAAATGCTCACCATTATTAGAGGAAAATCTTTTTGGTTGTTTCATGTAAAGCTATTTCTCTAAGTCACCATTTAAGAAAGTCGTATACACATCCATTTGATATAATTTCATGTCAAAGAGAGCAACCAATGTCAAAATTATACGAAGTGAATGTTTTTTAGACACAGGTGAAAATGTATCTGCATAATCAATTCCTTCTTTTTGAGTGAACCTTTTAGCAGCGAGTCTTGCCTTGTATCTCTCAATGTTGCTTAATGAGTTTTTCTTTGTCATAAATACCCATTTGCAGCTTATGGGTTTTGCTCTTTTAGGCAACCTAACAAGATACAAAACATCATTATTCTTCATGGAATTCATTTCTTTCTTCACGGAATTGTACCATAAATTGGATTCATTGCAACTTATGGCTCGTAAAAAGATGTCAGGATCATTCTCAACTTGTATACTGTAGTTAGATTCTTATAGATATACATCATAATTACTAGTAATAGTTGATTTCCTTGTTCTACCATATCTCCTCAATGTTGCACCAACATCCTCATGTAAAGTCTGTTTTTCAACTAGTTGTTGAATGCTTTTAAGTAATTCTTGAATAACTAGATCTACTAGATTATCAACAACTTGTGGAATTTCTTGATTGTCATTTGTGTTTACAATAGACTGTTCAATTTCAATAGTTGGTTATACAATACTAATTTGAACTTGAGGATCGTTATAAATGACAAACACCTTACTTTTTGAGGTAAAAGGTTGATTATTCATATGATCATTATTAGAAACTATGTCATGAAATTGACCCCTCCCATTAATCAAGTCATTCTCAAGAAATTTTGCTTTTCTTGATTCCACAATTCTAATGTGAAGTGATAGATAATAGAACCTATATCCTTTAGACCTTTTTGCATATCCAATGAAATGCCCACTTATAGTCACCAAACAAGAAAGAAAACATTCTTCAATGTGGTCATTGTGAGAAATTTGGTCATGAAGAGAAAGATTACTGGTATAAAGTGAAGTCTCGATACTTTAGGTAGAAATGATTTGGGCATTTGAAAAAGGATTGTAAGTTTAACAATGAAAATAAACAAATACAGTGTAAGTGATTGAAGAATACATCATCTTCTAGTTGGTAGGAAGTGCACCAAGATGCTCATAGAGAGAGATGCTCTATTGAGAAGATTGGAGAGAAGTGCTCAAAAGAAAAGAATTATGGAGAGATGTGCTCCAACTATTGAAGGGTGATAAGAAGTACATCATCAAATTCAGAAAGTCTTACAACTTTGAATTAAGAGGGAATATTGGAGAATTATTCAAAGTTATTAAAAATCTGGTCTTTGTTTGAAGATAAAATTTGAGAGTAGTAAGATAGAGTAGTAAAGATAAGATTTGTGATTTATTAGAAAATAATATTTTATCTTTTAAGATAAAACTGTTATCTATTAGGATTTAAACTTTTAAGCTTTTGATTTATTTTATTAATATTTACTGAGATATTAGCTAATTTGTTATTTTATTGCTTGTATATTTAGGCCTTTGGTATCAATGTAAAGGTAACCTATTAATAAATTGCCTCTTGCATTTCCTCTTTTCTATTCTATTTTTAGTTAGTTTCTGGTTCTAAAATCCAACATAATATTAGAGCTCTCAAAGATCTTAAGGGACCTATGAGTGATTAATGCTTTATAAACTCAAGAGCAAAGAAGGTCAATGAGAAATCAAGAAAGTGGAAAGATGGTACAGGGAGCCTAGCTATCTAGCAAAGGTTCCGTCATCAAACAAAAAAGAAAACATTTCTAAATGTGGTCATTGTGAGAAATTTGGTCGTAAAAAGAAAGATTGATGACATAAAAGGAAGTCTTAATGTTTTAGGTTTAAATGATTTGGACATTTAAAAAAGGATTGCAAGTTTAAAAATGAAGAATTAGTAAATACAGTGCAAGTGATTGAAGAAGACAACCTCGCCTAATTGGTGAGAAGTATACAAAGACGCATCATAGAGAGAGATGCTCTATTGAGAAGATTGGAGAAAAGTGCTCCAAAAAAAAGAATTGCGAAGAGATGTGCTCCAACCATTGAAGGTGATGGAAAATACATCTTCAAATTCAAAAGTCTTACAACTTTGAATCAAGAGGGAATCTTAGAGAATGATGCAAAGTTGTTAAAAAATGGTCTTTGTTTAAAAATAAAATTTGGGAGTAGTAAGATAGAGTAGTAAAAATAAGATTTGTTATTTGTTAGAAGATAAAATTTTATCTTTTAAGATAAAGTTGTTATCGATTAGGATTTAAACTTTTAAACTTTTGATTTGTTTGGTTAATTTTTACTGAGATATTAGCTAAGTTGGTTGTTTCATTACCTATATATTTAAGCATTCAGTGTCCATATAAAGGTAACCCATTATAAATTACCTCTTACGTTACCTATTTTCTACTATATTTGTTTAGATAGTTTCTGGTTCTAAAATCCAACCCGTGTGAATGAATTCTAAATAAAATGACTAAACCATAAACAAAATAAGAGATATAAAAGAAAATGTGTTTGGAGGAAGGAAGAAAAAATATTAGGTATGGCAAAAGAATTAATTAGGTTGATAGAAAAAAGGAACAACAAACTTCAATATTATGGTTAAGTGAATAGCAATTTGCATTGTTTACTTTCCTTAGCACAACATGTTTTAAAATTCTTTTTGTTCAATTTTAGGTTTACAATTAAGGAAGTTAACCCTCTTTGGATAAATTTAATTCATGAGCAGTTGGAAGTCTTAAACTAGTTCTAAATACATGGTCTTAAGTCAAGACTTTTAATCAACTTAATAATGTCTAGTATCCTTAGTGATTCTCAATTACTTTTGATTACTTGAGAGGTTATTTTTGTTCTCTTAGATCTTTTAAATATTTTCCTTTGAGTCTTACGTCTTGTAGTTAGCTTAATTTTTTATTTTATAATACTTCTCTCTTAGTTATTTAGCCTAAACAGTTTTCTACTTAGCTTAATTATGTATTTTATGAAATATTTATTGTATTATGTATTTTACTACATACTTGTATGTTTTTATTACATGTATTTATTTATAGTATTACTATTATTATTTTATGCCTATTTTTAATTAGTATTCCATTATTTTATTTTATTTTAGTATGATATGCACATATACATATAGGTTTATCAGAAACAATCTATCTACCTAATAGAGATAAAGCCACGTATTAGTGAATTTCTCAAAATTCCATATTAAGGAGGACTTTGACTATGTGTTATTGTTTTTGTTGCTTGTCTTTGCACAAATGTGCAATTTGGCTTCTCTCAACATATAAAAATAGGTGGAAAAGGATCAAATGTTATTCCTTTCACAAAATTAAAACAAGTGAAAATTTTCAAATGATGTTAACCCAATTATTATGCTTTCCCTTATGTCAACTTGAGGGGTCTCCTCTCCATCTCTTTCCGTTCTTTAGAAACAGATCGACAGGTTATCATGTCAACAATTTGATACATAAGTCCATGATCTCAAACATTTCGGTGAACAAATAGGAATAGGAAATAAAACCCTAAAAGCCATGATTGCAATGTAAATGATGTCCAGCTATAGTACTCTAGATGGTCAACAACATCGTATTATTAAACCATGACACGTGAACCATACACACAATATTAGCTCCAAGTCCTTTGAGTCTGAGACAAACTGCAAAACTTTTCGCTTTCCGTGTCTCCTCCTTTTGCCCTTAGCAAGCGTGTGAACTTGGTGAGCATACATCCGACCCAATCATACAGAAAGCCTAAAGTGTGTTTGCCTTTAGTGTGTGAACTTTGAACATTCTATAGTTTAACAAGCTAGCTCAGCTAAGTAGCTATAATGTTGGTCGGACTTCTAGTATAGTGCAGCTGTCGACATAGAAAAGCTACATGCATTAAGCCAAGAATACAATAAAAAATCCGACATTTCTGTTCTAAAGTTGGCATATTTTCAAAGTATGGTTTGTTCACAATTATGTTAGGTGTGTGTATAAAACATTTACTATTAAATCGGCTGGTTTCAAGAGTTTGCGCTGGGCATAGAGCTATGTTGGCCACCGTTAACGGAGGTTTTGTGGGATATATGTCGTAAGTTGGATCCAGCGTTTACATGCATATGTTGACGTTGATATGTATTTAATAATATAAAAATCATTGTTTTGATAGAGTTCTTAGATGTTTAAAGGTTTTTGTCTGTTACAATTGAAGATTTGAACGTATTTCAAAACCAAATAGAAAATTAGATATCAATTGGTAGAAGAAGGTTCAATAGTTTAATGGAAGATCCGAATGCAATCAACCTAATCAGCTAAAATACATTTAGCCTGTGTTTTATCTTTTGGTATGTTATGCCCCTCTCTATTTTAAAAATGGACTTATTATCCCTTTTGATCACCAATTAAAGAAGCTTAGAATTCAACAATACATTTTTATCCCTGTATTATGATGACATCACAACAACTATACATGATGTATTTTTTTTGACAAAAATACTCTTTTAATCTTTTGTTGACTAAAATACATTAAACTCTACTATGTTCTTTGTTTCAAAAATAAAAATTATTTAAAGCATGGATTACGTTTTGACCGTTAATAAATAAAAATTTACTACAAACATCATTGACTTCACAATTGTACTTTATCATCATCACACTCAGTCCGAAGTCCCGCAATAAAGTGAAATATGAGGAGGTTTAGTAGTACGCAATCTTACCTCTACATAGTAGAGAGGTTATTTCCAGTAGACTCACATGCAGATGTGACAATAAAAGAGTGATACAGGCTAAAGAATAAATAAGCAAAACTAATATGCTAAATTATTATGTAAATAAAATTACAATAAATACATAAATAAATGAAAAATAAAATATAACTAAAAGATATACCTGATGTTGTCTAGATCTGCTAGTACCTAGTAAGCTACAAAGTCCAGCTCTTCTTGTCTCTAGTTAAGCTAGGAGTCCTTGCTCAGAGACCTTAAAAGTATGATAATCCTACGGTTTTAGACGGCCTCGTGAGATCTTTCCTCATACACCTATCCTGAAAAACTAAGTTGTAGACCCGAAAGCCATGTCCAAGACTTACAACTAGAAAAGGTAGAAAGGACATTGAGTTGGAATTCTTACGCGATAACTATGTAACGCGAGTGTTAAAGTAAACATCTCCTACTAACTTACTCAACTATTTTGGTGAACTTTAAAGGGTATCCTTTATTCTTATCTGATCACGTCAGACTTTTCTATTTGTATCCACTACCTGAGTAAGGGTCAACTCTGACATATTTTTCTTGTTCATTTCCTTCCAGTTCTTGTAATGCCTCCCTTTTCTCCTTTTGTAGTCTTTAAGGGTTATTTTCTCACAGCTTCGCACTGGAGAATCAGAGGGTCTCTTGCACATATGCCCAAACCACCTAAGCCTGATTTCTCTCAACTTATCGGCAATACTCGCCACCTATAGTTTGTCTCTCACCACACGATTCTGGACCTTATCTCTTTTGGTAATGTCACATATCCACCAAAGCATACGTATTTCTGCTACCAACAACTGTCATGTATGTCTACATTTAGTAGGTCAAGACTCTGCCCTATATAACATGGTTGTCGAATCACCATTTTATAAAACTCCCTTTTGAGTTTTAAAGGAATTTTTTTATCACATAAAACTCCTTATGAACTTTGTCATTTGACCCATCCAGATCTAATACGATGTACTATATCAACATCGATATTACCATCTCTTTGAATGATGGACCCTAGATATTTAAAACTCGATTTCTGTGGTATGACATCAGTACTAATTGCTATCGCCGCCTCGTTTATCATCAGCCTTCCTGAAAAGTTGCATTCTAAATATTTCATCTTAGTCCTGCTCATTCTAAAACCTTTTGATTCTAACGTTTCTTTCCAACATTCTAACTTGAAATTGACCCCCCTTTTTTGTCTCATCCACTAGGATAATATCGTCAACAAATAACATACACCAAGGCTCCCCTCCTTGAATATGTTTGGTAAGTTCATCTAACACTAATGTGAACAAAAAATGACTTAAGGTAGAGCCTTGGTGTAGTCTAACACCAATAGAAAACGCTTCCTTATCGCCTCCTATCGTCCTTACACTAATCAATGCTCCTTCATACATATTCCTAATTACACTAATATAGGTCATAGGAATGTCCTTTGCCTCCAAATACCTCTATAAGAGTTCTCTAGGAACCCTGTCATACACCTTCTCCAAATCAATAAAAGCTATATGTAAATCTCGTTTCATTCCATGTAGCATTCCATTAGTCTACGTAATAGATGTATTGCTTCTATCATGGACCTACCTTGTATAAATTCAAATTGGTTGGTTGATATAGAAGCAACTCTCCGGACTTTCTTTTCAATTACCTTTTCCCACAACTTCATAGTGCGACTTACTAATTTGATACCTTTATAATTGTGACATTGTTGGATGTCCCTTTTGGCCTTATATAAGGGGATCAATCTACTCAATCTTTATTCATCCGGCATTTTGGTTGACTCGAAGATCACATTTAAAAATCTGAACTAACTACTCAATACCGACAACTCCTATTTGCTTACACACCTCTATAGGGATCTCATCCGACCCTATAGCCCTTATGCTCCCCATCTTCTTTTGACCCTTTTTTATAAGTACCCAATAAGAAAATGTCCTGACACGGAGGGTTCGCCTAACTCTGTGTTAACCAATATGTCTTTATTATATAGGCCATAAAAATATTTCTGACATCACCTCTTGATAGCTTGGGCCTCTAAGAGTACTTGTCCTACTTCATCACATATATAGCAAACTTTGGTTGAAATCCTTCGTCTCACATGCCCTATCTCATGCTAGCTTGAAATATTTTTGTGCTCCCTTGAGCGTATCTAAATCCCTGTACATAGTATCGTATGCTTCTCCTTTAGCCATTGAAATTGTCTTCTTTACCTTCTATTTCGCTAGTCTATACCTTACTTTATTAGTTTCCCACTCCGCCTCTGTTTTACTTGTTAAAAGATCTTTAAAACCTATCTTTTTTGCCTTTACCTTCTCCTGAACGTCTTTCGACCACCACCAAGATTACATCCACATGCCCCCTGCCGTTTGGATACCCCTAGGAGTTTTGTGACAGTTTCTCTCACTACGGAGCTACTCTCTTCCACATCCGATTAGCATCCCCACTCACAGACCATGTTGTGTTATACCGAACTTGAGTCCTAAATTGTTCCACCATGTCTCCTTTTAGCCTCCACTATCTAATTTTACGACATTGCTTAGTAAATTGTTGTAACCTCCATCCCTTAATTCCTATATCCAAAACTAACAATTTATGTTGGGTTGATAGGCATGCGGCTGAAAGCACTTTGCAATCTTTACATCATGACCTGGCTCTTTTCCTGACAAGGAAATAATCAATTTGTGTCTTGGTCGTGCTACTCTGAAACATCACCAAGTGCACTTCATTTTTCTTAAATAAGGAATTTACTATTATTAACTCATACGCTATGACCATGTCCAATAGAGGATTCCCACTATCATTTCTAATGTCGTATCCGAAGCCCCTATGAGTTCCTGTATATCTGTCTGAAATAGCCCCTACATGCCTATTAAAATCACCTCATAGGATGATATGCTCAGTATTAGAGATTTGTTGAAGCACCTCATCCAACGTCACTCAGAACACACGTTAATTGTAGTTCATAATCGTTTAATTTATGAAAAAATAAAAAAATAATTAACAATAATAAAATAAAATATCACCATTTTTATGCTTCCCTTTTGCTCTATAAAACTACAAATTATCTTCTTTAGGCTCTTTTTCAGATTTTAAACTCATTCTCTTACTACAAATGACAATGGTTTGAGCTAAGCTTAACCCGACTCGGCCTAATCCACAGGCTAGCTGGCCCGTGTCCTGATAGGCTTGAGATTGCATGGCCTATGCCCTACCCAACCATAGGCTACTGGCCTGTGATACGACCCCCAACCTGATGGGCCACAGGTAGGTCGGTCAAGCTCGGCCCCACTTTATGTCTTTTAAAAAAATAAAAACGACTATCCCAAACCAACTAGGACTGCGACCTGATGGGGTCAAGCAATCTCGGCCCATGGCCCGGCTCGTGGCTCGGTTAACTGGGTTGGACCAGATTTGCCATTCCTACCTATTATCCACCGATTTTTATATTTTGTATTTGTAGTTTTATAAAGCAAAAGGGAAACATAAAAATGGTGATATTTTATTTTATTACTCTTAATTATTTCTTTTTTAAAATTTTGTTCCATAAATAAATTATTTTTTTATTTTTTTCCATAAATTACAATCATGAAATGCAATTGTGAAAATAATGATATTTTTAGTAGTTTTTCCTTTTTTATTTATTAACAGTTAAAAGTAATCCATGATTAAAATAATTTTTATTTTTTAAATAGAGGGAATATTAAAATAAAGTTAAAAATATTGGAGTTTATTGTATTTTAGTTAATAAAAGACTAAAAGGGTATTTTTGTCCAAAAAATGCAACATTTATAGTTGTAATGAGGTCATCATAATAAAGAGCTAAAAAAGTGTTTTTTAATTCTAAGTTCTTTTGACTAGTGGTCAAAGGAGGTAATAAGTTCATTTTTAAAATAGATAGGGGCATAATATACTAAGGGATAAAACAAGGGGTTAAATGAATTTTTGCTTTCTTAACTTTTAGCAAAATAAATAATAAAAAGGAACACAACTTAACATTTAAATATAAATATTTAATATTTAAACGTGTAGACAACTAATTAATTCTATTTTAATATATGGCTTCAATATAATTATATTCTATAATTTTAATTGTTAGTCATTTGATACTTTATATCGTTCTAAATATATTATTTAAATTTCAAATTCTAGATTTTAAAGTATACTTTAGTCAATGCAACAAATTCTCAAGAATATTCAATTATTTTTGTTTTTCTTATAAAATGTAAAATATCTATCCTCGTAATCTTTAATATTTTTATTAAGTTTTCAACTCATTAATTAGATTTCAATACTACAATTACCAATGTTTTAAAAACCATATTAGAAGTTAAACCGGTAAGACCAAAAGTTTTAAATTTTAAAAAGTTCAACAGTATTAAACCATCATAAAACTAATTAAAGATTGAATAAATTTGAAGAATTTGAAATAAAACTAAAAAAAATTGTCATTATCTATCGGAGAGTTTGAAGTTTAATTGAAAAAAGAGATTCTTAAATAAAAATTAATTGATTTATAAGAATCTATTAATTTTTGAAAATTAATCAATTAATTAATTAATTAATTTTTTTAATAACAAGAGTTATTAAAGTAATTCGAATCAAAAATTTTAAAACTGAACCCAAAAATTAGACAATTTAAGATTTTTACGGTTAAATCAATTAAATTTTTTAATCTTTTGACAATTGTAGTTTTGAATAAAATTCACCCTGTGAAATTTTTGTGCTATGTAACTTTAGATATACTTTAAACTATATGTAGGCTTTGCTGTGGTTCAACAAATCAGTCTGTCAATTTTCTATTGAGTGTGACATAAACTTCAAAATTTGCAGGCTTAGTTTTCAAAAACTTTTTTTTAAATGAAAAATTGAATAAATGAAAGAAGAGGAAAATTACAAAGTCATATAACAAAGGAATGCCCTTAGCATACAAGACAACAGAAGAAACTATGACAACATACAAGTAGATGGAAAATTAGAGGTTGGTTAGTGCTCCCGAACGTCTTATGCTACTTCTAATTCAAACATTCCTCTTCTTAAATATCTAACACAACATACCTACGACAACTGTCTTTTACGACTACTGAAGGCCCTCAGCTTAGAAGATCAACTTTCAACAATCTTTTATAGACGTGAAGCAGGGCAAACATTATAGTTGCATGTTAAATAGAGGTTCTTTGACAAAACAATCTCACGAATTTCAGACATTATCAAAGAGATTAAATTTTCTTTTATAGAAGATTTGTTTTAGAAGCGTCGAAGATTCTATTCTCTCTAAAGCGAGTATAGACAAACGCCTAAGATGACAATCTTAAGTGGATTGTTGGAAGTTGCATGTGAAGAGAGACAATTAATAATATCAACAATATCCGACCCTGAATTGGTCCAAGAACATAAGGCACAGACGGATTTCCAAATTGAGTTATTGAAGGAACATGCAAAGAAAAGGTGAGGACAAGATTCAAGCTGCAGAGAACACATGGGATAGGAATGATCTATGTGCATATATGGAATTCGGTCAGTTGTGAAAAATTTATTCTGAATGGCTAACCAGAAGATGAAAGAAATCCGTGGCGTTAAATATCTGCTTCATACCGTGGCTGACCAAGGAACAATGGTTCTATGTCTACACAAGTTGTCACAAATGAGACGATTAGTCAGTTTGTTTAAAGGAAAACCTTTCCAGAAGAAGAAGTCAGATTCTTGAGGAGTTGGGGGATAGTTGGGCTGAAGATGGCAAAGACTTCTTGGAAGACTTCACGAGTTCCCATCAATGAAAGCTATTTTCTGTGTTTTTAGTGGAAACAATGGGGAATGTGTAGAAGGATTCACCTGTAGAATTAAGGGACCCCTACTAGACCAATTGTTGTATCATAGAGAAACCAAACGTCCATCTTTAATAACACATGAAGTCTCCAGTTGAATATCATCCCTTAACTTCAATAGATGATTGAGAAAAAAAGAATGTGTACCTTTCGGTTGAATAACCCAGATGTTGTTTCCTTAAAGAAAGTAAACATATAACTACTTGATCCACAAAGTTTTCTTGTCCTCCAATATCCACCAAAATCTTTTAAGAATCAAAGAACGGTTAGAAATTTTAATGGATAGAATATTCAATCCTCCATCCTTCGGAAAGCAGATATCGGCCCATTTCACTTTTATTGTGCCAGGGTTGCCATTCGAATGGCTCCATAAGAAGGTTGTAAGAATCCTTTCAATCTCTTTGATAATGCTCTGAGATAAGAAAATGTGGGAGCTCCAATACACATGCAAGGAATTAAGAATTGATTTAATAAGCTGAAGCTTATCTGCATAAGAAAGCGACTTGTTCTCCCAAGAGTTAACTCTTTTCTGTATCCTTTCTCATAGGAGGCGACAATCAGCATAGTGAAGCCTCTTTGTATCCTATGATGGAAGAAAATTGACCACATCTATTTTTTTTGGGGAATTTAATATGTTAGGGAATCTTACCTAACATGTTAATTTCCAAAAAAAGTATATAATATATTGGTTAAATGAAGTGCTTTGGATATATATATATGCAGAGATTAAGGAGGGCGATAGAGAAGCCATTTGAGGGGATACAGTACTACAAAAACAAAAAGGTAACTGAACACTATGTTTGGGTTTTGGCAAATTTTCCTAGCTCTGGTACTAGGACTTGGTTTGGCTTTTCTACTTTCTGAGATTTTGATGAAGAGAAAGTACCCTCCAAAGTTACCCAATGGAACCATGGGATGGCCCTTCATTGGTGAGACTCTTACCCTTTTAAAGCCTCATATATCGACTTCCATTGGGTCTTTCATGCGAGAACATTGCTCCAGGTGCACATCTATATGAATACGTGCATAAATATATATTTCCTCAATAAAAAAATACCTCTCACTTTTCTTGATATTTGCAGGTATGGAAAGGTCTTCAGATCACATCTATTTGGTTCCCCAACAATAGTTTCTTGTGACCATGACCTCAACATGTTCATTCTTCAAAATGAAGACAAGTTATTCCAAGCCGACTATCCAAAGGTCATGCATGATATTCTTGGGAACTTTTCTCTGCTAATCCTCTCCAGTGACTCGCATAAGAAGCAAAGAAATGTAGTCGTCAACTTTGTTTCTTCATGTAAGTCGTCCATCAACTTCTGCAATCTCGCAGAGAAGCTTGCAGTCTCAGTTCTGGAGTCTTGGAAAGATTGCAGAGAAGTTAGCTTCTTCCGTGAGATGAAAAAGGTAATCTTTTATCAAAACCATCTCCATATATATGCATGATTCTTTGTAATATGTATATTCTCATGTAGAAACTGATTTGCGAGTTTTCTTGTTCAATTATTATGTACGTCACAGTTTACTCTGAAGTTAACATTGAAGAGCCTCATGGGCATTGAACCAGAAAGGCCATTAACACTAGAGATGTTAGAAGATTTCGAGACATACATGAGAGGGTTTGTTTCTTTGCCATTGGACATACCTGGATCAGCTTATAGGAAAGCTGTTAAGGTAAGAAAATCACAACCCCTAAGTGCATGTACGTTTATATTCTGTCATATGTGCTAGATATGTATATGGGAGACTAATGTATAAAGATTTGACCTATTTGCTTTAATATGTAACATTGGCGTACTTAATTAGGCAAGAACGAGACTTTCTTCCAATGTCAGAAAGATTGTCAATGAAAGGCTAAATGGGAGCCCACATCATGATGGAAAGGGAGATTTCTTAGATGAAATATTATCAAATTGGAGGCTAAGCTTTCAAGAGATTGCGAGCGTTATACTGGACATATTGCTCGGAGGCTACGAGACAACCTCAATACTTGTGTCCTTGATTGTCTACTTTCTTGGGCATAACCCTAGTGCTTTGGAGAAATTGAAGGTCTGTCTCTCTCTCCGCCCCATGTATATTTAGTAGATGTTATGTATGTCGTTAAAGGTCTAAAAGGGTTTGTTTAAACTTTGTTTCAATGTTGATGCAGGAAGAACATGAATCAATAAGAGAAGGCAAAGAGAAGGGGAAGCTCTTGAGCTGGGAGGATTACCAGAAAATGGACTACACTCGGAATGTAATAGGATTTGCTGTAGAATGATTTGATAGATATTTTTTAATTATTTCTGATGATGTGACTAATCTTTTATATACTCCCAAAGACTCGCCATTTACTTCTTATTGCTGTTTATCGAACATTACCACGGAAAACTCGTTCACAAAATTTTCCAAACTATAGGTTATATTGGAAGGATTGAGATTAGGCAATGTTGTCAAATTCTTGCACCGCAAAGCTCTACAAGACATCAAACACAAAGGTCTTAACAAATTTTCATGCTTATATCTCCTTTTCATGTGTATCTGCAATTGTGTACTTTATTTTCTGTTAACATTATTCGTGAAAAAGGTTGCTAGAGAATTATGACCAGAAGAATAAGTTCTTATTACTTAATGATATGTTAATTATGTCTTATATAATAAGTATATTATGTAACATATATATGTGGATTCTTAATTATTATTGCAGAGTACACGATTCCTGCTGGATGGAAAGTTTTACCTGTTCTAGCAGGGGTGCATTTAGATCCAATCCTTCATGAAAACCCTAGCGAGTTTAATCCCTCCAGATGGAGCACTGTAAGTACATACATATAACCAAAACACTTGAACACGGTATCAATCTATTACTTACATGCACATATCTTGCAAGTTTTACATGTCATCTTAATTTGTAAAGAGAAGGAATACTGGGAGAAAGCTTTTGCAGACAAACTAACTAAAATCCTTATTACGAAATGATGTAATCTACTCCCTTTTATTCAAAATAAGTGTCGTTTTAGAGGGATTTTAATTATTCAAAATAAGTGTCGTTCATGATTTTTCATGCATGTTT
>JAOSBK010000008.1:9718924-9729571 GCA_027568895.1 Erythroxylum shatona
TCGTTCGGTTTCGTTCTTTTCGTTTCCGTTCTTCGTCTTTCGGTTGGGATCCGGTGTTCCGGATCGGGTCCCAACAACTAACCATTCAATACCTATAGCTCCTAGTCACTTCCATACTTCTATAGGGATCTCATCCGGCCCTATGCTTGTCTGCTCCCCATCCCCCTCAAAATCTTTGTAATCTCTCCCCTTGTGATCCTCCCCCATGAGTACCCGTTTAGAAATTGTCCCAACACGAGGGGTTTCCCTAACTCTATGTTGACCAATATATCTTCGTTATAAAGGTCATAAAAATATCTCTGCCACCTCTGTTTGATGGCTTAGGCTTTTGTGAGTACCTGTCCTACTTCGTCCCGAATATAACAGACTTGGTTGAAATCCTCCGTCTCACGTGCCCTATCTCGTGCTAACTTAAGAATCCTTTGTGCTCCTTTGACCATATCTAAATCCATGTACATAGTCTCGTAAGCTTCTCCTTTAGCCACTGAGATAGTCTTCTTTTCCTTCTGTTTTTCCAGTCTATACCTTACTCTATTAGTTACCCTCTTCACCTCTGTTGCACTTGTCAACAGATCTTTACAAGCTATTTTCTTCACCTTTACCATCCCCTGGACCTCGTCTGACCACCACCAAGATTCCATTCACCCCCTTATGTCTTTTATATACCCCTAGGAGTTTTGTGGCAGTCTCTCTCACCATGGGGGCTATTCCCTGCCACATTCGCAACCCCACTCACAGCTTATGTTATATTATACCTAACCTGAGTCCTAAATTGTTCCACCATGTCCCTTGTTAATCTCCACCATCTAATTTTGTGAAATCGCTTGGTAACTTGTTATGTCGTCCATCCCTTAATTCGTAAATATAAAATTAACAATTTATGTTGGATTGATAGGCATGCGGTTGGAAGTACTTTGCAATCCTTGCACTATAATCTAGCTCTTGTCCTGACAAGGAGATAATTAATTTGTGTCTTAGTTGTGCTATTCTGAAACGTCACTAAGTGTGCTTCGTTTTTCTTAAAAAAGGAATTTATTATTACTAACTCATATGCTAAGGTCATGTCCAATAAATCAACCCCACTATCATTTCTAGTGTCATATCCGAAGCCCCCATTAGTTTCTATATATCCATCTGAATCTGCCCTTATATGCCCATTAAAATCCCCTCTTAGGATGATCTGCTCAGTATAAGAGATTTTTTAAAACACCCCATCCAACGCCTCCCAGAACCTATGTTTTTGTTGTCCGTCTGCGTTAGCTTGAGGTGCATATGCACATACTACATTAAAAACCACATTACTTAAGACAATTTTTGCCACCATTATCCTATTATTAACCCTTGTAATCCTCACTACTCTGTTCATTAGTTCCTTGCCCATTAATATACTCATCCCATTATGCTTCCACGTACTACCTAAGTACCATAGTTTGAACCCCTTATCTTCTTTGCTTTAGCTCCTGCCCACTTAGTCTCCTGAATGCATACTATTTGTATTTTATACTTGTCTTAAATCTCTATCAATTCTAAGGACTTTCCCATGAGTTTCCCCATGTTCCAAGAGCCCATCTTTATTAAATCATCTCCGTCTTTATTCCTGCAAGTTGCGCGTACCAGCCCGCTTGTACTGAATCCATTTGCTCGATCTGAAGGCATCCCTCCTAGCCCGTACCTCTTACGTTTCTCGTAAGTACTATCTTAAAAAATCCTAAAAAAACTGAAACTAATAAATCCCACCACAGAATTAATAAAGTAAGAACGATATATAATAATTATAATAATTAACAAAGAAAATATTAAAAATAATATTAATAAAATTATTATTATTATTATTATTATTATTATTATTATTATTATTATTATTATTATTATTATAAAACAAGGTGTGATAATACAGTAAAAGGTTATTTAAAGATGCAGAATCAAGAAAGAAAAAAATGTCAGGTTAGTAACAGGTCTCAAAGCAGACTTGTCAGGATGCTCGAAACAGAGAGTTGTCAGTGGACATGTGCCAGAAGGTTTACGTTTATCGGTTGCAATGCAAGTAACCAGGCATCATCATCTCCAACAACACATATGGAAAGACTTGCACCATTTATTTACAAACTTGATTCTTAAAACGCTAAAATGAGCTCTTAAGTGACAACAAAAAATATCTCTTTACGCACACATTTCATGCATACCCATTCAAACCTTTCTTCTTAAGCAAAATACAAAGCAATTAATCAAAGTTCACTTGTAGCCCTCCGTCATTGTCTTGAAACACAGAAAGTTGTTAACGGAGATAATTTAGCGAAATAACAGAAAAACTAAAATATATAAATCAAGGTTGGATAGTCAGTTTAAAAGTCCCACCAACCCAAAGTGGCACCTTATGCTCCATCGCCAGTGATAGCTATGGGGTTTATCTCACAACGAGAGAGAGAGACAAATTCATATAACATAGCCAAAACTGAAGCCAACCCACAACCCAAAAAAAAGGAAAGTTGCAGGAACAAGTCCTCACAAATGACGTTAAACTAGCAAACAGAAGCTAGTTCAGACGGAAAAGCATTGAACAGACAAACCGATAATATCTTCAGAGCTCTGAATGTCGTCTTCCACAATACGTAAGGTATAAAATTCGAAAAGGCAATCTTTGGATGATCATTAGGACTAGCTCGTGAGTGTACTAAAGTGCCTAGATAGAGAAATTTACACTATCGTTTTTACAAGATTAGTGCAAACACGAGAAATTTAAAAAAAGAAAGAAAGAAACTTACAACTTGTTAGGACCCAAAAAGATATATGGTAAGCCACTCGCCTCTTTTCGGTCTCCTTCCAAGTTACTGTACTTTACAGTGAGATTCACGAAAATCAATTACTTACCATATCGTCGTCAAAGGCACGAAGTTGGTAGAAGCTCTTTGCAGCTCTCTCTATGTATAATGCTCATTTCCTAATAGCCCTGAGAACAAGCCCTCACAAATGATGTTAAACTCACTTCGGTGTGGAACGAAAAAGAATCCTTGTTAGAGACCTTCGCTGGTGCAACTAAGAAACTTTATGACAGTTTGCAAGTTTCTCAAAAGAAGAATCAGAGTCAACTAAGCTCTAGTGAGGATATGATCCTCTGTCCAATTTTATGATGTCTTATTCTGTTCCATGAATCTCAACCATTCATTTATGCGTATCCCGCGTTCATTTATGCGAGAGTCATGCGGGACCTACTCAAATGAATAGCTGAGATTGACACTCCGGGTTTAGTTTCCTGGAACTCCATGAATTGATGTATATCTATCGTTTCATCTACCTAGTTGCATGTAAAGTAAGATAATTGATGAATGCGATGATTCTTTTAAAGACAAAATTAGGTTTTCTTGCATCGGTTATATCTGATCTTTTGGTATTGCTTATAAAACTATTTGCAGGTAAAATTGTTGAACCGAAAAGTGTTATACGTAAAAATAAATTGATGGAAGTATTGTTTATAGAAACAATTATAGAAACAATTAATTATTCGATAATTATATTAAAAGTCATATAAATTATTTTTAGATATTTACTAAAGTAACCAATACATGTATAATAATTTAAGAACAATTAATATTATTCAAATCTATATAAATTATAAACTTATTACAAATTTTATATCGAACATAAACGTTCTGCTTCGTCAAATTGTCAATATAGTTTATCGATAAATTGTACCCCACATCAATAACTTAAAACACCCATGACTCCACTAAGATATTTTTCAACATTAACCGTATAGATTTCATAGAAGACTAGGATTTTACTGAAGCCAACGCAAATGCCAAACATAGTCGTAGCACTACCAAGAAGATTAAGACGATGTTAGTAAGATAACAATCACCAAAAATGATTGGTGGAGGAGGTGTCAGTGATTGTGAGTGGCAGTAACGATGATCAGGGCAGCAATTAAGATAAAACAGAAAACAACATGAATGCTAATTAATTTAAGTTTAATTAAGTTCGTTTAGAGTTAAATATCAAATTAGATTTTATTACTATTAATTAGGATTAATTAGCATTAATTATGGTCAATTTAAAATTAGGAATATTTAATTAAAAATAATTTAGATTTGATTAAATAAAGGGATCTTACAATGTTACATAATAACAACAAAAACACTCAAGTAGGATTCTCGCTGATATGCAAGGTTTGGAGAAATGCAATAGTACACAGCTTTACTTCTAAGTAGTAGATAGACTGATTCTAAATAACTAGATGAAATGAGAGAGAGGGAGAGAGAGAATCATAAATAAATGAAACAAATAATAAATAAAAATAAATTAAAAATAAAAGGAAGCTAATAATATTAATAATAATGAGAAAAAGATGATGATGATGATGAATAATAAGAATAAGAATAAGAAGAAAATTTTAGTAATAATAATAACAAGAATAATAATAATAATAATAATAATAATAAATGTTAAATTAAGCTAAATTTCTAAAAGGTAAGTATTACCTATTTCCAAGTTTATGTTACGAGGGATTCAAAGTATTAATGTAACATTAGTTCATAATGACTTAGGTTTATGTCAATTTAAGGTTAAATTTAGATAGTTTTAAAATATAAGGTTTTTTTAAATACTCAAAATGTTATAGTGTAAACTATATGTACAAAATGTAATTTAAATCCTGAATTTTTCGCTTAAATTTAAGTTAAAACCAAACAATTGGGAGTATTCAAAAGGAACATCAAAGATTTAAGACAAAAGGGTCAAATTGACCCTACATTTTTAACTGAAATTCAATTTAAACAATAATTTTTTATTTTGTAGATAAAGAATTTTAATATTTCACAATCCTTCAAAAAGTATCCTAACTTAACATTTCCGTCAACCCTCCGTTAAAAAATACAAGTGACATTATTTATAAAGTTTTTAGGTCTAGTCATATGCTCCTTTCTCTCCATGCTTCTTTTTCTCATCACTAGCCATTCGTTAGTTTAACATATCGGCTCTTAAATATCGTCATAAAGACCAAATCTTTCTATTCCACTGTACAATAAATCAATCTCTATAATACGTTTACAAGTCCACACTCTATGTATTGGTACGGAGTCTTTGTTCTATAAGGAAAGAAATGTAGAAGAATATGAAAACGGGACATGATTCTCTCAGTCCCATTTTTTGTCTCAATTTTATCCCGTTTTATCTCAACCATTTATTTTTATGTGACCCATATAAATAAATAGTTGAAATAAAATAGGACAAGATTATGATAGAGAAAATTTTATGTGACCCATATAAATAAATAGTTGAAATAAAATAGGACAAGATTATGATAGAGAAAATAAGGCAGAGAATCTGAGAGTTAGAATGGGTGATGTAACGGAGAGACCATTTGAAGTGGGTTCAAAAAGGCAACAAACTTGGCACTAAGACAAGGTATGAAATACTAGTGATGGTGAACATGAGGACCAAAATGGAGACTGTTTCTATAATAGGTAAGAAATATGGCTAATAATGAGATGTAAAGTGTGGAAAACGGTTGATTGGGAGTAATTAACATAATCTGTTAGAAGTTGGGCTGAAGTTGGAGGGACAAATGTTGAGTTCTGGTCCAAGCCGTCTAGTTAAAAACATGCAAGAGCTAATACATTTGAGCTAGAGAATCAGGGTCCAATAGCTGACCACCTCCAGTTAACAGTCTCCTGTACAAATAGTTCGGTTTGAAAAAGGAAGGACAGAGGGAGAGGAGTACATGATATACGACCCACAATTTTTTTTTTTGACATATTACGCGAGACTCACAAAAAATTAACAAATAATGTCACTTATATTTTTCTTAACGTAGGATTAATAGAGATATTAAGTCACAGGTTAATGTTTGAACATTATAAAATGTTAAGAGTTTTTTATACTTGTTAAAATATTAGAGTTTAAAGTAAATTATAAGTAAAACTTTAAAGTTTAATTTGACAATTTAAACTTAAATGTTTTAAAATGTATAATCCTAATATTTAAAAAACGTTCAACTGTCAATTAATAGATCTATTTGAATTTATTATTTATTATATGGCAATAGGATCCATAAGATATAGCTCTTCCTGCTAAAAAACGTTGCTCGTACCAATTAAGACTATCTTTCTCCCTAACTAGGTCTAAATCATAAATATTTTTGACTTGCTCATTGTTTCATCTTCTTTAAAATTAACTCAAACCCTAATCTTAACACTACAATGGATCACCTCTTTTTCAGGGAGAGGTAATGTTTGTTGGGTATTTTGGTTTGACATTGCTTCACACTCAAAAAGAAGGGAGCTACATATGAATATGAGTTCAACTTGTCGACGGAAGTCTTCTCAAGGTAAAAGGTAAATTCTCAAGGTAAACATCGTCGTCTGTTTCGGCTTTAGCGTTTTAAATAAAATGAAAACGATGTCGTTTGGTTGGTTTACATTTAACTCACCCGAAAGCTCCTCCCCTGCATCTTCTTCTTCGGTCGTGCGTTTCTCCCCAACATTTTCTCGTGCAATTTTCTTCTCTCTGGTTTCTTTGTCTCGGACTCCTCTTCTACTTGTCGGCGTTTGTCTTCTCCAATCATTATCATTGTGTCCTTCGGTGAAGATATTCTTGCAACCTTTCACCTTTGTTTTTCCGTATGTTAGATGAAAATTTGGATATTTGATAACTTTCATTTATTTGTGTATTATGTGATTAGCAAACAATTTTAAGGTATAAATGTTAATGATGGAAGGGACAAGACGTAATTTTGATTGTGATGTTGGGATGAATTTTCGATGTATGGGAGTGTTTCGCGTAATTTAAATTAATAGAAACCTATTTCTTTAAATGATAAGAGTATTATAACTTTGATACAAGTCTGTATAATGAAAAAATGAATAATTATGAAAAAATGATTTCAGTTCTTAAGAAAAGGAAATTCATAGACTTGCCACCTATTTTTTTCTTAAGGAAAGAGAAGCCTAAATACAAGCAAGATAAAGTCATAACCAAAGAAAAAAAATGAGTTGAGATATATTATAAAACAAAAAAGGTACATTAGACGCCTTATCTTACCCATTTTAGCAATTGATTAAGCTTTAAAATGATGTTTTTAAAGTTATTACGGAAATTTAGATTGAGGAGAAAGATGGCCTTCCTTCTAGAAATTTGACAAGCAATTGGAGAAGATTGGAAATGAAGAAGATCACAACTAGTATTGTTTTGACCAAAAGAAGTACAGGACTAACTCTGTTGAAAGATGAAGATGACGAGGTTGATTCTCATTAAGAACTAAAACTGGAATTGGAAGTTGAGATTGAGGATGGTGTCGATAAAGGAGGTCAACTGGAGATATTTGAACAAGTGCTTTTAAGGACATGACTTTTATCCTTATTTTTCTAGAACTTTAAGGAAAAAAAGAAAAGAAAATAATGACCTTTAAGATTAGTTTTTGAGTTGATGTTTAAAGAACATAAAAGAATGAGCAAGCCAAGAATCTATAAGGTTTAACTTAGTTAGAGACAAAGATAGCCCTAGTTCACCTGGCAACGTTTTTTGGCAGGTGAGTTAAGATGAACAAGTTTTAAGGATCTATTTAGTAAATAGACTGTTGGGAATTTTGACCTCCTGAACCCACACCCAAGGATATTTTATTGACATAAATATCAGAAAATAGAGAAATAATAACAACACAAGAGAATTTACGTGGAAACTCTCAAATCAGAGAAAAACCACGAGCAACGAGAAGAAAATTCACTATGTGAAAAATCATTACAATCACACAATTTTTCCTCTCACCCAATCTCCTAATACACCGACACACCCACAAAGAAATATCTAAGACAAACTCTCCAACTCTCACCTTAAAAGAGGAATTTAATTAGAGTCAAATTTTTCATACAAATCTTTGATTTTGTATTGATGCATTAACTAAGGAGGTAACAACCTCCTTATATAGGCAAGAGCCTTGCCTTAATTATTTTACCTAACCAATATGGGACAACAAAGGAGCCAAACTCAACAATCTCCACCTTGGCAACTTTGGTTGATCCCACAATCACACTCCACCTCAATGAAAATCTCCAGAAAATAACATAACTCTTAATGTAGAGAATTATCATGCTTCACAGCATCATGCTCCACCATAAAAGCATATCCACTCAGAATAAACCAATTCTAAGCCTTTTACTTCGACACATGTCGAAAATAACCTCCCATGTTTGGCTTTCTCGAAACTTCATTAGTCATCGACATAAATTCTACCATACGTCTTGCATTAATGTCAAACCAATGCCTGTGTGCAAACTTATGGACCCGCTAACAATAACACATCCTCTATCATGGCAACTTTGAGATTAGCGGCATGTCATAAGGATGTACATGCCCCCCTTTTTAGAGAACAAGATCATCATCATGGAGATAATGTTAGCAACATTATCAACCTCTCCATTAACTGAACCAGAGCCTCTTGCCGAACCCGCTCCATCTCTCAGACAATTTTTCTTCACGTTCCCAAATTGTCCACACGTCCAACATACTACATTTTTCTTCATGGAGTTCTTCTTCTGATATCCAGCTACCACCAGAGCTGAGTTTTCAGGAGGAACATTTCTTCCACCACCCAGTCTTCTCTCTTCTGAAAAGAGTTTTTCGATAACTTCAGAAAAAACTATCTTCTTCTTCCCATAAATCAAAATCGGTTTCATGTGTTCATATGAAGCTGGAAGAGACCAGATGAGTCTCAAAGCTTGATCCTCATCATCTATACGAATTCCAATTGCCTCCAGCTCAGAGACGATCCTATTGAAAATACTTAAATGATTTGAAGTTGTAGTACCTTCCCTCATCTACAGTGCATGAAACTACTCCTTTAGGTACACTTAATTTAAGACGCCCTTTGTTTGATACAATTCCTTGAGCTTTTTCCAGAGCTCCTTTTGTAACATCCCGTTACCCTTGATGAGACTTGAATTGTGTATTATGAGAAATAATTGAGAAATTAGAAAGTCCAATTTATGCTTATGCTAAATATGACATGCACATTTTTGCACATTAATATGATTGTACATGCATTCATGACATTTTCTGGATATAATTGAGTTATTAATGCGATTAAAATGTGATTTGGCAATTTAGGTAATATTTAGGGTATTTCAAAATTTTTGGTGAATTTTTGAAAATTTGGTGTAATTTTGGACTAAAGAAGAATATTGAATAATGGACCAGTGACACGTGGCAGTGATGTACTTATGACATATGACTTACTTATGTGGTGGCAAGTGGATGTTTGTTGGGTGAAAAGTGTATGGTATGCAAGGAACCCACGTATTATTATGTTTTGAAAAAACCTAGGAAGAGTTATGGTAGCTTTGGAGCTTCGGAAACATTTTCTGCTTGGTTGGTTCATCGCCGATCATTGAGTTGCCCTTGTTGGTTGTTTGCGAGTTACTCTCACTGCTGGGAAATATTTCTTAAGCAAGTAAGTGATTTTAAATTATGTTTTATTGTGTAAATGAATACATGCATGTGAGGTTAGAGGAGTGAAGTTCGGTGATCAAAGAACTAGATGAGTCATGGTTTAGAGAAAAAAGAAAATGGGTTGTTGTCACTGTACACATGCATCGTTTTTTTTAGTGCCTGACTATAAGCCTGATTTTTTAGTTTTGTTTCAAATGAGTTAGAGGATTGGTTGCAAGTTATTGGAATTAATTGATGTGAGATTGAGTTTCGGAAAAAAATTACCGTAGACTGTGAAAGTGAAAAAAACCTGAAAACAGTAGGGAAGACGAGCCTTCTGTAAACGTTCGCCGCGACTAACTTTGTCACCGCGGCGAAATCTTTTTAGTTCGCCGTGGTGATCGTTGCAAAAATTCCTTAGAAAATCTGGTCTCTGGAGTGTTCGCCGCGGCTATATTTGTGTTCTCGCCACGGCCAGCTTTTTTGTTCTCGCCGCGGCGAAAACTCTTCCTGACAACTCGAACACACTTGAGTATTTTGACCATAACTTTCTCTATAGTTATCCAAATTGAGTGATTTTTAATTTGGAGTAAACTAGAGACATAGGGCTACAACTTTTGTGAAGAAATGGAGTTTTAATTCTATCTCTAAGATTTTCAATATTTGGTTGGAAGTTGAGGTAAGAATTCTGCTGGAACTTAAGAACAGTCTAAAATATTTTGAGTATATCTTTTCGCATACTGAATCAAATTAAACGATTTTGGTGTCATTAGAAAGCTAAGAAATGGGAGAACAACTTTACATAAGGAAGTTTGGTCTAATTTGGTCATTTACCTTACCATAATTAGTATGGAAAGTTGACCCGAATGTGTATGAGCGGAACAATCTGAAGTGGTCAATGAAATTATGAAATTGTTTGACATTGTTTAGTTTCGATCCAATGGTAAACATACATGGTATTAATGAGGGCTTTGATATCTGAATGAATTGTTGATAAGGATCGAAATAGAGTACCCCGGAATTGTCATGAACATGCATCGTACATATATGTGCATAAATGAATGCTGAAAATTGTGCAAAATTATTAATGTGTGTGCAACGTATTGCATAAATGGGTTGTGCAGGTTAAAAGTCCACAGTCAGACGTTTCCAAAATTCAAATGCTAATCTGGAGCGTACTGTGAGTAGACCGAGATGGTCTTATTTCATAAATTGTTCTGTTCTTTTTAA
>JAOSBK010000008.1:9734866-9750754 GCA_027568895.1 Erythroxylum shatona
TGGCATTATGAAATTAAGACAATGAGGAACATTTCTCTAGAAGGAAGTTTTGGCAAATTCCTTCAATTTGATAGTGATAAAAATGTCCTACAGTAAGCATGATTTAAAATGAAGTTCAGGGGCAATGTGGGAACATCACTTAAAGGATTAGGTTGCAAGGCTAACATGGAAGGGGTTTATGGTCATTTTATACTCATTAATGACCTGGAAAGTGGTGGATGTCGTATAAGCCAAGGGAAAGCCACGACTCAAGGAAAGAAAGAACAAAAAAAATGAAAGAAGAGAGGGAGAAGAACATTTCGGTGGAGAAAGAAAGAGGGAGAAGAAAACGATGGCTAGGGTTCGATTTTTCCTACCATTTTTAAGAAGGCTTTGATGTTTTGTCCAAGGAAAAAGGTGGAAGAGCTTGGTAGCTTCCTAAAGAACCTAGAAAATTCGAAATTGGTGGAGGTTGAAGGTAAGTGATGATGTTTAAGCTTTGACTTTTTAATGAATTTTTGGTTTAGAAACCTTGGAAATGGAATGGGTTTTTGATTGATAAGCTCAATTTGGGTGATTGCTTAGTATTATTGGTTCAATTTTGAATGATAAATGAATTAGGGTTTATGCCCAATTTTTGTAATTTGGGGATTTTGAAAATTCTCGGTTTAGATTCCTGGAAAATGGTATGGGTTTGTGTTTTATGGAGTTAATTTTAAAGATTATATGATTTATGATGTTGAATTTGGGTGAATTGGTTTAGGTCAAATGTAAATTGGAAGAGAGAATAGATCAATGGTCAAATTGAAGCATAGGACAAGCTTCTAGCATCGATTCGAGGGGGTGATATGTTTATATTTTGAATTATAAGTTATTTGTGTATTTTAGAAAATTCAAGAAAGGAAAAAATGGTTATAATTGATTACTTTCGCTTGATTTAAATAAATTGATTTTGAAATGATTTACGAATTGTAAAATTAATTGTGTTTGAGAGAAATTGTTGCAAGTTTGAAAATGAATTGATAAATTGAGAAATTTACTGTGATTATGCAAGATTTATTGATTCGAATGATTTTGATAAATCATTAAAAATTTCTGAAGTTCTTTATGCTTGAAAGATTTTATTATGTATAGAAATTGATACTTTTGTTCCATAATTATTTTTGTGAACGATTTTGGATAAATTATTACAAGTACTGCATTCTTTGTTTGTGAAATGTTATAATTTGATTATGATTTTGATTGTTATGGAATTGAATTATGACTTGTGATTGCATTTGGGTGTTATGATATGTGTATGAAAATTTAGATTTCGAAATGTGCCTTCGGGCAATCCGACTTTTTCAAGCAGGATTATGTGTTATATGGGTTTGGTTAGGTCCCTTAAGTAGAGTCAGTGCACTGGTCTCATTTTTAAAGGCTTCACCCGCCTGCCCGCTAGTGACATTGGAGTTTCGATTTCGAACTCCCATAAGTCACGGCTACACCAGACAGCTATGCGGGAAGGTGTAGTACGCTCCGTTCACGGCTGCACAGGACCGCTATTGCGGGAATGTGCAGTACGTTCCGTTTTGGACCGACCCAAACCGTTTGATGTGTTATGTGTTTTTGGTTTTAGTTATATCTGTGTGCATTCATATTTTGAGTTTGTTTATGAATTGTGAAATTTTGAGAAACTTGTGATTTGAGAAAGTGGGTTTTCAATCATGAAATTTTAGAAATTGTTATAATTGTTTTGGAAAGTGAAAGTTGAGAACAATAAGCTTTTGATGAATATTATATTGTAAAATGTTTATGAACGAAAAATGAGTTTTGGAAAAATGTTTTGCTTATGGTTCAATTCATAAACATATTATCCACGAGCTTTGTGCTCACCCCCCCTTTCATCCCCATCTCCAGGTTTCGAGCAGGAGATTGGATGAAAGAAGATCAAGGCTTATGTTCGATTTTGTTTGTTTGTGTTTTATGGTATTTTAGGTATTCGGGGATTTTGGTATATGGCTTGGAATGCCATTGTGTATTGTAAATGTTTGTCTTCTGATGTATTTGAATTATGAGATTTGTATATTAAATTAAGTTATGGAAATTGTTTATGATTATGATTGAGTATAGATAGAAATGTATTTTGAATATGGATGGATTTGATTAAATGAGACTTAGTAAAGTGTTTTAGAAATAGGATTGCGTTTGATTATGCTGAGATCCCGGACGGAGGGTTCGGTGGATTTTGATTGATTGTGTGATTGATTGGGGATTGTAGAAGTGTGTTTTAAACACTTTGCAGGTTTGGATTAGTTAGTTTGCAACCGTTATGCTGCCGAATTTTTGATAAAATTGGTATAAAAATAAGTTTTGGGATTTATATGAATGTATAAGAAAATGATTAAGAATTGAGGTTTGCATGAGGGAGAATTTCCAAAGGAGAAATTATACTGTTTTGTTTGAATAAGATGAGAAAGAAAGAAAAAAAAAATTATACCGGATTAGATTGGTAATGTCCAAGGTTTCCAACGCGATAGTTTTTCAAAAGTGTATGTTCCCGGATGTTGGAATATGGTTTCAGTTCGAATTGATCCGTTTGTTGCTTTGCTTTCGATTCGTATTCGATTTGCTTTGATTCGTTCGCTTTCACCTTTCGCTTTGATCTGACTTTTGCTTTTTTTTTTGTCCGTTTATTTGTATTGTTTTCGGATTCCTTCGCATTATGATCTGTCCGTTCGTTCCGCCGCTTCGTTCTTCGTATCCATTTCCCGTTTTTTCGGTTGGGATCGGGTTCCGAGATCGGGTCCCAACAGAAAACCAGCATGAAACCAATACACGCAGAGATCAATTTTATTTCTAAAATGTTGCCTTCGTATATTTCTGCATATAACTACCTTTAGTAGTTATTAAATAATGATAACTATTATTCCCATCATGGTGTATATAAGTCATCATTGTCAATCAAAGATGGTCTCTTATTACCCCCTTCTCCTCCCCATTACATTTTCCTATCAGTTGAAATTAGCTGCAAAGGATCTATAAGTGGCCTCTCCTTTCTTTTTTTGTAATTCTTTAGGCCAATCTAGTATTCCATACAACTTAAAGCAAGTATCCTTTCAGTGCCCATTTCTTTTGCAATAATTGCAAAATATCTCTCTTTTTATGGTCCTCCTTTTTATTTTATATTTGGATTTCTACCCTCATCAGTCAACACTGCATTTATTCTCAATTCCCTTAATATTTTTACCCTTGAAACCATTGAATGAGCTTTGTTGACAAAAGGTAAAGAATCCATAATTAGAATTTGGTTTCTTACATTATCATAACTATCATCGAGTCCCATTAAGAACTGCACTAGAGAAGCCATACTTGCGACTCCTTTAACAGCACCGTATATACTCTATACAACTGCACTATAGGCACATTGTGGAATAGGCATGAGGCATATGAGTTCATCCATAGTTTCCCGAGTTTACCAAAGTATTTGGCCATATATATGTTCCCTTCAAATGTAGATCATATTTCCTTTTACAATTAATATATCAATGAACTATTACATTCAACTCGAAACTTTTCTTTAGTTTTAGCCATAGTTCCTTCACAGAATTAGTGAAAATGAATGCCTTGGCAATTTTTTTTCAAGAAAACCTCGTAGGCAGGCTAAGCGGGTACATCTCTCCGAGGGCTCAACTGGCACACCACCCCACAGGTGGACCAAGTGTGCGCACCTCATCATCAAGAGCCCAACTAATGCTCCACCTACTAGAAAAACCTCGACTGTCTCAGGCTCTTATTTACAAAAGGGGTTAGCATGAAATCGAACCTGAGACCTAACTGAAGCCAAGCCCCCGCTCTCAACCATCTAGCCACGTCCCTTGAAGGCCCTCGGCAATTTCTTTAGAGGTTAAACTCAAAATTCTAAGATCTGATTACATGTATCCATAATCAACTAATAACAAACTTGAGAGTAATTTGTAACTAACATCAGCTAATTAAATTTAAAATATCTTTTCTCATACTTCCTGCATTCAAATAAGGTCCATCTGAGAATGAAAAATTCTTAATTGTAATTAAGTAACTCATTTTTTGGAAAAGTTTTTTAAGTAACTTGGTTTTAAGATCCACAACCAAAACATCATGCCAATCATCCCTAGATAGACAAGGCATAGCCAAGGGCTCATAATGAGCATTGGTAATAAGGGCATTCTGATTTCCACTTGCATGGATTAGGTAATCAAGATCAGTGCCAGAGACTTGCTCGACCAAGGAGATAAACTTGACTATAAAGGTAGATGAGATTCTAAATTCTTGAAACAAATCATTATCTAGTTCACCTTTAACACCAGTTAGGTTATCCTTCTTATGCCTCAAGTCTGAATGGAGACTTAACCCTCAAAATGAATCTGACTATTGTGTACTTGAGCAACCAGAGTGGATGAGAGATGTTCTTTTGAGGTTAATCCTTAAAGTTACAAGCTTCAACTTGCTGACATCGAACATAAGAAAATGATAGAGCTAAAAAGATGTTTTAAACCAATTTAGTATGACTCATAAAGAAGAGGTTCATAATTAAAAAAACGATGATTTAGTGTGAGAGAGACGAGGAGGTGTAGGACATACTTTGTAGCTTTAAGGACTTATGGATTCCACTTTTTAATAGAAATTAACATTCATATCAATTAAAATTGATAAAGTTTAGTTAATATAAAATATTAAGCTAAAAGTGGAATTTGAATTTTAACTTTATAATAGAAAGACCCTAATGTTTTAGAGGGTTCAAATTAAACTCAAGCATTTTCAAAACGTTCAAAATAGACTTAAGTCTATAGAAAATTTAATGAGAATAACTCTGTGTCAGTTAAATACTACGTTAATACTGACGTGATATTATCTTTTATCTGTTGAACAAAAAATGTGCCTCACTACTACATGATTAAGGATTGCAATAGGCTGACTTATAGACTTAAATTTAAGTGTTTTTAATGAACTAGCTCAAATTAGTTTGAGGTTTAATTTTTCTAGCAAAATGATATCATTTTGTTTAGAAAAGTTAAGCCTTGAGTTTAATAAACATAAAAACGTTATTTTTTAGTTTTAATTTTTAAAATTTTATTTAAAAATTGACGAGACCGACTCATTGCATCCTTGTACGTGACAAGTGAGACTTATTATTTGAAATTTATTAAAATAAGCCTCATTGTCATTTTTTGTTTAATTTTTAAAAAATAATTACTTAGTCTAATTTAAAAATAAAAATAATATCATATCAATATTGACATGACATTTAACTGATAAAAAATTAAGGGTTAAATTTTTCATCTTCAAAATACGTTCCAAATGTTTTGAAAACCTTATAGTTTAATTTGAATACTTCAAAATGATGGAGTTTAAGTTGTTAAAGTTTAAAATATACTTTTTACTAATGACGTTACTTTTTACACGTTTAAATTTAAGTTTATAGATATAATATTATTTATTTATTTTATATTAATTATAAGATTATGAATAAAAATAAAATACGATATAAATCAAATAATTACCTTAAAATCATGGTAGCAACCTCAATTTTTAAATCATGATACTAATTTCATTACCGTCGTCGTTGCCGTCGACATCTTACAAAATCTCCAAAAAGCCCCCAAACTTAGCGAAAACCTCTTAACTTGTCCCCTAGGCAACCTCTGCAAATCGGAGGCCTAATAACCCACAAACTAAATACCCAAATTTTATTCACTCTGTGTTGGATTCAGTATGGCGAAATCCACTGTCGATGTCCCTGCCAAGGGTGGGTTCAGTTTCGATCTATGCAAAAGAAACAATATGCTTATGGAGAAGGGTGTTAATCCTCCTCGTACTAGGAAGACTGGAACCACCATTGTTGGGCTCGTGTTCCAGGTGTGTGTTGCTATATGTGAATTGTGGTTGTAAATTTGTTAGCTTTTGCGTTCTGTGTATAAATTGAATGGAACCCATCAGGGTATATTGTTAAGGGAAGCAGTTCGTCTTTGTTTGTTTTGGAAGCAATTTAAGGATTAGTTCACTGATTGAAAGTAACGAGTCTTTGGGTGATTGGCATCTTTCTTTCTCTTTGAAAGCCCTAGCAATTTGCTCATTTAATTAATTTGACCTTAGTCTTGTTTAATTGAAACTCTACTTCACAATGTCTTTATAGGAGGGCATCATTCTTGGAGCGGATACAAGAGCAACTGAAGGAACCATAGTTTGTGACAAGAATTGCGAGAAGATTCACTACATGGCTCCTAACATATATTGCTGCGGAGCAGGAACTGCTGCTGACACAGAGGCTGTAACAGGTATTTTGAGAATTGATGTGGTAGTGTATGCCCCCTGTAAAGTTAAATTGGAAAACTGATTTGTGTGGCAATTATTTTGGATGGATATAATTGGAGCTAATTTATGGCTTCCTGTTTGTATTTATTTAGACATGGTCAGCTCACAGCTGCAATTACATCGCTATCATACTGGTCGTGAGTCAAGAGTTGTTACAGCCCTTACTCTTCTCAAAAAACATCTTTTCAGGTTGGTTTTTTATCTATGAAGTTTGCATGATTTGAAAATCATGTCTTTGGAACCTTTTCTGACTGCCTAATTTCTGTTTAGCTATCAAGGGTATGTTTCAGCGGCATTAGTACTTGGTGGAGTTGATTGCACTGGACCTCATCTGCATACTGTAAAGCTTTTTTCTTCTTGAAGGGATTTGCGAATGCAGCTGGTTCTTCTGGTCTTACTAAATTCTGATTTCCTGTTAATGGAATGACTTCGTTGCAGATATATCCCCACGGATCAACTGACACCTTGCCTTTTGCTACAATGGGTTCTGGTTCTCTTGCTGCAATGTCTATTTTTGAGTCAAAGTATAAAGAAGGGCTTAGCGTAAGTGAGCTTGTTATAGGATCTGGTCTCTTTGAGTGAAGAAATTGAATCTTAATGTTTCATTCTGTTATAATCAGGATGTCATCTGTATTTGCATTAAAGGACTTCCACATCTAAAGATATTTAATTTTGAAGAAATTAGACTTGCAGTTGGCTATGCCTGTGAAACAAAAATGTGGTACATGATGTAATTATATGACTTTGGTCTGATATAAGGGTATACTTGATCTTTGCAGAGGGAGGAAGGAATAAAGCTTGTAACTGAGGCTATATGCTCTGGTGTATTCAATGATTTGGGAAGTGGCAGCAACGTTGATGTTTGTGTCATAACAAAGGTTGCTGTTTTGTATGAACCTCATCTCTACTTAGACATAAAGCATCATTAGCATATTGATGATGCTATCCCTTTTTTATAACTGGTACAGGGACACCGAGAGTATTTGAGGAACCACTTATTGCCAAATCCTCGAACATATGTCAATCCAAGAGGCTATACTTTTCCTAAGAAGACCGGTAAGTATCAGTTGGTTTCATCCCAGACAGAGAATTCACATTTCTAAATTGATAATGTTAAGTGTGGAAGAATTTAGGACATTTTAAGGTCTTTTCCGTCTTTTTAATGAAACTTGAGAAGTTCTTCTTATTTTCTTTTGGTTCTTAGTCTTCATCATTTGGAATGTGTGTGATCCCTTGGAAGTTTGACAACATCAATTGTTTTTAGGTTTTGCTGGCTTTCTTTATTCTTTCCTTCTATTTAAGTGCTTATAAGGGTTAAAGCTGATGTACTACGGATGACCCAGTTCCTGACATCTAAGTTAATGAAAAAAAAAGTTTAAAAAAATTACATGGATCTAGTTTTCCATATTATGGTTGTTGCCATTGTGGAACCAAATGCTTTTGATTTAGCTTTTCAAAGATGAAGGAACATGAACCCTCGACAAGTGGGTTTTATCTGGCAGCTGATATGATATGGATGGCATTTACTCTTTAAGTAATTCATTAAATATTTGTTTCAATTTCTCAGGATTAGGATGATATCAATTGGCTCTCAATGGTTAATCCTTTTTCATCTTATTGTGTCCTCTGCTAATCAAGGAAAATCATGTCATCAATTTTTAAATGTGTGGAGTGATCAGTCTTTTTGTTTTTGGACATTTTCTGATTAGAACTGTTACTACTTTTGTGGTTGCAGAAGTTGTGCTTACAAAGATCACACCAGTTGAAGAGAAGTTCCAACAAGTGATTAAAGTAGGTGATGAAATGGAGGAGTAGAGTTCTTCAATGAGAAGACTCCTGTACTTCACGTCCATTGAGATTATACTGTTTAATTGTCCATCTCTAGTTTCAAACCCTCAATGACTTGGTATTTAAATGTTTTAGGCATCAACATATTTCTTATAAGGGAGAATGTCTTGTTGAATATTGTTAAATGCTCTTATTTCATCTTATTTTTTAGTACACAAGTTGCTGATAAGTTGTTACGGTGACCATTGAACCAATAGCCCTCAGGAGCTGTACTGAAGCTATATCATGTTTGACAAACGTGGGAATAACCCACAAACAAATTTGAAACTGCAGGAACTGATCACGTGGGACACATTAGGCATACTTAACACTTTTCATGTGTTCTACTAATAACTAGATTAGTAGGTTCGCATATGGACGTGGATGTGCCTCTGACCAAGCACAGTTATGCTGGTGGCTGAGAGGAATGTGTAGGCATGGTATGGATGGGAGAGATGCAGGGCACAGCTTAACAGATAGACCCCATAGTTTCTGTGGAACTGGAAGCATCCTTTTAAGTTCAAGTGTATTGTATTTACACAAGGAACAGCCGCTCCTTTCACCTGAACACCCCTGATAATGCTACCCAACAAATTTCTTATCTAATCAGTCACTTGACCTATTCCCTCCACACTCACATGAATTTGCTTCTACCAAGTCAATTATTATTTGATTTTTAACATTTAATTTCAATACTTGAAACACTGGGGACAGGACGTATGTTACCGAAATCCTTAAAAGACTGCCCGAAGTTAAGGATTTTTATGAATGTATGCATATGAAATAGAATAAGACACAAGTCACATATCATCACCATCATCATTATTATCACCCAGTTTGAAATTTCGCAATGAAGCAGGGTCTGGGAAGGTCTGATAGTATGTAGCCTTACCTCTACATAATAAAGAGGCTGTTTTCGGTAGATCCACATACAAATGAGACAGTAATAAGAGTGATGCATGGTACAAAAAGAAAAGGCACAACTAATACAGTAAAATATTAAGTAGATAAAATTTACACAAAGTATATAATAATAAAAATAAATAAATAAAAATAATATATATATATATACACACCACTAAATTAAATAGATAGATAAAGAGATATATATACTACTATAATAATAACAAAAAGAAGATAGTAGTAAAAGCAAAAGCTAAATCGTAAAATTACATAAAAAATAATATGTAATAAATAATAAACATAACACGAAATGTTAATTAATTGATTCTATGGGATTAGGATAAGAAAGCCGGAAGCAAGGAAGCAAGACATTGCTTGTCGATTTGTCGGTGAGTTATGTGCGTTATACGTCACTCCCTCTCTCTCTCTAAATTCTAATTAAAAAACACAAATCCCATTCTCTCTCTATCCCTCCTCCTGGGCCTCCTCTTCCTTTCCGCCCTACCAAGTCTTTGCAGAAACCCCACGTAGAAGGAACCAATTGCTCTTCTCTCTCTCTCTCTCTCTATCTATCTATTTGGGTTCGAGTGAGCACTTGCCGTATCATGTCGTACGATTATCTCTTCAAGTTCATAATCATTGGTGACACAGGTTGGTCTGTTGTCTCTGTTGGTGTTGTTTTTGCTTTTGGGACTTGAAAAAGTTTAGATTTTTATGTAAAGAAGATGGTAAAGATTGAAACTTTGAGGAGTTTGGTTTTGTGGGTTGGCTGCAGGTGTAGGGAAATCATGCTTGCTCTTGCAATTCACCGACAAGAGATTTCAGCCTGTTCACGACCTCACCATCGGCGTTGAGTTCGGTGCTCGCATGGTCACTATCGATGGCCGTCCCATCAAACTTCAGATTTGGGACACCGTAACTTTTCCAACTCGTCTTTTTACTTTTGTGAATATGTTTTTGTTTTGTTCTTGAAGTTCAAACTTCTCAACTTTTTCAAGTCAGTTTTGAGTTTCATGGTTAGTTTTACTTTTTCGCCTGACCTAGGTATTAGGTGTGATTGGTTATGTGACTAACAACTAGGGGATAGACTGACAGTTACACATAATTGGACTGTTGATTTAGTGGTTAAGTCGTGAACTTATGGCTAAGAAAGTGAAGTTCAACTTACACTCCAATGAAAAATAGAGCTTTGTTGTTATTGCTTTCTAATTGTTGAAGTTGACGTTGCTGTGATAGAGCTGGCTGTCCGTGAAGCTATAATTGCTTCTACTTTCAGTATACTTCAGTTAAACGTAGTCTTTGCAACTTAGAAACAATTATAAAGTCATTTGCGTTTGATTGTAATATGGCAATCACCTCCGCTCTGGAGTAAGGATGAGTAGATGAAGCTGCAGCACAGTCTAGAAACTCATTCAAACACAAGATGCTCTGTAATATATAGATTGATGCTATTTGTCCGGCTGATTTTATAGAACTCATATGCAGGAAAAGTTGAACTTTCAATAGTATACACACTGGATTTGTTTCCTGATGAAGGGTTGTGTTTTGATTTCAGGCTGGGCAAGAATCATTCAGATCTATCACCAGATCTTACTACAGAGGAGCAGCTGGAGCACTTCTGGTTTATGACATAACCAGGTCAGTTTGTGTAAAAGTGTAGCTGATAAGTTAGATTGAAATCATAACTCGTAGAAGTGTTTCAGTCATTCTAGAATTATCATAGGAAATTTTAAACCATGCTATACTCTCCATCTCTGCTCCTGTTGGACATCTTGCCTTTGAATTATGGATAAACGTAGCATGGACATGAATAATTGAATTTACATTTCATAGTCAAGACTAGGAGGGAACATATCTGTTTAGTTTGGAATATGCTGGTAGCTGGAATCCATTGTGATCTCAGCTTTTGCAAAATTTGATACACTTGTGTGCTTTTATTCAAAGAAAAATAGCTTTCAAGACTGCCTGATTAATTATATTTCCTTTCATTAGTTATTCTTGAATTCTATTATTTTGATTTGTTAGCCAACTGAATCTGAGAAGCTGTACAGGAGGGAGACATTTAACCACTTAGCTAGCTGGCTGGAAGATGCTCGCCAGCATGCAAATCCCAACATGACAATCATGCTCATAGGGAATAAGTGTGACCTTGCTCATAGGAGGGCTGTTAGCAAAGAGGAAGGCGAACAGTTTGCCAAGGAAAATGGACTTTTATTCTTGGAAGCATCTGCAAGAACAGCCCAAAATGTTGAAGAGGTATGTACCTAGGAAATACGTTTTCGGTTATCTAATGACTCCAAACCTCCACCACCAACATAAATGCTAATCAGGATCTTGGATCTTTGTTCTAATAAATACAATCAATTACAGGCCTTCACTAAAACTGCTGCAAAAATCCTTCAGAATATCCTGGATGGTGTATTTGATGCATCCAATGAGGTAATGACTACTTCTCTTTTATGTTACTGAAAATTTATGTAATATTTTTCTAGAACTAAATTGTCATTAGAAATATTAGCATATTAGTGTTTGAATGATGCTAAAGATATAGGATGCGGTTGAAACTGCCCAAGTGTTGGTCTTGGACTGCTTAAGCTGTTGGTTGTCAATCAAAGATGTTTGTTGCTTAATAACATTGAACTTATTGCTTATATCAAGTTTGTTCTCAACTTTTGGTTATCATTGCAGTCGTCTGGCATCAAGCTTGGGTACGGGCGTAACCAGGGGCCGTCAGGCTCAAGAGATGGAACTGTAACACAGAGAGGAGGATGCTGCGGCTAGTTGGAAGCCTGTTGGAAAAGTTCAGTCGAACGGGCCCTTGTTGCCTGGTATCTTATACAGCCTTCCCAGCTCCTACCCCTTCAACTTTTATATACCGTTGAAGCTGTCTTGTGACTGGGGAGAACATTTATTGTATAGATCCAGCATCATCTGTCTTTAGACTGAAATGGATTTTAATCACACAGAATTCTGTCTCTTTTTCTTTTTTAGGTTCACGAAGGCATATGTTTCATTTTTATCGGGTTCCTTACTTTCAATTCAGGAGCTCACACCAACCCATCCTGATAAATATCCATGGCCAGTCTTCTATCAAAGGAATGGGCTGCTCGATCATTCAAAACCCGAAACGTCACAGATAATCTACATTTGTCCTCTATCTAACAAGCAAACAAAAGTTCGATCCCTTCTAGTGTTCTCTTGGCAAAATTTGTTTAAAATGGGAGTCGCCTGTAGCTTGAAAGTCCATTCGAACATTGATTATATATTCCCAAGTAACAAAAGAATTCGCTGTAGTACCATTTCAGACACACCGGTTCAGCTCCAGACTTACAGTAAATACCGTTATATATAATTTATGCAAAAGAAAGAATCCACCTAAACAAGTACGAAGATCAACAATACAAGTAGAATAGTTTTCTACAAGACAATTCTCAACCTCCCTAGCTAGGTTCCGCCCAAAATTGAAGATGAAGTGATATAACGAACTTGTAAACCACTCCCTACGACTTCTATCAGAAGACATCAAAGTTGTTGGACATTCAGTTTGAGGCGGTGGATGTCATTCAGATAAGCCAAACTTCAAAACGTCTAAGAGCCACCAAAAACCTGCAGGGAACATAAATAAGCCGCGGTAGGCAGACAGAAGGGTTGTAAAAACTATGTGCAAGTAATCACTCACCCCAGACAGGATGTCTTTGGATAGTTGAGGTTTCCTCTGTTCCGCTTTATCTGCAACAGGTTTTGTCTGTGTGAATTGGCGGATTACTTTAGCTGGTTGATGACTACTAGAGAGATCAGTTCCAGACTCCCGTTGGACCTTTTGCTTCTGCAGAAACAAGAAAGACCAATGATATCTTATAAAACTTGAAAACGAGTAATATATTAAGATAAAAAAAAGGAGGTGAAAATATAGGAGCATTACATAAAATCAATAAGTTATGTTGAGCCCCAGCATTCATTTCATAATTACAACTGAAATACGATTAGAGATCCATAGAGTGAACCCCTTGATGATCAAACAAGTAGAAAATTGTCTTCATGCAACAACTGGCCATTAAGGTCTCCATGTCATACAGATATGAATATCACCAACACAGCAATTCAACAGCTCTTATAACTTTTCAGCTCTTACGTGCAGAAACTTTTATGATACTCAAAATTGAAATTTAAGATAGATTTTTCCCACAATTTACATTAATCAGTGATGACCACTGTGACAAACATACTAAATCATCATTCCTGGACAGGGAAACCAAAGAAAGTAGTCCCAACACAGTAACTAAAATGTAGGTTGTCCTAATCAAGTTCTCAAACAAGTATGTCAGAAAAAATAACTTGCTGTGAATACTCGCAAATAATAGCAAAGTGAATCAACAAACAAAAGAGCAGCCAATTACCTTCTTCATTCGTTCTTCAATTGAACTTAAAGCACGAGATTGATCAACTTTAGAGAGATAGAAATCCCGTTCCCTCTTTGCAGCAGAAATTTCCAAAGCTAGTTTCTGCTCCCGTATAGCATTCTTATAAGCTGCATTAGAAATATCTAGCCTTCAGACATATTTGAAATATTAAGCATGACAAACTGTAAAAAGAATGTGAGTCTTGTACCAATTTCTTCTGTGAGGTCATCCCACTTAAATTTACTTAAGTACTTGATATTCCAGAGATCATAATAAAATTGTGATCTCTTCCTCCCACCTAAAATTTAAAAGGATAAGTAAGAAAGAAATGGGATAACATGAGATTGGTAAAATAAAGAAGAGAAGACATCTGGACAAAAAGAGGGCAAGTAAGCAAAAGCAAATATGGACACCATTTTTTCTTGTTGCCAAAATCAATGGATTCATGAAAAGTTCCACGCACCAAAAGAAAGAAATTGTTAATGATACAATCAACCGATAAACTGTGAATTAATTATTCTATTGCATTGATAAGATTTTCATCTAGTCCATGTACACCATTTTTTCTTGTCCTCACAACCAACAGACACATAAGAAATCCATCATAGAGGATAAGACATTAACAGAAAGAACTTTTCCAGTTTCTTAAATATTATTTGTTATTTCATTCCCCATTCTTCAAAAGAGTATAGATCGGAGATCAAAATGTCGGATAAGAATAATTTTGGAAGAAAAAGAGGCAAATAACACACATAAGTACCTACCAATTTGTTCACCATTTAACATGTTAGCGACCCTTTTTGCCACACTTTTATCTGTAAATTCCACCCATCTGCAGGGAAAACAACAAAGCATGCGATTGATTTCCAGAATTACTAAAACACGGAAACGCAGAAGTTGGTTTGTTGTAGAAGAGAAGAAGGCAGAGAAAGAGGTATTGACTTTATTGAATACTTAACAGAAAATGACTGCATAACCGGCAGTATAGCCGAAATTTGAACTATCAAACAACATATTCTGAGTGCTACATTTACTGATAGTTTGAAGTTGAACTTACCCTTCAGAGAATCCTTGTCCTCGAAAACCACCAGCCTTTTTACGATGCACTTGAATCGTAGGGTCTGAAATAATAATATTATGGACAATAATGAATGCAAATAACAACCAAATTTTTTTAAAAAAATTCTAGAAGAGTTGTAATTGATCACCTTCAGGAGCAAGATAGATCCTTTGTATATCTCCATAATGGGACAGAAGCTGGCGAAGCTTTACAGGATCCATGTGGGGAGGAACTCGACTTAAATAACAGACCCCACGCTTGTCCACCTTAGCCGCTTCCATTAATAATCTCTTCTTCTTCTTCTTCTTTTTGTTTCTTGCAGTATCTGTTTCTCCATCATTGACCTCAGAATTTACCCCAACCAAAGCACCCTTTTCATTGACCAATCGTTCTTCCTCAACTCCAACAGCCGTTGAATTCAGGTCCGAAGGAGGAGTCACCTCATCCTTAAGCTCTTCCTCATCATTGACCTTACCAGGCATTGCTGTTAGTCCATCTTTCCTTTTCTTTTTGTGCTTCTTTCCTCCCTTGACATAAGAACTTAAACTACCCATCTCATCCTCTGCAGTTTCCTCCAAAGTAACTTTCTTCTTTCTCTTTCTCCCACTTTCTATACCCATATCACTAGATTTTCCATTACATTCCACTACTTCCTCCTCTTGCTTCTTATTTTTGCTCTTCTTCGTTTTTGCTAGTTTTCCCCTTGACTTTGCATCCCCTGGTTGAGAATTCATCCAACCAACCTCGTACCCTTCTTCCTCATCCATTGCACCTATAAGAGGATGCGCTTGTTTCCCATTGAACTGACAGGAATTCTATATGTATAGCATTAAAGACTGGAAATTTTAGTCAGTTTCGAAGGCAGGAACTACACATCGGTAACTTTTACAAACTTCAAAACCCTAGTTTATCGCTCAAACACCTACTTGCCGCCTATCCACCCTGCGTCTCAGGCACTCAAACACAAACCAACCTAGATAGAATAGGCAGAGGCACATTGAAAGATCATCCGACTTAGGTTTTTATTTTTTAGCAATTTAATTATATAGTTTTTCTCTAATTTTAATTTATTATAATTATGAGATAAATATTTTTTACTAATATATTATATAAGAAAAATTATTGATCTGAATTAAATTATAGCAATAGTTTTACAAAATAAAATTAAAAAACATTTTATAATTTTAAAAAGTATTTATAATTTATAAAATTATCTGAAACAATATGACCTTATCATACTATAACATGTCAGTACTCTTAGGGCCTGTTTGGTTGGATGTTAATTAATGGAATGGAATGGAAGGGAATGGAAGGGTTTATAATGGAATGGAATGTAATATAGTAAAAAGTTGTTTGGCAAGGATGGAAGGGTTCATAATGTAATGT
>JAOSBK010000008.1:9759419-9792444 GCA_027568895.1 Erythroxylum shatona
TGAGTTCGCAAACTCATCCAAAATTGCAATCTATTTTTCAGGACTTGAAGGGTACCCCGTTTGACACGGGAGTATGTTTACTGTAGGCAAGTGAAGGATAGAGGTCGGGATCAGTTCGAGTCTGCATTAGGGTCTTATTGAATTAGTTTCCGCAATCATTGTACAACAATGCTTTAGTTTTATTATGAGCCCATTGTGGTTTTATTGTTTTACACATTGACTGGTTGTAAATTGTTATCGGATGACTGTAATAACTGAAAATGATTAATTGTGAACATGGACTTGTAAACTGATTAGTATGTGAACTTTATGGTTACTGTACAATATTGTTAAATGATTGTAATAACTGCAAATGTTTTCTAGTGTCTACTGTTCTTGCCGCGCTAATATACGGTTCAAAAAGAAAGAGAGGAAAAAAATGTTATACTGAGATTTAACCGACTGATGTAGTACGCCACCCTCGGGGGCACGGACTCGGATATCACCAACGATATCAGGTTCGGGTCACTCGGGAGTGGGGTGTTACAAGTAGGCTGGAGTAAACTCATAGAAGGATGGGTCAAGATTAATACGAATGGTGCGGTGAAATCGAGATGCAATCTAACATCTGCAGGAGGCGTTATTAGGAACTGTCAGGGGCACTGGTGTGTAGGATTCTTATGGAATATAGGAGTTGGCGATCCTCTAATTGCCGAACTCTGGGATGTGTATTCAGGACTCATACTGACATGGAAATGGGGCTATAGGCGCGTGATAGTTGAAGTGGACTCGTTAGAGATCATAAATATTCAATTATCATCTTTGAGTGATCTGACTGAGAATTCCTTTTTAGTGACAGGTATCCGAGACTTGATATTTCGAGCATGGGAGGTGCAACTAAAGCATACACATCGAGAAGGGAATCAATGTGTTGATAAATTGGCTCATTTAGCCTTCTCAGCAGAGCTGGGTCTGCATACCCTTTAGGAGCCTCCAACGAGCATTTTGGATGCACTATACCGAGACATGAGTAGAGCTCTGTATCGTAGAACCCTTCGCTACTCGAGGTCTAGGTTTTGTGGGATAATCGTTTTTGTTTTCTTTCCCTTGTCTTAAAAAAAAAAAAGGACAGTGGGCACGTGATATGATAGTCTTGCGCCTATCGTCTTCTTCAGAAACGACCAACGTTTTCGCATACAAATACATCCCGCGTTCCCTTTAATGTTCAACCGCAACTCATCTTCCCACGTTTTTGCTTCTCATCGTCGACCACAACGTTGCGGCTGCTTCTCTCCTCTTCGCTGCCTACGTTCAACTTTAATGGGCGATTAACGCCCATCGTCTTGCTAGTGGCGACTGCCACTAAACCAACACTTTTGGGATTCAAGCCATTGGTGAGTTTAATCTCAAAACGCAAGGCATACTAAAATGTTTTTCAGAACCATTGCATACGCATAGTATCTACTCTCAAGGGTTTTAATTTTCAAAAATTAATTGTCCCAAACAAAACACAACAATTGTAACGCAGAGATGGGCAGAACATACATAAAGAAAAACAGAAAACAAAATTTCACAAATCACAACATAGGGCAGTCCTGGAAATAATTTCTAGAACAAATATACATACATGCATATACAAAATACGTCGGTAATATTAAGTTTAAGGATCAATTATATAATTATCATTATGAAAAAATTCAGACACATAACTAATATTTTATTTAAGATTCTCATAATCAAAATTCAGTGATTTATTCTTTAATAATCATTCACAAATTAGTTTAAGTATTTCTATATTTTAATTTATGAAATTAATTATTTTTCATAAGAAAGAAACATAATCTATGCTAATTTGACCGTGTCAATAATATTTCATTTTGATAAAACTACAATTAAGAATATTTAAAAAATAATACATAAATGAAAATTTGAATCTCACAGTTATAATCTTATAACAATTTTAATTACACATTAATTATTTCAAAAATTTTATCTTTAGTATTAAATCATCAAATGTAATTAATACATAAATATAAAGAATACACTTATTAATAATTGTCACTAAATTACAATTAAAACAATTAACTGTAGTGCATAAACAATCGATCTATTTGCAGGTCTTCAACCACCAGCGACGAAAGGTAAAATGGAGGCAACGAATGCAGTTGAAAGGTACGTGCATATTCGTGGCCTCGCTGCTTGTATTGACGTTCCATGCACATAAGCTTGAAACCAGAACGAAGTAATTGACGCGAAGAATAATGAGAAGGTACAAAGTTCAGATCGCCGATTAGTAAAGTTTTATTCTCATCCCGATCGGACCTCGACAGATTGGACACAACTCAAGGCTTTCACCACATTCACAGCATGTCTGGCAACCAAGTTGATAAGGGATAGTGTAGATTAGTATGTTTCTATTGCAAACATCTATTGCTAAACTTGTGAGCATGAGCAGGAAACTAAAGAAAATAAAAACAATACCTGATGCCCACATCCAAAAGCCATATCCTTGTCATTGCTGAGGCAAATAGGGCAAACCTGTGCCATAAACATACAAAGTTAAGATTTCTTAAGCTGATATATGTGGGCTATTAACTCTATAACATCTGTTAACCAACAGATTTAGAAAAGATCGTGCAAGAAGTTCAATAAACAAAGGTTCAAGCTTTTCACAATTTGATACAATTGCTCGTGTCTTGGTTACTAACATATGAAGCGATGGGTGGCAATGATTATAGCACATTCCAAAAAACTAAAGGAATCGACTGAAAGCAACTTACTTGATTATCATAAGATGAAACTGTAGCAGGGGGAGCCGAGGTCAGTGATCGGCTGTCACCTCCATATGGAGGCACACTTGGCTTGAAGCTGGTAGAATGGTAAGCTTTTGAGCTTCTGGAAGATGGTGCAGCTGCAGAGTAGAATGGGGGAGGGAGGGGAACTCTCGCACGTACATTTCCTTTCCTATGACTGCCAAATTGAAAAAGGAAGTAAATACAGGTTATCTGGAAAGGAGCAAGATCAGTATTGAAGAGCGTTTAATACCCCAACAAGTTTAGCTCTATTGTTGCTTTATACTGAGAAGGAATTTCCATCAGAGCAGCAAGAGCAAATTCTGTCTCCTTCCGAGATGCATCATAATTCTTGGACATAATGTCCGTAAAATTCACAAACTAAAAATACAATTGGACGGTGTTAAACAGCATTTCAAGACATTTTAAGAGTTACAGAAAACGGTGTAGGCAAGAACTTACTTGGAAATTATCAAATTCTCGAGCAGGGATGTTGTCATCGAATTCCTTCATTGTGTCCCAAGGTCCATCCCCAACTCCAACCAAAATAATGGACAAGGGTAGTTTGCTGAGACCAGAAAAGGAAAATTAGTAACCACAAACAGAAGAAAGAATAGTGTTGAAAAATGATCCCACTTGAAATTTTTACCTTGCTTCTACGATGGCTTGTACAGTCCTCTGCTCTTGTGGACTCAGCTGGCCGCGTTCAGTGTCAACACTTCGAGTAACCTGATCAAACATGAGAAGTAAACACAATAAAAACTCAGAATCTGAATAAATTCCAACGTACAAGAAGACATATTTCAAATGAATAAGCAACAGCTCGTGTCATCTTGTAATTCCCTCCAAATGCATCAGATAAGTTCATGTACAATCCTGTAGCAGTAGCACATACATACCTGCCCATCTGCAATTATCACTAATACATGGTACTGCCCACCACTCTGCTCTACAATAGTCATTGCCATTTCGATGATAGGTGCAAAAGATGTTGGACCTGGCACGAGGTAACTAATATATCAATTTCCTTGGAGAAATGTTTTCAGATGAGAAAAAATACGACTCCAACCTGCAAGTCGCAAATGAGTTACGATCTGTCTGTACCGTCTTAATACTTCGTCAAACCCATTACAAAACTCCGCATCTTGACGGAAACTAAAGACATCTTGATCATGCGTTGAAGCTGTCAATATACATGTAATAAGAGTTAATATCACCAACTTAAATCAAGCAATGTAATTCAACAAAGACTTACATACCATCCCCAAATCCAAAACAGGGAATCAAGTTATCCTCATCAAAAGCAGCTAAAGTTCTCCCGATGATGGATATGGCTTGCTCATATGGATTTAAGCCGTTTCCAATTTGATGCAGGTTCCTTCTGTTGAATGAATTTGCACCTGTTCATCAAATAATGAGGGAGTCAATAGTTTAAAAATCCAAAATGGCTCAGAACATGGAAGATGAGGCTTACCTGTCCACTCATTACTCTTGGTGAAATCCACACCAACAATAAGATTTGAAGACTCCAGACCAGCACGTGCAAGGGCTTCAGTTACCTAAAAATTCCAACAACTCCAGATTTGATATGCATTTGCACTAAATTGAACCAAGGAAACAAAACAACTTCCAGAAAACGGAATTGAACCAATTTTGTCTACAGCAATGCAACTCTTAACAATTATTCTTCTACGGAATTGAGCCAATCATGCTGCGTTACCTGGTCCAAAGATTTGTAGTTATCAGCAATTTTAGAATACTTTCTAACGGCACCATATTTTTGTGAAGACGGATAATACTGCTGCGGTGCATGGTTATAGTTATTACTGTTTTGACCACATGAAGACGTCGCTGAAGAAGAATCCGACGTCCATGTCTCCTCCTTTGAACTTTTTGCCCCCATCAACTTAATCACCACAACTTTTTACGCTCTACTAGAACAGAACGATGATAACCTAAGCACGCAAATTGATATCAAATAACCAGGAGAGGGTTCCTTTATCAGGCTTGTCGGTGATTTTATACGTAACCGCTTACCACCGCCTCAAGAAACGTACTTATCCGTTAAGTTTCATTTCTTGTCAATCAATATTCAACGACGCGCCATTGTGCCGACTGCTATTTCACCAGGTTTTACATATGACGCTAACAAAATAACAGTCAACACCAATCTCCTTTCTGCTACACCCCACTCAAAACCCGCCAACTTCAAAACTTGTTGCTACCAGCCTACCACCACCACCAAATATGAAAAGATAATGAGAAAAGGAGAATTTTCTTTGAAAGTGACCACCGAGTCCTCTTGAAGGTGGCGGCGGCGGCGTCTGGGAGGACGGGGGTTAGGTGCGTCAACTCAACCTAGACAAGAGAGTTTTAAGAGATTATCGACGTCAACTTTGAGACCTAAGGACAATTTTTACCTTTTACCAAGATCCTTACCCGTTTGAAAAACAATAACCCAGGAATGGAAATAGAAATGGAATTAACGACGATCTGTGTTTGTAAGCGTTAAAAATAAGAGTAAACAATTTAATACTTAATTATTATATGATCGATTTTGTAAATAATCAATTAAAATATTTTGTATTTAATACATAAATAATTAAAATTATTTTAAATAATTCAATAAAAATTTAATTTTTAAACAATTGTTAATATTTTTATAATAATAAAATTAAAGAACCTTTTTTTAATGATATAACAGCAACAAAATTAAAACAATTATTAAATAAAATAATGTGCTAGTATAAATTAATCAAAATAATGTAATGACTAAGTAAACAAAGTTATATTAAATTCTCAAATGAATTATATAATATAGTATGATCATTGAAATGACTTTAATTTAATATGTCTCGAATAAACAACACTTTGTATTAAAAATTATGACAACGATAAAAATAAATTAAAATAATTAAAATGTTGCATTTATAAAATAAATAAATAATATTCATGAATAAAAATAATATTAAAAGATTTTCAAGAAAATCATAAGTAAATAAATTATATAAATCATTAATAATAAATGTCAAACGACCTCTTCCAGCTCTCGACAACATAAGCATCTCCCTTGTTAAATTATCTCTCCATGCCGTATATTGATAAGATGTTTCAATATCATCAATGTAATAAAAAAGATAATTATTTTCTAGTATAGCATCCAACTTATCTTCTAGTGGATCTTCCCTCATATGTTGATGATTAAGATTTGGAACGTCACAACATGCTAATATGATATCACTTTGAGTGTCAATTGAATAATAAGGACTTCTTAAGATTCTCCATTGCAATTTTAGTAATCCAAATGTCATTTTAATAACTAGCTACAGAATGTCGTCTCATATTAAAGTACTTCTCTTGGGTATTTGGTTGATGTTTTGATCTCTGTTCAATAAGATGATATCGTTGACTTCTATATGGTGTAAGAAATCCCTAAAAATTTATATATCTAACACCATCTAGATAATAATAACATATTACATAATATATTAAATATAATAACCATATGATTTTAATATATAGAATAATTTGGATATCTAACATTGAATATCTCGCCTCGAGGAATTTTTAATCCATTTCTTTTAAATAATGCATCTCAAAGCACTCTATTATCAACATTCGAACCTCTCCAATTAGGTAGTACATATATAAATTGTATGTTTATAGAGCACACGCCTAAGACATTTGTGGCAATCTCATTCTTTCTAATACGATATTGAGTTTTTTTTTTTAATATTTGGTACATTTACCTTAATATAGGTGCCATCCAAAGCTTCTAAGCAATTATGACATTAGAAAAATTAAATCAATTCATTATCAACCAAAAGTAAATTTTGTACCAAATAAAACTTTACAATTGAATATTAGTATCTAAAACCACCTTCATCTTTCATCAATGTTATTCTTAGGGATAGGTTTAGGGACTTTAAGTGTAATTCTCAAGTATCTAAGCATCTCTCTCAGTAAATTATGAAAATGTCTACTTGCTGTCTCTTCTAAACGCTAAAAATCATACTTAAATTCTCGATTCTTCTTGTTAGACCAACTCTAATGCATCTCCAAAAGAGAGGGAAAGCACCGAAATGGAGGAAAAATCAACTCCAATCCACCAGCTATTTTTTCTCCATTTTTTAGAGATGCTACAGTGCCACATATTGGAAAGATGCTACAGTTAAATTAAATTTAAAATGAATGAATATGGTCCAACCTAAACTCAAAAGATATGGAGCAAAGATGGTTATGGCATGTGTCCATTTACTATAAGATAATCAAAATATCATCTCAACTTATCTTTTCATTGGCTACTTTTAATTTACTAACAATTCACTATCATAATTATTATCGTGTTACAAAATTAAATTTAGTGTATTTTATATTTCCTTTTAATAATCTTTGAAATATGGGTATTTAAGTTTAAACTTACACACTCACAAATGAAAAAGAAAACTTTACTATCATCACCTGATAAAGAGACTGTTCCGATAGACTTATATATACTTTAAATTATAATAAATGAATTTATGTTAATAAATTGATTTGAGACCCAAATATATATTTACCATTTTAATTGTTTTAATACTTGTTAAATTATATTTATCTACCATAAATTATTAATTTAACGTATATGAACAACTTAGTTAATATTAATCATACCCATAATTTTCTTGTTATGTTATCTAAACAATTGAAATAACTTCTTCAAAAATAGTCAAATTTTAAAAATGTTTGAAATATAAGAATTTAGCTTCCAAATTCATAATTTAATTTACAATTATTAGTTTATTAAAGAAATTATTTAAAAATACATAATTCGTGGATTTATTCCATGCAACTTATCAATGGATCTCCGTGCTTGACCAAGTTTGCAAGGTTTGACTTCATTGAAAGTTGAAACTTCTTCTTCTTGGCCTCGCAGCCTTTAATTCAAAGGTCCTTTGGCCATTTCGTTAAAAAGGTTCGAACCTTACTTTGCAATTGAAGTGCAACTTAAAAGAAGACAATTTATATAACTTGACCTATACTTTTGGATGACACCTACATAACTTGTCAACCAATTAGTCATAGTCGTTGTAGATTTTGTCACCTATACAAACACTATATATGAAAGTAATGTACACGATATCTATCACTTAACAAATACTCAATTGGGACGAACTTTGGTAATTCTTTCATTACGTGACTCTCCGAATAAATATATGGATAAGATTTGAAGCAGATGATTTGATATGTGCGATATTTCTCTGCAACTCCGTAAAACGTCGTCGTCATTGGCGGTGGGCCAACCTCAAGATGTTCGTTCCCACGTCAGGGAAAAAGCCCCTATTTCACAACAACTCTAACCTAAAAAGGTCTCAGAAATGAGTCCCATACCACAACCGCGTAAAAAGGCAAAAGTAAAAGGTTTCACCGAAAGCTTTGGCACGCGTTCGCTCGTTATTCGATAATCTTAAAGAATCAACACATCAGCCAATTACTTCCCAGCAGAACCATTTTCTTATATGAGCGTCAACGCACTGGATAATAATCGGTTCAAAGAGAACCAAAGATTCTTGCAAGACACCTTTTTTATAGTACACTTGACTGCAAAACCTCACTCACGAACTCTGCACTCTTCGTTTCGTTGGTGAGCAAGTGTGAGAAAAACGAGTGACAAGGTACGAACCTGGCGGCCCTTTCCTCTTGGAAACATAACGCTAAAGGGCTAATCTTGCAAATATCTTGTCAGCTAAACTGAAGTTAAAGTTTCGACTTTCGAGCTTTAGCTTCCTTTGTTTCGGTTTGAAACTTGGAATTGTTTTTGCCGTCGAATTTTGTTGGAAAATGAAGCAGAAGATCGAGCAACTCCGCGCGACAAAGCTGATAAACTATGCTCTTATAGGACTGATTGCGATTCTGGGGTTGGTTTGTATGTACTATGGATCCTCCTTCGCTCCAGGTCTTTCCAGATCCGACGGCGGGGATTATGGCCACGATGGGACCGACCCAGTTCTTGGTGGGTTCGGTAGGACCAGTGACTTCGATGATTTCATTGACGACCAAGAGTACCATACACAGAGCATTCCTGTAAGTTGCGTACAATTCACAAATTTCAGTAAAGAAAGCTGCTTCTTTAGTCTTTTTTGTGGGTAGTTTGTGTGGCTACTCGTGCTGAACTATGTTTTTGTTGGATACTGGATATAATGATTGCTTCTGCAGATCTGTGATACAAAATACTCGGAGTTGATACCTTGTTTAGATAGGAATCTTATCTACCAACTGAAACTGAAACCTAATTTGGCATTGATGGAGCACTATGAACGGCATTGTCCACCTCCTGAACGTCGTTTAAATTGCCTGATTCCACCTCCAGTTGGTTACAAGGTCAGTGTGTGTTTTTTTCTACAGCTCTTTGTAAGATTTGGTTTACTTTTGACTAGCTTGATTCCGACAAGAATTTGTTTTTAGAAGTCCAGATTCCTATAAGATGGCCTGAGAGTAGAAATGAAGTGTGGAAAGTGAATATACCCCATACGCACCTTGCACAGGAGAAGTCGGATCAGAACTGGATGGTTGTAAACGGGGAGAAGATAAACTTTCCTGGTGGAGGGACCCACTTTCATGATGGAGCTGATAAGTACATTGTTGCGCTTGCTAGGGTAATAACTGTCTATCTTTTGTTTCATTTTCTGCACAAGGGAAAATGAAATGAGCTCATTTTGTGCCCTGAATAAAAGCTGAGGCAATTAATTCCTGCATGATAGTTCATAATGTATGAGTTTCCCTTGCCCAAACTGAAGTGTAGACATCATTTTCTGCAGATGCTTAAATTTCCCAATGATAAGCTTCACAATGGTGGCAACATTCGAAGTGTTCTTGATGTTGGCTGTGGAGTTGCAAGTTTTGGAGCCTACCTTCTTTCCCATAACATTATAGCAATGTCCCTTGCCCCTAATGACGTACATGAAAATCAAATACAGTTTGCACTAGAGAGAGGGATTCCATCCACTCTGGGTGTCTTGGGAACTAAAAGACTTCCTTATCCAAGCAGGTCATTTGAGTTAGCTCATTGTTCACGATGTAGGATTGATTGGCTTCAACGAGATGGAATCCTTCTACTAGAACTGGATAGGGTACTTAGACCGGGAGGGTACTTTGCTTATTCTTCTCCTGAAGCTTATGCACATGATCCAGAAAATCGGAAGATTTGGAATGCTATGCATGATCTTCTGAGAAAAATGTGTTGGAGGGTTGTTGTTAAGAGAGATCAGACCGTTATTTGGGCAAAGCCACTGAGTAATAGCTGTTACTTGAAGAGAGAGCTTGGGACTCAGCCCTCTTTGTGCAATGCTGATGATGATCCAGATGCAACTTGGAATGTACAGATGAAAGCATGCATTTCTCCATACTCCACAAGTAAGTAGTACTGTTATATGCATTCCTACAGGTGAGTCTTATCTTTCTATTTTGTCTTATCTTGTAATGATTTTGGTAGTTGGTGGAGTTCTCAAATTGAATATTTCAGACAAACAAATGCCTATACGTCTGTGTTTACATGTAGACACAAACACAAAGAAACAATAACCATGTTGCTTACATTTTATGAAAGGAAAACCTCAATGCTCCTAAGCATTTTTGTATGACCACGTTCATGCAAACTTTCTGTGGCTCCAGTATCTCTGTGTAATATTATGTATGCTCATGACAAACTTATCTATCCGGGTATGAAGCATGGAAAGCTGATCAATTGAACAAGATCATACCTTTTATGGTTACTCTTTTTGTAAGCTTTTGAATTAATACTCACCTGCAGGGATGCACAAGGATAAGGGAAGCAGCTTAGTTCCTTGGCCACAGAGGCTTACTGCAGCACCCCCGCGCTTGGATGAAATTGGGATCACTCCTGAGCAATTCCATGAAGACACTGTATGTTCTTCAACTTACAAGATTCTATACTATATATTTATTTACTTCTGCCTTGAGATTCCTTTCTGCTTCTCAAATTTTTTTGAAAACATTTGGCCCCTAATGGATTCATTTGATGCAGACCATATGGCAGTTTAGAGTAAATGAGTACTGGAAGCAGATGAAATCTGTTGTAAGGAAGAGTTACTTCAGAAATGTCATGGATATGAACTCAAATCTCGGGGGTTTTGCTGCTGCCCTCAAAGATGTTGATGTCTGGGTGATGAACGTTTCACCTGTGAACATGTCTTCTAGATTGAAAATAATTTATGATCGTGGTTTAATAGGAACAGTCCATGATTGGTATACATTCGATCTTTCTTTAATCTGCCTTCTTATCAGTCCATATATGTTGTACATCTGACTTCTTATCAGTCTATATATTTTGTATCAGAGCTGTCGTACCAGTATATGTTATAAGGGCAAAATTTTGGTGGTCCTGTTTATTGATTCAAAACAAGGAGCCATTCACTTTTAAAACTGAATCATAAAGTAGTTTTTTTTTTTACTCTCGTACATTTCACATTGGTTTCCTCAATTTCTTTGACAGGTGTGAAGCATTTTCAACATATCCCCGTACATATGATCTTCTTCATGCCTGGGTAATATTTACAGAGATGGAGGAGCGTGGTTGTGGTTTAGATGATCTACTTATTGAAATGGATCGAATACTAAGGCCAGAAGGGTTTGCCATCATAAGAGACAAATCCTCAATTATAAATCGCATTAGAAAACTTGTACCTGCATTGAGGTGGGATCATTGGTCTTCGGAAGTTGAACCACAGAGTGATGCCCTCACCACGAATGACGAGCGAGTTTTGATTGTGAGGAAGAAATTATGGAGTTAACATGCATATGAATGTAAACCAAGTAAGATGTTTCCTTTGCCTATAATATTTCCTTACGAACATATGGTTTTGACCATCATCATTTTTAAAGTCCCTCATTTTTTTAAAAAATCATATACATCGAGTTGAAGAAAATTCTGATGGGGATATCTGATGACCCTCTATTTTGGGAAGGATAGAGTTTTGTGTTAATGTTTCTCTTGCTAGAATCTGAAGTGTTCATTCAGTTCATGTTCAGATCTTCTCAAGTTGAGGTTACTACCTTATGGTGGACTTGTCTAGAAAACAGGACCGAACTGATTTACCGTCTGCTATGGTGTAGGCATGATTGATCAGCAGCTGCTTTCTTGGGTAGCCTATCCCGGTGAATGGAGGGAGCATGAAGTTTTTTGTTGCCATTTCAAGATTCATCTTTCTGAACTGGAAAAGGGATTTGCGACACCTTCATATACCTCATTTTTTGCAGATTGTGCACGTATATAAGCCATTCAGCTTTTTTATAGAAAGCGTGAGAAGATGAAGGAACACTCTTCCATGTGTAATTAGGTCCTCTGCAATATCTTGGAATGCACTTTCTTCATGGAATGCACTTGGTTCCGCTTAATTTCTATTTGACCTTCCCTGTTTTGCTTGTGAGCCATCATGTAATGATGATAGACCCTAACGTTTAAGGTACATTTGGGGTCCCTTATAATGAATTTGCAATTAAATCCCATGATTACTCGAAGAAGCATTTCCAGTTTCCTCCATTACTAACCCTAGCTCAGGTCGTGAGCCGTTAGGGGAAACCTTTCAGGACAACATGAAAATGCTTAGGCATGGAAATCAAAAGCTGAGTTGATATTCCCAGAACTTGCACCAAGTTGCAATATCTTATACTTCTGATTGTTGTAACTTGTGATGTCTAGTCCTCACACTTGCAGAGAAGGAAAATTCATAAATTATAGCTATATCAATTCCAGCTATTGCAAAAATTCCAAATGCAACATCATCAGAAAAACACATCGTTTACAATCTTTAGAAAAAGATGCCACAAGTTTTCAAGTAAATTAAGATGCAGAGTTCCTTTTACTCTTCTTCTTCCTAGAGGCAAAACTGCTTGGTCCAACTTCAATACACATCCGCTTTGTCCTACCAAATTAGTAGAGAAGGCAAACAATCAAACATGAGCACCAAAAGAGATTACCATTAATTACATGCAAAAAGCAAGTTAAAAAACATAGCAAACCTGGATATGATATATACCTTTTCAACAGTTCCTCTGACTCCTTGCCGCTAACATCAACAGCATCACCTAATGAAAAAACATCACCAAATGGACAGGAAAAAGGCATGCATGCTTTTGTACAAGTCCCGTCAATTAGATTTCATCGCATTGCTGTAAGGCTAAAATTCCTAGTATGCTGTATGTGCTAGATAAAATGCTTCACTAGCATCAAATATCTATACTGTACTATCTAAAAACTGATTTATTAACAACCACACTTGCTACCAAATTAACAACTATGCAGTTGCATTCTTTCTAAAAAATTATTGCAGACACTGAAGAGATAGGGAATGAACACTAAACTTGTGAGCTAACAATTAAACCAAACTGTTCTTTTATTCAAAGTCCTAAAAGATGGAATGGATTACAATAATATCTTGGTAAGTCCAACTTGCATAACATTAGAACTTGCAGCCCAAAGTTTCATTGCTGGGCATGAAGGAGAACTAGAACTTGGAATTGAAGATTTTGTTTAGTTATTAGAACTGCTTATGATTTCTGATTATCCACAGCTTTGTTCCAAATCTCGATGACAATTGATAACACCTCAATAATGTAGAATATGAAGCCCATAACATCAATTCTTCTTCAAAGCCAAATGAACATAGAGGAAAACGCACACCTGCTCTGTTTTCCTCGTCACTTTCCTGGGCAGTCTCTCCATCAGAACCCCATCGATCTCCTCCATCATCGAAGTCCCATCGCTCTCCAACAGATGGCATCCAGAAGTCTGCTTCTTCTGAATCACTGTCCCTATCAGATGTATTCCTCATTTCAGAAATAATCTCTTCCATCACTTTTTTGTTCTTTGGTTTCTTCTTCTCCTTGCCATCATCCGTGCCTGACTTTAAACCCACAACCTTCCCTGCTGATTTTGCATTAGATACAAGTTTCCCTGATTCTTCTTGCTCTGTGCATCAGTTTACATTCCAACATCAACACAAGTGAGGGTACAGAATGAACCGATGTCATTCAAGTAATTTTACAGTTTATTATATGAGAAATCCTAAAAGGAAGAAGTATCGAAGAAAACTACAAGATATTGATGGATGATCAATCAGATATTCAGAATCTCATAGTCCAAACACAAACCTAATTTATTGAGGAACCGCCTCCCGTTCAAATGCTTCCAAATGTGCTCCTCAGATTTATTGACGGTATCCCCCGTTAGCTTGCATATCAACTTTGAACTGAAGCATGATACATTCAAAAACGGTAGCCATTAAAACACAATCAGTTCACACCGTTTAACGTTACGATACCCCTTAAAACACGATCTGAACCCTGAAGAAAGAATAAATAGAAATGGCAACTTTATACCCCTTAATCCTTACTCCTCTGTTTTCTTACACCCAATCTGCTCACATGGTTCAAATTGCATTAAGGCATTAAAAATACAAGCTTGATTAAAAAACAAAGTCATTCACTCCACTTAACGGACTACAAGATACGATCTTTACAAAAGATATGAGTGACAATATGACGATTTAACAAAACATCTAAAACCCTCAGATAGAAAGTGAAAAGGGAGTTACCGGGAAAGAGGGTCTTGCTTGAACATGTTGAGAGGTGGGTGGTTGTTGGACAAAGCAAAGTCTATGAGGCCCAAACGACATCTTTTGCTCTGAGAATATGAGTCCTTGTCCTTGGCCAACACCTCGTGACCGGTCTCCACACATTTAAACCTTCCGTTTTGGAGCTCGGAGAATGTGGGAGAACCCAGCAGGTTTTTTCCTTCATTCTTCTTCTCGTCAGCCATAGCCAACTGAGACTGCTAGCTACAGCAGCTCTCGTCTTTGGCCTTCGTAAAAAAAAACAAAAGAAAAGAACCATATGGTTCTGTGTCAGGCGTCGTTTAATGGTCGTACTTTGGTAAACGGCATCGTCTTGGTGCAGTTTCTTTGTGGTTAATAGGTGATCATATGGGTGTTTGAAGCAAGTTTCAGCTAAAGAATGTCTAAGTTGTAAAAAATATCCATAAGTGGGAATTGTAGTACAGAACATACATGGAGCTTCACAAAATGCTACATTTTTCCTTTCAAATCCCATCATATTTATTACATGTCCACGTTCTTACAAGGTTCACTCTTGTTCTTCCTTCCTCTAATATCACATGTTCAGTGTGAATGCATAGATTCACAAATACAACGATTTGGTTACAATGCCTACTCAAGATGTTACATTATACACAAAGTAAAAGTTACAACAATCATATCATCTCCACAAACATCTATTGACGATGCCCATTTGGTAAAGAGACCACCCTATGGAAGGATACTGATCTCTGAGGTAAGGTTCCGTCCTCCTCATCATCGTCAAATTCCAGTAAATAGCTACACAACCCAATACATGAGATTATTAAAACATTGTAACTTTAAACATGTATTACTTCTAAATCCAATTTGAAGCTGATAAGTAGATTAGCAAGAGAAACTCTGCTATTCAAGTGAGTGAATGAGCAAAAAGTGTCAACAAGGAAAACACCGACTAAGGCAGTCATTTCAGAGTTGCATATTTCAGAGAGCACAATAAGTTATCCAAGTTTTCAAACAAAACCAGACATGAAATGCAAGAATGCACTTACTCGTCAGTCTTTCTCTGAAGTTACATAACATGGTTGATTGAGGACGCCACGTCAAAAGCACAATATCACAGTCAGTCAGTCTCCAATCACAGTTGCAAACCATTCCAAATTGAACAAGAAAGTTAATGAAGTTTAAAGGGTGAACTGCTATTACTAACTAAATATTTGACTACAGTAGATGAGGCATGAAAGCTTTACCCGTCGAGGGGGACCAACAACAGTTGCCTTATAGAGTGCTGTAGTTCCTGGATAAACAGCTAAAACATGTTTTCCAAGACTGAATTCTGGAAGGCTAGAAGGATCATTCCGTTTTGGGAAAGGTATGATACATGACATAGGTAGCTTGTACTTTCTGAATGCAACAAATACAGAAGACATCATTTATGCTTGAAGAACCAAGATTAATGATTAAGGCTTTTATAGAATATGCAAGATTATGATCTCACCTTTGCCCACCGCTATCTTCATCATCACCTGGCTCCTCATCAAGTACTTCAAATCTGCAGAAGGAAAAAACTCTAAGCTGAGTGAAAAGATCTGAAATAGTAGTGTCCATAGCCTACATTGGTTCCATCTTTACCATTAATTTTATATAAAAGATGCACTCTAATAACCAGTAGATAAGTGGGCTCTCAGAAGAAGCTCATTGTGTGCTTATCCATGCTAATTACTTGTCTGATAAGTCAAATCATTAAGAAAATGAGCTGTTCACGTCAACTTAAGTCATGGATCATAGAACTTTCAGTAGGTGTGTGATTAGAAGGTATGCCCGTTCTGCAAATCAATGAAGATATAGCTCAAAAATGTCTAAAAGAATCTTCAAAATTCTTGCATAGTCACAAAAAGTAAATATTTCCTTTTTGTTGTTATCCTTAAATCGCCACAACTGAGATCCAATGTTTCGCTTGAGGTCAGTAATTTTCTGCCATATAGTTGGACCAAACTAAAATTTTAATTAAAAGAAAGCGCCAAAATCTTATATTTCTATTCAAGCTTGGCATCTCTAGTTAAACTCAATCAGCTTGCAGGTTTGTATCTGAAGAAATTATGATCTTGTAACTACTGTATGTTGTCAAGCGATGTCGTTGTCAGGCACGCTAAACAAAGTATTATCACTTAAAGAAGAGAGATCTTCAAAACCTACTAAAATAAGCATTTAAATCGCAGAGTTTGAGAACTTACTCTTTCGTTTCTCTATCAAAATGCATGACTTTGACAACGAACCACTCATCCTTTTCAGCATTATCTCCTGTGACCCTAGCTGCAACCTGAACAGGACAGAACACTCATTTGGCTTAGAGAATGATATGGAAGTTATGTATATAGAACACAAATGCTAGAAAACTGTAAGGGTCGAAAAGAAAGGAAAAACTGAAATCTATGTGTATATGTAGAGACGTTTGTAGTTGTATAATTTCACCAAATTTCACATGCATACCTGCTCACCCTTTAGACTAGCACAAGCCTCAAGTTGACTTCTTGCAGAAGCATTAAGCTTCGAGATATCTGAATCAGCCCTCATCCTTTTCCTTTTCTGATCATTACCTTCTGCAATAAATTTAAAACTCATTAACAGAAGTTTACGCATTCGTAAATAGTAACACTAGCCTCACAATAAAAATTGATAACAAATGGAACTTTTTCCTCGCAGGGGAAATACAATCCATGATCGGCCATTTAAAAAAGAACTTTAGTTCTTTAGAGTTTTCCTGTTTTACTTTTATATCAGATTTCCTTATTCATCTTAGGGGACTTCCAGGGCATTGATAACCCCCAAGCCCACTCTGTAGTTGCCAAAGGAAGAAAGACACCCAGCTAATGAGGTCTCTCATGACATAGAAGATCTACAGTTGGTTAAGCCAAGGACTAATGCCCAATTGAAAGAGGACACCTACTCTCAGCATATCAATCCAAAAAGAAAAAAGAAAACACCAACAATTAAATGTTGCACAGTCTATTTTAAGAAGAAACTTCTAGCTATTGCCAACATGATCTAAGGGTGTCATTTTGGTATACTTCAGAAGAAGGGAAGTGTGATACGATAGTCATAGAAGGTCTGTACAAGAGTGTCATGCAAAATGAAACTCAATGTTTGCTGCTTGTAAAACATACCCGCCTTCCTTCGTTGTCCTGAAGATCCAGATGGCTGCAAAGCATCCAGTTGACTCAGTAGGAGATTAGAAACACTGCATCCACATACAAAAACAAAAGGTCTGTCAAATCATTTTATCATTTTGATCATCATGTAAAAATTATGTAATCCAAAAAAAAACAGATAAAAATAATACTATTATAAGTAGGGAAATACTTTGTCCCAATAACAGGATAAAAAGTTTGTTTGAAAGGGAGGAACATAGTAGAATGCATCAACATCACAAAACATGAGGTGGCCATACTTTACTTCATTCTCTGAAAGATCTTTTGCCTGAATGTATAAACTTTTGAGCCTCGACAAAGAACTATCACCAGGCTTCTCAACAACCTCAGGAGCTGCATTTACACGCAAAAACTATCTAAAATCAGCTGCTTGTACAGATAAAACCAAAGAAAACAATTTTCAGCGCAATAACAAAAGATGAAAATGCAAAACCACCACTTAGTTATTATATTATCCTTGAAGAGAAAAAACCAAAGGGAATATTAAATGAATGAAATTGCCTATGGATGAAATATAATAAAATGAAGGTGTGACAATGATCAACAAATTCCTATGCTGAAAATCTACAGAAAGCATTAACAAATTAGTAAAGAGACGACATCTTATAGAGTACCACCATCAAGTTACTTCAATGAACTAGCATTAACCAAATTATAACTTCAAGTAAAAGATAACATTTCACGATAACTAGTTTTATTACGTGACATGCAGCTAAGTTTCCCATGTGATAGGAACTGGCAAAGTTAGTCTACCATTCTTTATTGTCCCCGCAAGAAAACAAACCCATAAGGAACAACCTCAAGTTTAAGCAAATCCAAACGAAATTTTAAGCAAAGATAAACGCAGAAACATTCCTCAGATACCAACAATGCAGCGCCATTGATCAATCGGACACAAACCCATTCATCCAACCACAACATGGGATCATCAAATTACCAGAAACAACAAACACCCGCATGGATTATAACCACAAAAGTTCAAACTTTGAAACACTTACTAGTTTGGAGCTTCTTATGCATTTTGTTGATCTCTTGCAGCACATTCTCTTGCTCTATTCTTAACTGATCGAGCTCTTTCGATTTTTCCAAGATTCCAGAAATGTCCGGCGATGACATCTTTGTCGGAGAATCTGAATCAGAAGATGTATGGTGGGTCCTTAAAAGGAAGAAAATTTGCACACTTGGGTTTCTAGGTACCTTCCTGTTCGATCAAAGTCCTTCCTTTGGTACAAAATTTTCTAAGCGGAAACGAAAAAGGAATATCTTTCATTTCTTTTCCTGAATCTGGTTCTTGATTGCTTATTTGACGCTATGGTTTTTTATGGCTTCAATTTTTTTTATAAACATATTCTTCTTTTGGATAATTGTGCATAAATATCTATTTCCATTTTCTTGGATGCTTAGTCTTTGATTTGGACACGTGTAATATGTTTTTGAACTTAACTTACAGCTTTTAGACAGTAGACTCGAATAAACAAAGCAAGTCAGTTCTTCTAATTCAGCTGCAGTCGTTCTTAATGAATCCCCCATCTTATAGGCCTAGTGATGAATAGTTAGTTAATGAGGTTGGTGAGTATGTACACGTGCACGGTTTCTGACACACAAGGTTTTAACAAGTTGACGAGGAAGTCCTTACGAAGAACTCAACTGGACTCCAAAAGACTGAATCAGACGGTAGTTTTGGAGACTGCCACAACTACAGGATCAGGATCCTAAACAAGTCCAAGAATGTTGACCAAGCAAATTACGTCCTATTTTAAGGGTATATTATATTACGACTTGCAGTTCTCTAATAAATTCTATATAATTCATGTGTAATATTATTTATGCATTATTTTGAAAGGTCGGAAAAATTATGGTGAAAGATGTTGTCTTAATATACTTTATGTATAAACACCTTAAGTTTGATGAGTCTAGAGTAGGGATGGCAAAAAGGGCCTCTCTTGCCCGACCTAATACAATTATGGACTGATTTGACAGGGCTATAGGTGGGTACGAGTTGATCATGGTCGGCTTGAATGAGTCACAAGTTGGCCTGGCTCGTGGGTCGACCATTTTTTAAAAAATGATGTCATTTTTGAAGTTTTTCTTTTAAAAAATATATGATGGGTCAAGTTGGCCCGGCTTCAAGCTACAGGCTGACCCATCCTGGCTCATTGGGGCTAAGGATGCCCAGGTCTGGCTCGGCACATTGACATCTCTATTCAAGAGATTCTCTTGACGAGAAAGTTATTATAGGAGACTTTAATGGTCATATAGGAAAAACCTCTTATGAGTGTCCAGGGATTGATGGAAGTTTCAGATACAGGGATAGAAATGATAATAGGACTGCTTTGTTGGATCTTACGGTAGTATTTAAGTTAATGATAGTCAATTCTTTTTTCAAGAAAACTATGATATAATCACGAAAACTTAAGTTGATTACTTTCTTGTAAGGCGGAGCGATCGACTTAGGTGTAAGGTGATACCAAACACTTGCTTGTCAACTTAGCATAGACTATTAGTTTTAGATCTAATAATCAAAGGGTGGAGGAAAAAGAGATGTCCTAGGAGGTGTATTATAACCAGATGATGGAATGTGAAATGAGACATAATGAAATAACTTAAGGATAGAATAATATATGAAGATGAATGGAAATTGGACGGAGATGTTAACTAGATGTGGGAGAGAATAGCAACTCATTTAAAGAATACAACTAAAAAGATCTTGGGAGTTTCTAAAGGGCTTAAGGGTCGTAAGATGAAGTCTTGATGATAGAATGAAGTTATACAAGAAAAGATTCAGATCAAGAAAGGATCTTATAAAGCTTTTTTGGATAACACCACAAAGGTAGAGAGAGTAGCTAATAGAATAACGTACAAAATGGATAAGAAAGAGGCAAAGAAGACAATCTCAGTAGTTAAAAGCAGCTTATGAGAAATTGTACTGAAGATTGGAAAATAAAGATAAAGAAAATGACATCTTTAAGTTGGCGAGAGCTAAGAAAAGGAATACGAGATACTTAGATCAAGTTTGTTATCTAAGAGATGAAGCATGACGGGTGCTCATGGCTGAAAATGAAATCAAAAGAAGATGACTGAGTTATTTTTATAGCCTTTTTAATGAAGGCATAGATGACAACATCTCTTTAGGTAATCTTAGCATGTCTAAGAGTTTTTATAACTTGACTAGTTGTAGAGAACTTACAAAGGAAGAAGTTGAAAGAGTTTTGAGGATATGTATGAGCGAAATGACAATAGGGCTTGATGAAGTACCTATAGAAGTGTAAAAGAGCCTAAACAAAAAGGGTTTTACTTAGCTAACTAAACTTTTTAATGTGATCCTTAAGTCTGCTAAAATGTCGAATGAGTGGAGATTTAGTATGGATAAAATGTCAAATAAGTGGAGACTTAGTATGTTAATTCCTATATATAAGAACAAAAGGGACATCTAAAATTGTAACAACTATGAAGACATCAAACTATTTAGTCACACTATGAAGTTGTAGGAGAAGGTAATTGAGAAGAGAGTGATAAAGCATGCTCCTAATCAGAGAATCGATTTGCTTTCATACTAGAAAAGTCCATGATAGAAGCTTTACATCTCCTAAAAAGATTAATGAAATATTACAAGAAATGACAGAATAATATAAACTTGGTTTGTATTGATTTAGAGAAGTCATATGATAAGGTATCTAAAGAAATCATATGAAGATGTTTAAAGGTTAAAGGAATTCCTTTGACCTATATACGAGTTATTAGAGATATATATAAAGGGGTAAAGACTAAAGTAAAAATGATAGGAGAAGAAACAAATAATTTTTATATCGATATTGGTTGCATTAAGGCTCCTCATTAAGCCTTTTTTTGTTTACAATAGTCATAGATGATATCACCAAGAATATTCAAGGGAAGTGCCTTGGTGTATATTATTTGCTGTGAATATTGTCTTAATGGATGAGATAAAAAAGAGTGCCAATGTCAAGCTAAAATGTTAGAGTCTAAGGATTTTAAATTGAACAGGACTACAACTAAATACTTAAAGTGTAACTTTTCAGGCCATAGTGTGGCTTTCGATATGGAAGTAAAGATTGGTTCAGAAATTATAACATAAAAAGAGTGTTTTAAGTATCTATGGTCTATCATCCAAAGTAATGGAGAGGTCGATAAAGATAAAGTCCATGCATAAGATCAGGTTGACTTAAATGGAGAAGTATATTAAGAGTTTTATGTGACAAGAAGATATCACTCAAGCTCAAAGGTCAATTTTATTATTTAGCTATAAGGTCGATCATGCTATATGGGTCTGAACATTGGTTTGTCAAACAAGTACATAATTATAAGCTAATGATGCCGAAGATGAGGATGCTCCATTAGATGTGTAACCTTACGATAAGGGATGTGATGAAGAATACATTGATAAGAGGCAAATTAAAGGCGACCAGTATTAATAAAAAATTAAGAGAGACGAGACTTAAGTAATTTAGACATGTTAAAAGGAGACATTGTAATTCTCCAGTGAGAAGATGTGAGAAAATAGTACTTAGACTGTAAGAGGAAAAAAAGAAGACCTAAGAAGAATTGAGTTGAAGTGATTAAGAATGATATGACTATGCTAAAATTTATAGAGCATATGATCTGTAATAGAAAACTTTAGCGTATTAAGATATGGATAAAAAATCTCACATAGAAAGATTTTTATCATTCTTTTTAAGTCTTTTGAACATTTTCCTTCAAGTCTTTCATTTTATAGTTAGCCTTAATATTTTGATTACGTAGTACTTCCCTCATAGTTATTTAGCCTAAGTAGTTTCTTATTTAGTTTAATTACTTTCTTGTAATGGTTGTTTTGATTTATTATTGTATTTATCTTTTCTAGTTTATATATTTATTTACTTTTTTATCTTTTATTGTTAATTTTTATCATGTTTTATATGTACTATAATATGTATTGCATTACATATTTTTATATTTTTATTTATATATGTTTATTTATATTTTGTATTATCATTATTTTGTATTATATGCGAGTTTAATACAAACAACCTCTCTACCAAATAGAGTAAGACTGTGTAATATTGGACATCTTCAGACCTTACATTTCAGCGAGACTCTCACCGAATGTTGTTATTGTTATTAATGTTGTATATGTTTAAAATAAAAAAAGAGAATGATTTATAATATTTCAAATTCATAAAATGGATATATTTTACTAAATCTCTTTAAAAAACAAATGTAAAATTACATTAAAAAATTTATACCACTTAAACTATATTATACATTACACAGAAATATCTTAATTAAAGTATAAAATGTTGTTGCACATAGGAAGGATTAAGTTAACTATATATTAGAGTTACATATATTTTAAATTTAGTTATTTATTTTAAATTATACACTAGTGATTTTAATATTGTAAACATGATAATTATGTGAACATGAATTGTATATTGTAGACCGGGACTTCCCAAATCACAAGTCTTTGAGAAAGTTATAAAATTCTTTTTTGTACATCAATTCTAACATTATTTGGTTAATGTAAGTAAAGATAGAGAATAATGAAAGAAATAAAATAAAAATAAAAATATTATTTAACGAGGTTTGGTCAATTAGGAGTGCTTAAATCCTTGAGAGAAAAAAATTGTTGTTTATTAATTGAGTAATATTACGATGATTACAACAATCATGTTTACAACATACATTTATATATGGAAATTCTAACTGGCCCAATTTTATTCAAATAACCTATCTATTAAATTCATCCTAATTTAATCATGATTTTAGTATGTCCTAGAATCTTTCGAAAAGTTCAAAATATGCTAAAACCCACGTTTATAAATAAAGTTAACTATATTGTGTCCTAGATCGTAGATTAATTGACTTCTCTATATATAAGATACAATTTATAATATAGTCGTGGCTCATCCTGTGTCTTTTTGTAAAAACACCTTCATGACACCAACATGCCTGTGTCTTCAAAAGGTAAATCTTATTAAATTCTTCATGCACAAGAAATGATTATGATCATACCTTATATTGTGTTCTCCTACTAAAACACATCTATCATACTAACAATGCCCATATCTTCAATCCATGCCTTCTTTTCTAATTTATATAACAAAAAAGGTCTAGGCTACACTTGTGTCCAAAGCATGTATACTTAAAGAATTCTAAGAAACACATGCTTTATCCCCAAAACTCCAAAATTGCATTCCCAAGTATATAAGCCATATATAGGAATCTTCACCTTAGATAATATGCTCTTTATGGGCTAAGTTGTATTCATGTATAATATCTTGAGACATTGATTAAGTCTAAGCAATGCTTGGACTTCTTTGTGATAACCAACTTTATCAACATTCTTCTAAGTGTGAACCTTTACTATAATAAGATTTATCAAGGTGCAGTCAATTTCCTAATCTATAAAATATCAAATTTATGTGCTTAGTTCTTTCATGATATAATTGATTTTTTGCCAATTAAATGCAACTTTGACTTTCAAAATATGAACTCCACCTTAAGTATTGCCTATCTCTTTCACTAACTCTATTAAGTTATAATGCTTCTTTAACAGGCTCATCTATTAACATGAACTTCACCTTCAATTGAAGAGAATGCAACATAAATTATGACTTTGATTTTCAGCAAATAGTTTCTTTTGTAAAAGTAAATAAATACTAGAGTAGACCTCATATTATCTAAAATCTCCTACATAGTCAATATCTATATATCTCACAATCAAAAGACCACCTTGCTGACACTTAAATATAATCTCATGGTTTGACGTACCTCTCACGTACTTGAATGTCCACATTGTTGCTTTTCAATATTGTCTTCTAGGTTTCGACATGTACTTACTAATTTCGTTAATAGCATGAGCTAAATCTAGTCTCCTACAAACAATTGCATACATTAAACATCTAATCACACTAACGCATGGTACCAAAGACACATCATTAACCTCTACATCTATTTTTAAGCATTGTTAAAGGGAAAGCTTGAAATGATTTTCTAATAGACTACTCATGAGTTTAGTTTTGCTCATTTTAAATATGTCTAATACCTTTTTAACATGGTTGGATTGTGATAACTATAATTTTCTAGAACTCATATCCTTTTAAATATCCATTTCTAGTGTTTTCTTAATAGCATCTATATCTTTCATCTCAAATTCCTCTCTTAATAAGGTATTTAGTTCATTCACATTATGCATACTCTTTGCAGTAATTAATATATCATCCATATATATAAGTAGAAAAATAAATGATTCATTGTCAAAGTTTTAACATATACATAACAATCATACTCACATCTCATGTAGTCAATTTGGATTATGTAAGAATGAAATCTTTTATACCATTTTCATAGAGTTTACTTAAACCTATAAAGTGATTTATTTAATTTATACACCATATATTCTTTTCAAGTTCATTAAATATATTAGGTTATTTTATGTAATTTTTCTCCTCAGATCACTGTGAAGAATAATTATCTTCACATCTATCTAATTATAGAAGCAAGCTTCAATCAATTCCTTTAAGGGTGAACATTCACAAAGTTCCCTTGGAATATTAGTCTGCGAAGGGTATGAGCTATATTGCTAGTAAGATTGGAAAACCCTTATGCTTAGATGAGAATACTGCCTTAATAAAGTAGATTGGGTTTGCTAGAGTTTGTATTGATGTTGATATATTAAGGAAGCTTCCGAATACTCTTAGAATCATAAAGCTAGATGAGAAAGCAGAACTCGTAGAGGATTCAATAGAAGTAACTGACATGTGGTGACCAAAAATGAAAGAAGAGAAGCAGGTTTGAAAAAGAAAAGGGGAGCCAGTAAGGAAGTCGATGAATGAGGGATGTCCAAGCCAAGAGAAGGGTACTCTTGCAGAAGAAGAGGCATCACTTGAAGAGCATAATTTCCAGCACATGAATCAAGAGGAGAATCAACTGGTAGGGCATAAGAAATAGGTACAACATTAGGAGGCGAGTACTATAATAGGGATTGTAGTGTAGATAAAATGGGGATAATTAAAAGTCAGGTCATGGTAAACTAGTAATGAAAATATGCCTGATAAGGAAACACAGACAAGTGGGAATAGGGAAGCAGGACAGGAGCAAGAGATAATTGGCACTCTAGTGATAGAAAGGGGTGAAACTTCTGGTACTAAAAGTGATAGAACATCTATAGCCCTGGGTTTGAATAGGAAGTATCAGAGGAGAAGGGCTAGCAAATGGAAAAAATGATTCAGGTAACAACATGGAATGCTAGAGGCCTAAATAGCCTAAATAAACAACTTGCAGTTACAGAATTTATTAAGAATAGTAAGTTAGATTTTGTTGGTTTATTAGGAACTGAAATAAAGAGGGGGTAGTTGGATAAGAGTTTATGATTCCTAGATAAATGATGGGGGGCATTAAGTAACCATGATCATCATTTCAATGGGAGAGTGATACTAGGCTTCAATCTTCAAAAAGTGGAAGTTGTGAAGCGACTTAAGAATGATCAACTAATTTATTGCAATGTCTTCATTAAAGCTACTAGGACAATACTTGCAATTATAGTGTTGTATGGAGTGTGCTAGAGAATATGCAATTACAATACAGTAAGCCATAAATTCCAGAGACAATATGCATGGAGTGTGCTAGAGAATATATGAAATTCAATGTATCATCTATGTATAATCATCAAAGATTATAATTGCACTCTAAAAGTAGAAGAATCAAGGGAAGGGAGAAGATGGAACCAAGTGGATTATTGAGAACTTCAGGAAATGATGGAAAGGACATGTTTGGCTGATCTAAAATGGTATGGTAACTTTTATACCTAGAATAATAAATAATCAAGGGAATGAGTTTTGTTGAGGAAATTAGATTGATGTATGGTTAATGATAAGTGGATAGAGATATACCCAACCAACAATGTTATGTTTGATGATCCATCTGTTTCCAATCACAGTCAAATAATAGTGAAATTTTTAATAGATGACAAGAAAAGGAAGGCCACATTTAGGATCTTTAATCATTTGATGGATAATCTTGAATTTAGAAACATACTCAGAGTGCAGATGTAGGGGGAGGTTCCAGGATCAAAGGGTTACCAACTTAGCATGAAGCTGAAAGCCTTGAAAACCATATTGAAAATGCTCAACAGAGAAATAGTACAACCAAAGGTAAAAGCTAAAGTTGTTGCTCTAGAGGAGCTAAAGAAATGTCAGAGAAGATTAATAGATAGAGCAGAAGATATGTAAGTAAGAAAAGAGGAACTTGCATTAAGGGAAAAGTATAATGAACTACTAATTAATACCAATACACTGCTAAGACAGGAATCTAGAATGCTCTAGTTGAAGGAGGGTGAGAGATGTACTAAGTATTTTATGATTTCAATCTCAACTAGGAGAAACAAGAATTTTATTAGAATGTTGGAAGATGAAGCTGGGCAGCTCCAGAAGGACCTAGAAAATAAGAAGGGGATTGCTTTAAAGTATTTTACTGGGCAGTATGTGGAATGACAATAAAGGCCATACCCACGAAGATTGTAGCCAGTCTTAATAAGCTTGATAAAGAAGAAAAAGTAGAGTTGGTTAGGGAAATAACAAGGGAATAAATAAAAATGTTGTTTTCTTAATGATAATAAAGCCCTAGGACCAGATGGATACAATGGGAGATTTTTTCAGGGACCAAATGGTCGGAGCAGTGGGAGAGTTCTTTCAGAGAGGATCATTTCTCAAGGAATGGAATAAAATGTTTATCTACCTTATTCCTAAACAAAGCAATGCAAGGAAGCTATATCATTTTTGGCCAATAACCTGTTGAAATTTTCTTTACAAAATTATCATGAAATTAATAGCTAATAGACTGAGAGCAAGCTTGGGCAAGTTAATCAACCCAAAATAGAATGCATTCATCAAGGGGAGATATGTGGGAATCAATATCTTGCTTTGTCAAGAATTGTTTGAGGGGTATAATGCTAAAAGGAGATTGAGGAATTGCACTATAAAGATGGACTTTGTAAATGCCTACTCCATCAATTGGAAATTCTATTTACTACATTGGAAGCAATAGGATATCCTCCCATGTTTCGAAAATGGGTAGAGGTATGTGTAACTATTGCTTTTATGGCAATCTTAGTGGCTGAAGAACCTACAAACTTGATCAAAGCCATAAGGGGATTAAGGCAAGGGGACCCATTATCTCTTTACCTGTTTGTAATTTGTATGGAAATTTTGTCAACTCTCCTTATGAGCAATATATGGAGGCACCCAGACTTCCAGTTCTATAGTTGATGTAAAGGTATGAAGATCGCATATCTAGCTTTTGCAAATGACTTGCTATTGTTTTGCAGAGCTGAGAAAAACTCAATTGATATAATCTTGTGAGTGATGAAGGAGTTCCAAGAGATCTCAGGCTTAGGATGTAACCACTGAAGAGTTGTTTCTACTTATCTTGTAACTTAAGTAAAGAGGTGGCCTTTACAACTATTGAGATGGGTTTACAACAAAGGAACCTTCCTTTTAAATAATTGTTGGCATCAATATCTTAAAGAAGAATCAATGCAGTTGATTGCAAACCTATGTTGGATTCAATTCATAGAAGAATCAACCAATGGAGTAATAGGTTCCTTAGTTATAGAGGCAGGCTACAACTTATTCAAACAATACTTATTAACCTTACTAATTATTGGCTGAATCAATTATCCATCCCTAAAAGTGTCCTCAATGAAATCGATAAAAGACTTAGAGAATTCTTATGGAATAACTCAAACTAAGGTAGAACAGTTGGAGTAAACTCTGTAGACCTAAGCAACATGGGGGTCTGGGTATCCATTCTGTAAGGCTGATTCACAAAATGAGCAAAGAAAAGAACTTGTGGTGGTTGTGTTACAAAAGGGAGGATAAATGGGTGAAATGGATACACAATGTCTTCATAAAGAATAAGAGTATTTGGATCTTAAAGCCAAGGTAGGAAATGTTAGGAACTCTGAAGGATATCCTAGCAAAACAACAATGGATGCAATAATAGGTATTTCACAAGATTGGAAATGGTTAAAGAACATCCTTTTAATATGATAATTGGCATTATAAAGGATCCCTATATTAGGTGGTAGAGGTATAACCCTTGAAAGTGCTGGTGAATCTAGAAACTAAAGTGAGTGTATTGATTAGAAATAGTCAATGGATATAGCCATTTCATAATAATAGAAGTGCTAGCCTCATAATGGAAGAGTTGCCTAGATGCCAAGACGGAGACAAGATGAAATTCAGTGGCTAGCAGATAAATCAGGCAACTTTAGCACCAAAGCATGCAAAGCACTTTTACAAACTACGTAAACCACAAGGTAGGAGTTGACAGTGTTAGTATGGGACCATAATATCCATCCAACTCATTCGTTTATCTTATGGATGAGAATCAATGGATGGTTTCTTACTATGGACAAGATCCATTAACATATATTGTGAGTTATGTCATATGAAACTAATTTACCATACAAGTTTAGGGTCAAATGTATATTATTCTCAACATTGACAGAATAATGGACTCTTGAAGTGAAACGATTACTTGGTTGGGGAAACTTAGAGTGCACAATGAAACTAATCTTAAAGCTATTAAGTTAAGCTGGGCAGCTTTGGTGTATGTCATCTGGAAGTAGCGAATTGCAGAATCTTTAGACAACAAAGCTGAAGCATTGAATTAGTTTTTCAACACATTTTCATCCATTGTAGATTGGCCATGTTAACAAGAGGAATAGCTGCAAAGTTGTCAAGTAGTATGAAAAGAAGATGGGGATTGGAGTAATACTGGTTATGTGGTCTCACAAGTATCCCTTAGTTTTCAAGTTGTAGATGATTACTAGGAACCACTACTCTATGTAATCTAGACATTTTGGATTAGCCTCGACCTTTTGTACTTTAGATTGTAAATACTTAATCAATGCAATCTTTAATTTTCGAAAAAAAATCCCCTACCACTATGTATACCCTTTAGCTACTTATTGAGTCTTAAACTTTTTCCATTCTTTTTCTACTATTGGTGACTTCCTCTTGTATATCTACTTGCACACCATAAACCTTTTCTTTTTAGAAAACAATGTTATGAATATATAACTTTGATATAACAAGTATTTCTTTATTTTTATTGATATTATTTTCACATATTTCTCATAAATTAAGATAAAAAAGGTCATTTAACTCTTATATAAATATAAAATTAAGAATAATACAAAGAAAAAATGCATTTATAATAAGTTAATTTAATTTCAAATGTTATCTTTATATATGTTACAAGTTATAATAGTGTTTCAAGTGTGTACACTAAAAAGTATACAAACTGTAAATATGAAATATATAAATGCAAAAATTATTTATTAAATATAATTAAATTATGTTAAACTAATATATTTAGTTATATAATCAATAATCACTTTTTATAAGTCTAATTAGATAAAAAATTATTTAAACACATTCTTATTTGTATATTTACAGTTTATTAAATAAATTGTAGACAATTTTATCATAATTTTTTTATTCATAGGTAACTATTATTTTTGTTTGATTCTTTTTCAATGGCTCCACCTCCTCCACTGTATCTCAAATCTATTTATCTTTCTCTTGACTATTTATAGCCTATTAAAACTTAATTGGATCTTTATTGCCTATAATTAGCGCAAAAGATAATGAATTTTCCTAATCATACGTGTTTGGTAGCCTAATGATGCATCTTACTTTATATATGGTTATATTATGATGATGTTATTCTTTGGCATTGATTTATCTTTTGAATCAGAATATTAAGCCTTTTTCAAGTCTACTATAGGTTGTTTTAGTTCCACATACACCTTATTTATATTGTTCTATGTTAACCTTGGCACATCCTCTCCCTATGCTTGTTCTAACATATGTCATTCATTCTCATTATATCCCTATTAATCACTATCTTTTTTTTATGATGGGTCCTAAAATTTGTATACTTTCACAATTTTAGAGTAGCAAATGAGATATACTTCTTCAACTTAAGGTCAAATTTTAACATCTCATCATTAAAAATATACATCTAAGTAAGACAATAAATGGTTTTAATTCTAGATAATCTACCATGCTTCTTGTCCACTCTTTCTCTACCACTCTTCCATCTATAGATGTCCATGGTGATCTATTGATGAGGTAACATATCATACTCATAACTTTTGTCTAAAAAATTTTAGGGATCTCTATATTCAACCTCAAATACTTGTCCCTTTTAATTATGAATATATTCATCCTCTCTAAAATGCCCTTCTATTGTGATATTTTTCAAACCGTCTACTCAATATTATTGTTTTATCTTAAGGACTTGATTTTTTTGCCTGTTTGATTCTCCACCTCAGCCTTCATGGCTTAAACCTTATAAATACCTCAGATTTTTGCTATATAAAGTATTCTCAAACTCTCATAAAAAACATTAATGAATGTTAAAAAATTTTGAGATCTCCTTAATGACAACTTTCTAGTAGGACTTCATGTGTCAATATGTACATAGTTTAGAATTCATTTGGTTTTGAGCTCTCTCATCTTAAATGTCACTTTAGACTATTTACCAAACACACATTTGACTCTCTTTAGTAGGCTTCTCTTATGAAGTTGTGTCATCCCTTTTCTATTGAGAAGATCTAGCCATGATAGTTATATTATCATCTGACGTTTCTACAGTAACCTCTCTACCTACAATTGTGCTACCCATTCATCTATGGATGCTTTTTATTAAATTTGACCCTTTTATCACAATTAATGCATCCTTCACCACCTTAATATCATCTCCATTAATTTTATATCCAAAACTATTTACATTTAATATGCCTAAAGTAATTAGGTGCTTCCTCAAGTCTAGTACATATCGAATATCATATAGTTTCCTAACAATACCATTAAATATCTTGATCATAACATGTTCTTTTATGATAATTTTACAAGATTGATCCTCCTCCACTCTAATAATACCAAAGTTTCTTGATATGTATGACACAAACTAATCCTTGTTTGATGTCATATGATATCAATATCTTGTATCCATTATTATGAGTTTTGAAATTGACCAGGTGAAACATATAGCATATTTTCATCATTGCAATTTGAGTCTCTGCTATGTACTATATTAGTAGACTTTAGCAAATTGATAAACTTTCTTTCATTATAACGCTTCTTCTTGTTTGGATAATCCCTCCTAATATATCATATTTCATCACACTTGTAACATTATACTATATTTCTGTCCTTAGATTTTAATCTATAATTCCTCTTGAGTGAGCTATCCTTATTTCGCTTTCTCCCATGATCTTGATTCCCTTTTATAAATAAATTTTCATCTTGAGAGCTTTCATTGATATCGAGTCTCTGTTAGTTGTGAGCTAATAACGTAATAGTGATGTTCTGCAAACCAACTATCTCCTTAGTTAATATGAGTATGGTCGTGAGATATTCATGTGCAAGACGTAAGGAACAAATCAAAATCATTGTTTTTTCCTCAACTACAATAGTCACCTAGAGCCTCATTAGGTCACTAATTATTTGATTAAAAGCATTGATATGTTGTTCTTGATCTATTCCTTTCTTTAACCTATATAGTTTTTGCTTCAAATATAACTTATTTGTAATAGACTTTCTATGTATTGACTATCCAGTTTCTTCTATATCTCAATAGGGGATACAATCTCCATAATGTGATGCATGGCCTTGCTTAATAGATAAGGTTGTACTATTCAAGCTACTCATGCTTGTAACTCTTACCGATCGAGCTCACCTTATCTTCCATCCTATTCTCTCACAATCCTTTTAAAATGTCTTATTTTTTCAACAAATTCTTCACTCTTCATTATCAGAGTCTGAAATTTCCAATTTCATTGAATTTACCCATTTTAAACTTTACAACAAAATTCATCATAGTTGCCTCAATAGGACTATGATACCAATTGTTAAGAAAAATAAATATCGAGAACAAATAATAATGAAAAAAAGAAATAAGGACATAAGAAGATTTTTAATGAGGTTCAATTAATTGGTTGTGTTATGTCTTTAGGAGTTAAGACCGATTATTTAACTATTAAGTAATATAATGATGGTTACAACAATTAGGTTTACATTCATATATTTATGTATGAAAATCGTAACTGATATTATTTTACTCAAATAATTTCCATACCAAACTTAACCTAATTTAACTGTGACTCTAATGGGTCATCTAATCATTTTAGAGTTCAAAATCTACTAAAAATTATATTTTAGATAAGGTTGATTGTGAGATGCGATCGTATCTAGAGTTGTATATCTCACTTTTCTATGTGGCATGGTTGTATTCCAAAGTATTTCCTGTTGGACCAATGGTGGTTGACAAATTAAATCCCACTTATGTTTTGATAATAATAAAATATATAGAATTGGTTAAGAAATTATTTCAGGTGTTGTGGATTGAAATAAATCAAGACAGCTGATAAATCATGGTGAAATCAATA
>JAOSBK010000008.1:9792544-9804230 GCA_027568895.1 Erythroxylum shatona
ACTCTTTACATTTAAATTTGTTTAAATTGTTTTGTGTGAATTAACTTCTAATTTTATTGTAGAATTTTACGAAAAGCCTTAAAGATCTATTCAACCCCCCTTCTAGATCGTTTACATTTCCTCCTACAAAAACACCTATGTTGCATTAACATACATGTGTCTTTAGTATGTTGATCTTGTTGGCTTCTCCATGCATAGGAAATCATATTTTTAGCTAATGCCTTCTCCTTTGATTCCTATAATGAAATATGAAAATGACTAAGGACTTCTAAAAAATGCTTGTTTTCATCATAAAACTTCAAAGTTATATATTTGTATATATAGATCATGGATAACAATTTTAAACAATATATTAACTTGTTAAAATGTAACCTGCGCGTCTCAATGTAACCATTGATATAACATAGTAACTTGTTCACAAACATTAGATGCAAATCATTTATGCATAATAAAAGAAAGGGGTAACGACAAATCATGCTTTATACTATAATTTTTAATGAAATTAATATCATTTTATAATTTGACAAAGTATATTATATTATTCAATTCAATCTCTTTAAAGTAAAATTAAACTAGGCTAGGGTGTTATTTTATAATTAGATAAAACCATTGCTATAATAACATTTTATTATGATTTGTTAAGGAGAAATTTTCTCCAAATTCAGCAAAACTCGAGATTTCAAGTTATCTTCTCTCATTGTAATTCAATGATTATGTCATTGCTATGTCTTAATTTTATATGTATACATCAAAAAGTATAACGTTTTGAATAGTAATAAGATAAGAAGTTTTAAATTCTTCTATTAAACCTTGAGATTCAATACTTAACAAAGTTAATCATTATATAATTGCAGATAATATCACCCTAAATACAAGGATGGTGTGGCGCAACTTAATCTAACTTTTAATTTTTGAAAAAAAAGACAAAAATCACACAATTGCTCCTAATGACATAAGTATTTAAAAAAATCAACATGGTTTGAAGCTACTTTTAATTGTGGTTATGTTTTTTATAATTACTAAATTGTCTTCACTAGTTAAACTATGATAAGGATAGTGATAACTTAACTAGAGTGAATTTAAATTGCAATGTATTATTTAGATATTATTCAATTATAAAAGAAATAGTGATAACTAACTATTGATAAAATTACAATTGAATAAGAGAAGATTCAGTATAATTGATATCTCTCTTTTGATCTTTGCAAAACAGGGAGCCTTGTATAATAGGAGTGTTATAGTACAATTGAATAAGACATAATTTTACAAAAAATATCATAAAAGAGTCTTTTGTATATCTCTTTATCTTTTCTATTATAATTTCACCTGTAATTTACTGTAGAATCATGTATGACTATGTCATTTTTGCATATTTTTAAAAATGTTTTTAGGTCGTTTGTCATATTGGATAAGGTTTCATTATAGATACCAAAAAAGGATAGGCAGAAATAGATCATATCTTGACAAAAAATAGCTTTCTTACAGTAATTGGTAATTAGTGATATGAATGCTTCCATGTGCTTATATTTTGAAACCGATCACTTCTGAAAGCTGAAAATGGCAGATGGCAAAACAATGGAGCTTAGGTAGAAGGAGACAAAATGACTTCCTTAACTACAAAACGATATTGACGAAAGAAAGGGTAGTAGACTGGTCCTAACAATGCCATTTCAAATCCTATTAAGTACTGTCACCTCGTCAATGTCAATTTCAAAAGTTCCAAAGTCTACAACTTTACGTACAATTCGTTACTTAGGTTAGGCAACCCTACAAGTTCTAAAGAAGAACTTCAAATCTGAGTTTGATTTTAAGTTTTTCATTATTAAGTATGAATTTCAAAATAGTTTAGAAACAACTTTTTATTAATTAAGAATAAAACTTCGTATTACTAAATTTTTTGAAATCTTGGGCTTTAATAAAATTTATTTTGGAATATTATTAAACTTTTTCAAATTTTGCATTTAAATAAAATTCTTAGCAGGTGCTTGTTTGGAGATAAAGAAAAAAAAGGGACGAGTATGAAATGAAAACTTATATTTGGTATCAACAGAGACGACACTTTCATTCTCTCATTTTCAGCAATACTTCATTCCTTTGAATTATCAGTAGAATGAAATTGTTAATTATACTCTATTCTCATTCTTTATTATTCTTATTCCTATTATCATTTTTATTACTCATCGGAAGCCATGCTTTTTCTTAATGGGGTTATATTTTCTTATATATCCACGTGTCATAAAATTAAGGAATCAATGATGGGTCCCAATTAATCAACTTTAAAGATAGAGTCAAAAATTATATCCCAACATAATTACATTTGACCATATTGGAATAGAAGGGTAGGGAACCTCCAGAAGTTAGTTCTGAATTGATTGCTGAGAAATTTTGAAACAGAAAATTTTATCAAATCTCCGAAACCCATTTGCGAAAGTCATTGGAAATTACGAAAAAGTAGAACTTTCTTGCTAATTTCCTTCACAAAAATTCAAGCTTCATTCTGCAACAAGTCTGGTTTCTTTTTCGTTTCCTCTCTCTCTCTTTCTTTGTCTCTGATTCTTATCTTTGTCGTTCAAAAACAGGTAAAAAGGCTTTGTTAACAGAGTTTGACAGCAGCAAACCGAGGCCTTTGGTAAACCGCTTCTCGGATTCTCTGTTTAGGGATTTCCTGAGAAAGAAGAATCCTTGATTTGATCCCACGTTCGGTAATACCCTGTTGCTTTGTTCCTCCATCCTTAAATTGCTTCACAGTAGTTTCGTCTTGATGATCTTTTCTGAAGCTCATGGACATTCACTTACGCCTATTGGGGTCGACGGGGTAAATTTTATGTTTGTTCAAACTTGAATTGGGTTGATGAACTAGATTGCTGATAATTTGGACGTAGGCCTATCATGGAAGGTATATTTTTGTTAAGTGGGTGTGACTGACTATTAAAAAAAATGCAGGGGCAGGGGTGTACTATTTTAGCTAAAACCGTAACTAGAAGCTTTTTGTGAGAAAGGTGGGACTTGGTTGTTATATGGGTTTATAAGGAGTGTACATGATGGTTGACCGTAAGTTTCACATCCATGTCGTTGTGACTTTTAAGAAGCAACATATCTGAATCTGAATTGCACATGACGGCCTTTAAAAGAAAGTTAATATCCTTTATCTTGGCGATGATCAATCACGGACTGCTGTCTGCAGGAGCATGTTTTCTTCCAGTTGACTGACACAATTCATTATTTTTTCTATTAGCTAGACTTTAGATTTACTGGTGACTGTATTGTTCATGTTTTGTTCTCTTGCTTGTGTTTGAGACTTATGGGTTCTTTTGACTGCAAATGCTTGATTTCTTACCATTGGATTGTTGGTGATAACATTTGCAGACTTGATGATCTCTTCATGAAGGATTTCCTTTCACTCTAAAACGTGAACATTTACAATCTTGATGACCTTCTTGAGTGGTTATCATTGGTTGGTTTTCAACTGTGGACATTTGCAATTTCAGAGTTGAAGATTTTAAATTACGATGCGAGTCCAAGTTCGGAGGTATGGAACTTCAAGCAATTCTTATACGAAGAAAGGATTTTTAAAGTTTTCCTGTTCCCTCCTATACTTCTAAATTTTCATTATTATAAAAATATCATGGACATGTCTAACTTGAGCTTACTCTTAAATCCAGTGGTAATATAAGGAAACCTAGCGAGACAGTGAGGCTTTTCATGACAGCTTTTGTTGGGATCATTTGTGGCTTTTTTTTAGGAATATCCTTTCCAACACTTTCTTTATCTAAGGTTAATGTCCTTCCATTCAAACTTCTATGGAAGAAACTAAACAGCTCTAGTAAACTTATTTTGATTTTTTTTTGAACTGGTAGATGAACCTTCCGTCCAGTTTGTTTCCATCCATTGATCTCACATATATTGACGATAAGTATTCTGGTCTTTCATCACAAGCACTGTTCAATGCTTGGGCTTCTCTGAAGGGAAATACTGGCAGTTCTCTGCAACTTCAAGCGAATGACGATACAAAGGTAAACCTTATTTAAACTGTGCTTCTGCCATGCATCCATTCGGCATTTTCTTAGCTGCCCTGAACAGTATCCTTTTAGTTTTATATTCCATTCCGAGACACTGTGATTGTGCTTCATAATCAATTTCAAAAGGATTTTTTAATAACTATGGTGTTTAATTGTCAACTCAATAAATATTGCAAAAAAGAAAAATCCAAAGGCTGTCGTATAGATTAATCCAGAAATTGTTTGAGATTGTGAATCTGTACGTCTTCCTGTGAAGAAATTAGTAGTTTCAAAACCTATACCAACTGCTAGTGCTCCTGACTCAGAAATCAGCAGAAAAAGTTTCTTGATGTTTTATCTCTCTTTATTAATTCTTCAACCCTTTAAACTGTGCAGATCTGGGTTCCATCAAATCCTCGAGGAGCTGAGAGACTGCCTCCTGGTATAGTAGTATCAGAGTCAGATTTCTACCTCCGAAGATTGTGGGGTGCGCCTAACGAGGTTTGACACTCCCTAAATGACTAAATTTAAATACAGTTCAGCTTTAATGGCACACTGGTATTGAAAATGAATAACTCTGACACATGTTAGTTATTTAGTAGTTCTGTGCAAAGAATGTCAGTGACATTTGAGGGAGTGATAAATCCTTTTCATAGAAGAGTAGGAGCAAAAATTAGTAAGCGCAAATTGTCAGAAATCTTATTTTACTGTGAGCTGTAAATGTGATTGTCATTGATTTATGGATCATGATGACTTAGAATTGCTGAAGAAGTAGAGGCAGGTTTTGAACTTTCAGTTAGGTATCAGAAACGTACACTGAAAATGTTTAACAAATCAAAACTGCTTATAATATATGCCATATTATTATGTTGTCTCGCACTTGCCCTTCAGAAAATCATATCTACACCCGCTTGCAACTGATAGGTGTTCCTGTTTTTTTCAATTTGATTTATCAACTTTCGTGATGGTTAGTTCTGGTACTTTGTCCTCTAATCTGAACCTTCCAAGTGATGGAGGTGGCATTTGCAGGATTTATCTATCAAGCCAAAGTATCTTGTTACTTTTACTGTTGGGTATAATCAGAAAAGTAATATTGATGCAGCAGTTAAAAAGGTCATCTCTCTCCATCTCTCTGTGTATGTCTGTGTGTATTAACTTGTGTATTAGCTTGCATTCATTTTCTCAACAAAGATGTATATACTCTAGCAGTTTTCAGAGAACTTCTCAATCATGCTGTTTCACTACGATGGGCGGACAACTGAATGGGATGAATTTGAGTGGTCAAAGCGAGCTATCCATGTGAGCGTGAGGAAGCAAACAAAGTGGTCAGAAACTAGCCCTTTTGTCACTTTTGGATGAATCTGAATGAATGGTGAACTTTAAGTTCATTTCTTATAAACTTTTTGTAATCAACAAGGTGGTATGCAAAGCGCTTTCTGCATCCAGACATTGTTGCTCCATATGAATATATTTTCATGTGGGATGAGGATCTTGGAGTGGAACATTTTGATGCAGAGGAGTGAGTGCTAGTATTTGATTTCCGGTTTTATTTGATAATGATGTTTCGAGAAGAATAAGGAAATTAGAAAATTTCTTTGATTCAGATACATAAAATTAGTAAAGAAACATGGTCTGGAGATTTCGCAGCCTGGTTTAGATCCCAGTAGAGGAACGACATGGGCTATGACAAAAAAGAGAGATGGCACTGAAGTTCACAAGTAATTAGTAACTGCCTGCCTAATCTACCCCCTTCTTTTTTTGAACATGTCTTGCTACTTCCTGACCAACTTTATCATTCACCTGCTGAAGGGACACTGAGGAAAAGCCTGGTTGGTGTAGTGATCCACATTTGCCACCATGTGCAGCGTATGCAATCATATAAAATCTATACGTTATTTTACGTTTTTATCTGTTCATTAATACTGTAGCGATATATAGAACTGGTTTGGCTTACCATGGATATCTGATGGACAGATTCGTTGAAATCATGGCAACTGTATTTTCTAGGAATGCATGGAGATGTGTATGGCACATGATTCAGGTCTTCAGCTATACATTTAAATAGTCTTATTATAGGAACTCCTCCAAACTCCCCTGCATAGCTAAGCTGGTATCTTTATATTGTTGCAGAATGACTTGGTCCATGGATGGGGTCTAGATTTTGCTCTGAGGAAATGTGTTGAGGTCAGGAAGCTTTGTCTCTCTCCTCTTTTGACTTACTTTTTTCTACCTTTGTAAATTTTCACATTGTTTCTATGCCTGGAAACAGCCTGCTCATGAGAAAATAGGAGTTGTAGATGCACAGTGGATAGTCCACCAAGGTGTTCCTTCACTTGGAAACCAGGTAATCTGAGGCACTTGTCTTCTGTGAGTCATGCTGTTGTGTTTGACAGATAACTAATCACTGTTTTCTTCTTTGGGAAGGGGAAAGCGGAGACTGGAAGAGCACCGTGGGAAGGGGTAAGTAATAGATGTTTGTTTTTTCATACATTATTTCAACTCTTAAAGTGCTTCCTCCTCTTTACTGCTTAATCGCTCTGCAACCACAAAGACCTAAACGTTGTACTATTATGTGAATGTTAATTGACTTCCTGTTAGGTGAGGGAGAGGTGTCATAAAGAATGGAGAATGTTTCAAGATCGAATGGCTAATGCGGAGAAAGCTTATTTCAAAGTAAAGGGAGTTGATGCACACAATTCAACTACTCATTAGGGGGAATGAAATACTGCTAAAGAGGCAATTTGGAACTTTTGCAGCTTAGCCTCAATTGTTCATGCAATTTTGACTCTGATAATGTTATGCTTCTTGGATATAAAGATTCAAGAATTACCCGAGTCGGATAATGTTGTTTCATAGGACAAAAGTGATCTTAAAACCATCTTTTCTCTAACATAGACCATTTGACTATGGCTCAAGCCTAAGTTTAGAATTCGAGTGAACCCCCCCCAGCAAAGAAGCAAAAGCGAAAGTCAATTTCTGCATTGCATTTCGGGCTAATCAAGACTGTCACCAATTCTGTACAAAAATCAATGATATGGTTTATAATACAACCCTCAAACCGGGCAGTTCGTTCGTAATAAATTATCTTCAACCGCTGTGAGAGATGGGGTTTTGTAGCACAAAAGCAATGCTCTTGACTTCTGAATGAACATCTTTAAAGGCAGGGGAGGGATCCATAACTTTGGCAGGAAACATAAGTTAAAATAGGTTAAAGAAACAATGATGTGGCTTAACTTCAAAATGGGAACAATAGTTTCCAAGGGGATGTTAGAAATAATTTTTGGTTATTGCCTCTTCCAGCTCTTTAAACTCCCAAGCATCATTTGCAGAATATGCCCCTGCAGAAAAGTACGAAAACACTTTGATGGTGTTAATACAGGAATAGAAGTATAGGCTGAGAAGAGTAATTTAAAACTTCTGAGAATACAGAAAGTTCCTTACCAATTGAATCTCTTCGAAGAGCAGTTAGATGAGCACAGCTGCCAGGGACAAAGTAGAGTTTTGGGTAAATGGTCCCATTTAAGGCTACCAATGAATAAAGGTGAAAGATGACATATGAAAACATTGAAACTGCTCACCTTCCAAGAGCCTTCCCAAGATCTGCACATAGTGAGCGAATATATGTTCCTTTAGAGCAAGTAACCCGGAATATCAAATTTTGCCTGTAATGACACGCTTAGCTCAGGATTCATGGTGGCTACCCAAGATACAAGCATCTATTCCTCAACTCTATGTCAAAACACAACTTCCATTAGTTGTACACAACTCTTCCTATTTATCATGTTAAAGTACATGCAAATGAGCAACAGAAACAGTTTGGTATTTCAAAATAATTTTTGTGTCATATGCAATCAACCAAAATGAAAATAATCAGGGAATTAAATCAGTGTGGAAACAAAATGACTAAATTAGTTACTGGAGTGTGCTTGTGTTTATGCATATCAAGCAAAATTAAAAGAACCTGTCCTCTAAGCTCCGTTCTATTTCAAACTCAAAAATTGAGATTCTTCGGGGTGAAAGTTCCACGCTTTCTCCTCTTCTTGCTTTGTCGTACATCTTCTCACCTCCGACCTATCACGAGGAATTTCAACTCAGAAAATAAAGTAAAAGAAGAAGACAACATGTCCTTGCTAGGAAATTCTCTATTTCCCTTAGCCCACAGTTTCTAAGAGAAAAACATTAACTCAATCCACAATGATGAGAGAACATATCTTGAATCAAATATTTCATAACCAGGTTTGTAATATTTCCACGTTACAGTATGATTAGTAAACACTATTTCCATTTCTCGAGCAAACTAAATCAATTATTTTTATACAAGGTCCCAATCTGAACATCTATATGATGGAAGAAAGGTGCCATAAAAGGATAATGTTGAATCTATAACATCACAATGTGTCTAGAGAACTGTATAGCCCTCAAGTCATGATCATAGACATCCCAAGGTTATACCTTGATGGCAGAAAACATTGGAGGAACTTGCCATATCTCCCCACAGAAGGATGCTGCAGCTTTCTTTATGTCATCATCTTTAATGTATTCCCACAGTTCACGCTGAATAACCTAGTTACAAGGATCATGGGAAATTAATTTTTTCGAATATGCATTAACAAAATAAGTGGCCCTCATCTCACCGGTTAAAAAAAAAGGAATCTAGAAATTTAACTGAATACGTGATATAAAGATGGATGACACAAGAAACTTGTTACTACAATATATTTATGAATGATACATTTTATGGTCTTCCACAATAAAAGGCTTCTCAATGATTCTCATCTGGTTGGATGATGGACATGCTTAACACTGACAACATTGTAAAGTTAAACAACACTTTGTAAAGTTAAACTGTAGAAGGGAATGCTTGCCAATGTTTTATACCACCGGTAAAGTAGGAGATGTTATACCAAGAATGTGAACTTTAAGGGTTAAAAGAGAGCATTCTGTAAATGACCAGAAAATAATAAACGCCATCTGCTTTACACAAAAATAAACACACCGGTGAATCGGCATCCCAAGTTGAAGTAGCCTCCCCTAAACGGAAAACTCCACTGTAACCTTTAATCATACCCTGATATCTGCGAGAAAAACCCAAGCCCTTAAGGAAAAATGGTGAATGTGCATGCCCAGGACAGAAAAAATCGCTCCTGTCCTAGCATGATATAACAAAAGCTAGAGAAAGGGTGATGAAGGACACTGCTGATATAGATATAGATTGGAATTGAAGAATTATTCCACAAAATTTAAACGCGAATGAACTTATTAAATAAAAATGCAGTTTAAGTGTAACAGACCCGTCTACCAATTTAGTGGCTTTCCCAACACAAACAATCAACAAACCAGTAGCCATTGGATCAAGTGTTCCAGCATGTCCCACCTTCATTCAAAACGAAAAATGTTATAATGAATTATCCAGTTGAACTGAAAATGTAGAAATGACATACAAGAACTGAAAATTCTGATATGACGTACAAGAAAAAAGAAAGTACCTTCTTGACCTTGACGAGCCGGCGGAGCTTTCCACACACTGTAAACGAAGTCCATCCTGTTTGCAACACCATAGCATCACTACGTTGACGTCAGATGCATCATAGGAATTTACCTTAAATGTTCAATTTCTTGCAAAGTTCTCCAAGGTATATACAGAGGTCCATGAATTAGATAAACAATTTTTGGTTCTCAGTTTTATAACAAGAAAAGGTGATAGTATATGAGGGAATTGGACGACATTGACAGGTGACAGTACTTGTGGAGAGATGCACGACATAAATCTTCACCCATCAGCTCTGACAAGGAAATGTTTCAAACACAAAGTTCGCATGATATCCTCAGAAACAAAATGTTGATTTTGAAAAGCTATACCGCCAGTTCTCTAAACCAATTGTCAATCTAATATTTGCCTACCAAATTCATGTCCATGTCAAGATAAGCAGCTTTGCTTCTGCCCAGTACTTCTCACTACAATCTACAAATATATTCGAAATTGAATGGACTACATTTAACTACTGTCTAATTTTAGCTTTCCAAATTTGGACTGAACTAGAAAATCCGAAGTTTTAATTTCAATGGTCTTTCAATCAACAGTGACATCAAGATATAACTATTCCGTCCAAGAAAAAAACAAAAAGGAAGAGCCTCAAGTTCCTATTCAACTTACCTTTAGGCTTATTTATCAAAACCACTGTCCCATTAGGCCCATCCCAACTTGGTGGAAGCTCAGCGCTCCTTGTAAGAAGATACGGCTCTCCAGTCCCAACTTCATTAACCTTGTTTGGAACTTTCTTCAAACACTTAAAGAACTCTTCCACCTTCCTCTCTGTAACATCCTTATTCACATCCTTCCCATAAGTCACTTCTCTGTTGCCCTTCTCCGCCTCCTCATCAAAGAATACCAGCCTTTTATCATCCTCTCCACCCACTTTTTCAATCTTTGCAATTTTCTGACTACCCTTACTCTTCTTATTTTTCCCACTTTGATTCCTATTGAAGTCTTTGGGATCAAGAAATGCCTTATCAAGACATTGATCAGGAAAATACTTCTTCTCCAATTGATAAACCATCTTGTAATGCTTATCCTTTTCCCAAGGATAAGCAAATGTATCATAAAAATACAACTCCTCCTCTCTCTTATGTAACCTATAAAACTCTACTACCTCAGGCTTCAATTCTACATAACCCTCTTCACCTTTTCTATTCTCTTCATCAGAGTCTGTCCCATACATCCTCTTCCTCCTCTTGTTGTAATACTTCCTCTTAGCCTTATCCATATCATCCCCGTTCTCCGCAGACAATTTCTGGTCGACCCACGAATCAAAACCAAGTTCTGAATCAGGATTTTGAGGCGAATCAGGATCAGAATAGCTCTCTGGCCCGTGTTTACTGACCCTGGCGGGTCGGCGTCGGGTTTGGGCTAGCGAGGACGGAGTGGGGCGATAGACAATCATCTCGTATTGAAGAGGGTATGGAGTTGAGGAGCTGGAGAACAGCTTTTGCGAGAGTGAGAACACGGGTGTGAAAGAAAGTTTGGGTTTTGATATGAACTGATAAAGACAGACTGAAGATTTGGTTGTTATAGGTGAAAAGATTGGAGCTTTGGGGGAGAAAATACGGAGGGAGAGTGACTTAGCCATAGATGATCAGGTAGACTCTCTTGGTGTTTGTTTTGGGGGGGTTTAGCAGTGTCAGTTACTCCACCCTGTAATCTCTCTTCCTCATCAGAAACAAGCAAGCCATTAACAACCATAAACCATAACACATGAACAAAAGACGACAAGGTTGTTTGTGTAAGGGTTATTATATGCATATGGACATGGCATTATAAAGCCTTGCACGATTGAAACTTCAAAGTTGTGGGGTAATTGTGAAACGTTGAGAGTAGTGAGGCAAGAAAATGAACAAGTAAAGATATGTTGGGGGATGAAATGAAGTGATCGTTGAAAAGAGTGGCTGTGTTGTTTTTTTTTTTTTTGGGTTTATTTCTCTATGTTTTATCAAATAAAATTAAGATTTGCAAGAAGAGGTGGCTAAGCCTTAGGCTTCTCTTGATAAAGCTGAAGTTAGACAAAGCCTTCCACTTTGGCCCATTCCTGAAAACTGATTCAAAAGTTTTGGAGGGTCATTTTTCTCACCCAAATTTCCCGCTCCAAAGCTTAATGGACCCATTAGCTGTTTTGGAGGAAGGTGACGAGTGG
>JAOSBK010000008.1:9804330-9819675 GCA_027568895.1 Erythroxylum shatona
TAGACAAAGCCTTCCACTTTGGCCCATTCCTGAAAACTGATTCAAAAGTTTTGGAGGGTAATTTTTCTCTCCCAAATTTCCCGCTCCAAAGCTTAATGGACCCATTAGCTGTTTTGGAGGAAGGTGACGAGTGGGAGCTTCGGCATGACGACGATGGCTTCACTTACAAGATCCGCAAGCGCCGTCGCCTCCTCTCCGACTCACAACCCCCCCACCCTCTTCCCGCCGCTGCTGACCCCCGTGCCGACGAGAAGCGACGGAGAGAACGCAAACGAAAGACCCTTGTGAAGCTCAAGTGCCGGTATGAGAAGGAGATTGAAAGTTGGGACCTTTTGTCGAACAATTTGCGTTCTATGCAAGAGAGAGCCAACGAGCAGCTTCAAGTTCATAAACAAGCGTCTTGTTTGGATCAAACACGGTCCTTCGAGGATCTCGGTTCGGAAGTCGAGTCGAGAAACGAGGATGCTTGTGGGTCTCTCGTAGATGAGCTCCTCTTGCAGGTAATTTTTGGTTTCTTATTGAGCGTTTACATAATTTGGTTTTTCCATGCCTGTATTCTGAAACGTTTTGATTGGATTTTGTGGTATTAGAGTTGATTTCGCTTAAGGATTAAACTTTTACATTCTTAGCATAGAGTTGCAACAAAAGTAATCGCCGGATTTTGCAACCAAGAAATGGGATGTTATGGAACTGCTTGAAATGTTATCAGTTGCGCTTGTTGGCAACCCATGCTGTCTACTGAATTTGTCCTAATGGAAGATGAGTTCATTAGTTCAGAGTAAATGGAATGAGAAGAAGAATTAATTTTCTTTGACAACAAGGGGAAGTGTTAGAATCTCATATATTTGTTTCTCCTGATCCTTTTTCGATTTTGCATGTGGAAGAAAGGGGATGGATAGAAATGAAAAGATTGTACTCTTGGTTGCAAAGGGTTCATAATGTCTGTTCATATGATGTTGATTTGCCTCCAATCTAGTATTTAATTTTCTCTTGCGAGAATGGAGAAGGAAAATGGAAAATTTGTATTTGTTCTGATGAAAATTTTGGTGGGATTGCAGGCAGAGGCTCAAGAAGCAATAATCTGTGATGTTTCGAACTTGTGTGATGTAGCAGAAGCAATTTGCAATGCTGAACAGGAACAGTTAGTGCAATCATTTATAAATCTGCCCATCTGGTCTTCGCCGCGTGAGCTATTGACATCACTCTGCGATGAATAACAAATGTGGCTCAACTCTTTTAGGGAAACATATGAACTGTGTAATTCTATCTTCAAAAAAGGTGTAGCCTAGTGCATGCTTGTAAAAGACTTCCTTTTCTTTTTTTTAGGTTTGTCCTTGAAAGGTAGTTGACAGTTAGAGCATATTATGATGATGTAGTCTAGTAGTAGTGTTGTAAGCTAGTCATTTGTTCTGAAGGTAATTGAAGGGAAGACGATAGCTACTGACTGCAAACTCTGGCGCACTATTTTGTACTTGTTTATTGATTTCTAAGAAATAAATATTACATTCTCATTTCCACCTCTTTATTACTATTAAATAAGACCTACAAGAATCAAGATCAGGTAACATTTTCAGAAGTTTCACCGTATCAACTTGAAAAAGCACATAATAATTAACCAATATGAGGAATTATTAGGTAGGAAATAAGGAATCAATGATGTATCCATCAAGAATAAAGGGTCAACAAAACCATAATATTCCATGAGGGAAAAAAGGTCATATGATATTTACGGGAAAGTTCTCAGCTACCAACACTCCTGAGAAGTTATTTATTCAGACAGGGCCTTCAGATCATCAGCATTTAGACACGACGGAACAACTTTAACAGGTTCAATAACAAATCCAGCTTTCTTGCAAGCATCTTCCAAAAGTTTTACTTGTGGAGGCCCGTCGGGGCAGAACACAACCACAGCTCCACCACTGCCTGTAAATTTTGAAGCAGCACCTAACCTTCTGGCCACTTCCACCATTTCTAAGTTTAGTGCACCAAGACACTCATCCCCAAACATGCTCCTGTAGAGGTTGTCATGCAAAATAGTTTAGTAGCCTTACTTAAATAATATGTAGCATCACGCAAAACAAGATGCAGCACTCTTCCAGGCCATAAAATTTTATACCAAAGCTACTATCCTCCATTGCACAATTTTGTTATCATTTTTGTCACAATATCTGAAATTCTGTGGCACGAACCTTCTGAGGTCAAAATTACGATTCATCAGGTCTACAAGTTTGGTATGATTCTTTTCAAGGATAGCAGTTCGTCCTTGTAAAGCTAGATCTGCAACTTCAGACATTGATTTTATAATGAATTTGTCTCCATCAAGCCACCTTTGTTGCACCGTGCTATGCACCTGCATGAGCAACTAATCTATTAGAACTCATGCTCAGGATTTTTGTATCATAAAGCTCCTTTTTCAGAAAACTGAAACTATGCATAGTTGAGAACATTCTTTTTAGATAAATCATGTAGATCTGAATATAGGCAAGTCCAGATACATTATAGGGCTAGGTGAGAGTTTATAAGGTCCTCTCTTAATCTCTCATGCACAAAAACATACCTCTTGGAACACTTTGAGACTCAAATATCAGAGAGAGGAAAGGAAGAAGAAAAAGGCATAGTGAGAAGCTGACCTTTCCAGAATCACTTGGATTCTCAGCATAAATGAGATGGAGAGGAGGAATAAGATTAATATCCATGGGCATGTAGATGCCATGACCCAACTTATCCATATGTTCCTTGGCGAAGTCCTACAAGAACCAGTGCGTGATACAAATGAGATTTTTTTATTGCAGTTAGTTTGCATGTCTATACGCAGTCATATACCATGTAAACAAGGCCTCCATAGACTTGTGCCACACGATCTTGAAGGCCAGCAACAATTCCTAGTTCTTTTTCAGCATTAAGCACCAGAGTAGGCCTGACTTCTACTTTTATTAATTGCCTCACGCTGTAGAAGTCTATAAGGCAGTTTAAGGTTGCACACACAATTGCGCTTGAACCTGAAAGTCCTGTCTGAAATGTCAAACTACAACTTAAGCCATATGTTGTAAATAATTAAGCCAAGTATTAAAACAAAGGAAATCCAAAAAAAAAAGAAAAGGCAAAACAATCTGTTCTGTTTTCTCTCCCCGATTCAAAACAAACATGCAAATTCACGACACATCTATAAGCAGCAGATCAACATAGAAAGGTTAGAGCTTTAAAGCTACATACTTTCCCTGTCTCCTTTCACCACTGTTATAAATTACAAAGTTAGTAATGCAACACAAAACAAAGATCATTTTGAGTACTAGGATCCCATTATTTATTTCATAAATATAAGTACGGCAAAAACATATAAACTGCAATAGCATCCTCAAAATAAAACCTACTGCAGAACTATACATTAGAAGCACGTATGTCACAGAATCATAGATAAATAAAAAGCACAAATCACCAAAACGGAAATTGATCCAAGTGTGTTTGAAGCTCAACCTGGCGAGGAATATTAGTGTCATATGATAGGGTGAAGTTTCCCTTGTGAAGATCAATCTTGTTCTCCTTGCAATAGTTGTAGAAAACTTTACAAATTGCCATCAGCAATCGCACACCGCCATAGTAACCTTCACTTTGCAACCGGTTCACCTATAAGTGGAAGAAGGTTTTTCAACAACAAGCAACTGTTCCACAGTCATATACTGTTTGTTACAAATAGAACTGATAAACCAAGATTTGATATCATAACAGATAAGTTCTGGCTAGAGGGGAGGACTGAAAAATAGATACATTATTGCAACGCAATTCACAGCCATTCCATTGGGTTGTTTTCTCCCGCCATTGACAATAAATTTGGTAATCTTAATAAGCGACATCGATCAAACATTTTACTACAAACTATTGCACGATCAAATTGGTTTAGTTGGTTCTTGAAAACACCGTAACATCAAAGACTAGTGTAGCACGAAAGTAAACTCTTAACTCTGTATCTGGCAATGTACAGAAAATTCATATTACCTCAAAACGCACAAAACCATCCAATGCTTTTAATTGGTTCTTCCAAATTATAACTCCTGATCTATTATAAACAGTTCTGAGTCAATAAAGTTGTAAAGATTTTAAGCTAGATCGTGCTATATGGGAAATGCACAGATTTCCCCCTAAAGACAACAATTAGGTAAATGAATCAAAGTCAAGAAAATAAAACAAAATCCCGAAATAACGCAACAGAGACAGAGAGAGAGAGAGAGGAAGGAACCAGATGATCAAGAGATGAGAATTGGACGAGATCGTGCTTGGGATGAGGCTTGATGAAGAGGTCATCAGAAGGCTCCAACTTGACGGCAGCCCAGAAGTTTCCGAGACTAAAAGAGATTGTCCGGCCATAGTAAACATCGCTTGGATTGCCCAAAAGACCAACACGAGCATAAGCTTTGTGCTCTATAACCCCAGTATGATCCATCCTTGTTTCAACTTCTCTCCCGCCTAAGATACACAGCTTATCCGACTCAACCTTCCGTTCCACTTATTAAGATTGATGGCAGAGAGAGAATTCTAGCACTCCTCAAAAACAATAATCAAGTCATTTTTCTATATACGTTCAGATACGTGATAACGAAGTGTCCCGCAGCACTTGATTTGATGTTTTAACGAATTACAGCAATAATTAAGCACTGTAGAATCAAATAAAAATAATACAGACGCCCGTTGTCCTCATCCAGCATGCCACGGCTCTGTTCAACAGTAACAGACATGCCTAGTCTTTTAAGCAGTGTCCTCATCTTTTTAATGCATCCAATTTCGATATGGGGTTGACGCTATCATATTCATAATGCTTTGCTTGTTAAGATCCACTATAATGGGTAATGAGGATAACAGAGCTGATACGCCGGAGTTGGCTTATCATTGTTAGTCAAGAGTGTCGGAAGCAATTTGAGGTGACATTAAAGATAACGAACAGACAGGTAAATAATTCAGCACATAAGAATCGATATCAATCCAGCTAGGAACAACAAGGTTAGACTCCCAGGTCTCAACTGTGAAGTATTTAGTAGTTTAGTAAACTGTACAGTTCACCCAGAAATGTACAGAGTGAGTTCTAAGAAAGGAAGAAAAATAAAGAAATTTAAATATCAGCAGCAAACTATTATTAGTCTAGTCTTCAACATCCTCTTCACCATCTTCTGGCAGCCCCATGTCATCTCCAATTCCTTCCAGCAATTTGTCAACATCCTCACCTAGCTCCATTAGCCTTGAACTCAGTTTTTCAACCTTACTCTGCTCTTGGCCAAGGCAGACTAGCAGATCATTCAGTTCTGCCTCGCTCTCCTTCTGTGCTTCTTCCCTAGCTTCTGCCTTTATTGCCTCCACATCTGGGGGTGATGAAGCTCCTCCACTTTTCAAACCTTTCACCTCTTTTTCCAAATGGAAGTTGGCCTGTTCAAGACTGTTGTACGCATCAGAGAGGCTCTTCAGATCAGATTCCATCTTTGCAGCTAAGTTCTGGTACATGGATGCCTCAGATTCAATTTTGGCCTTTTCGATCTTTAGCAACTCTACCCGTTGAGATGCTTCTTGAAGATTCCTTCTAAGTGTCTCCACCTGAACTCTATCTGAACCCACCCTTTGCTCGGGTTGAGTAGAGTTGCCCCCACCAATTTTAGCCAAATCCTCAGCCAGAGTAGCATTTCCACCAAGAAGACTCTGAAACATAAACATGTACTGTCATGAGTATTTTTAAAATTCTTACTCCGTCCGCTAGTAACAGTCAGCCAATGCAAAGCACTTCAAATAAGTGCCACTTAGATGTCCAACCAATTAAACATAATGGCATGTGGTGATTGACACATATTCATGGTAGAAGGCTATTTCAACTAATACTCGTCAGAAAATGCAAAGTCTAAATGCTAGTATATGATATTCTAACATCAGGATGTCAAGTTCAAGTTCATAACGCTACATCATTCCATTTCCTCCCACAGACGACTAAATTGCAATCATATGTTATTCTGTAACGAACATCCACAGTGCATTTAGTTTTGCATGCAAAAAAGTACCTGTATCTCAGAGCACTGCTTCTCTACAAAAGATTTTAGCCTCTTGATATAGTCTCTGTCATTTTCTCCACTCTTCTGCTCCAATTCTGCAGGCACAATAGCTACCTCATTCTTGGGTCGACTATACACATCTACAATCATTTCCCTGATATCTGCCTCTAATCTCTTGATGAACTCGACAAAGTATGTGTCAAACATTGACGAAAGAATGGGATGATCCACATTCTTCTGGTCAGACGAATCCTGCTCATCAACATCTTCAATCTCTGCCATACTAGCAGCAGCAGATCTCGTCTGTGGTTTATGAAGCTGTGTAGGCTTTGTAGAAGAAAAGACAAAGCTTTTCATCATTTCATCAAACTTGAGAAAGTATGAGGTAAGACCAACTTTCTGACTCACAGCATCAACTACAGTATAAGCATCCTTTCCACTCTCCTCGGAGCTGTTGAAGATCACACATTCACCCAAAAGAATTGCTGCCAAGCCCCTTACAGACACAGTTGTAGATGGATTAGACACCAATTCAAGTAGAAATGTAAGGTGGGGACGAGAATCCAGGAAACATTGAACTGCACTCGGGCAACGAGCTAGCCAGGTAACCAGCAATTTCAAAATAATTGCGTCTACGTATGAGTTCCCTTTTGTACCTGGCTTTCCATCCTTACTTTTAATGTTGGAGGAAAGGGCCAAGTACTTCACCATGCGATGCATTAATGGCTCTGGCGGTCCCAGTGATGGAGAAGGTGACTCTAACTCAATTCTCAAGGCCTGCAAAAATTAAAAAAAAAACACAGAATAGGTAAGTTTGATTTTCATTTAGTTATTTCCTTTATGGAAAAGCAAAGTATTCTGCTCATTTTTCTCCAGCGGTAATGGAGTTTATAATTCAATCCAGGTACATTGTCTATACTCATACTCTTTCTACATTAATTTCAGCTACTGAATATAACTTTCCAACTCATAAATCCTAGGCCTAGGCAATCACAATCATATGCAAGTCCGAAGTTAGACAGTGATTAACAACCCAAACCAATACAAATGCCATGCAGCATTCTTCCTTAACAACTGCAATATCTTGATGATGTGTCCCAGGTGGATGCAAAAAGAGTAGATAAATTGCATACCCTTTCTTTGCATGGAACATTGTCCTTCAGTATGTGAGAAAGTACACTAGCAGCCCTGCAACAAGTCTGAACTGAAGAACATTAGTCAAAAGTTTCAAGCAACTAGCATGAATAAGAATATTTAGTTTCCATCCAGAACTGATATATGCTTGTTGTTACCTCGAGATCACCATCGGATTCACTCAAAGTAAGACCATGTAATAACATGCTGCAGGGCACCATCAAAATCATTTCAACATACATCCCACTCAAAGTAGTTTAATAAATAGAAAAAGGTGGCACTAATGCCCCTAAAATAAACGAACCTTCCAAATGACATGTTAACATCCTCCTCTATAGGAGCATGAGTCATTGAATGAGGTTGAGGGATTAATGTGGATGCTAACATCATTTGACCATCGGCATTCCTCTGACCAAATGTACAACATGAAATTTGACACAAGCACACTGGAGCACATAAGTTGCAGATTCTAGCCAAGTACAAATTAAACATACACAAGCGGAAAGGATTCTTTTAATAATCAAGATTGACGATTGTAAGAGTAACTATATGAATCAACCTCACAAAAGCTCTTAAAAACATGATCTGCTGCAATGAACTCCTGCATGCTTGATGTTCGCAAAATGATGCGAAGAATCGAGTTCAGAGCAGGTTCTACTTGTGGCTCTTCACCAAGAACTTTGCTTGCCAGTGCTTCAAGATTTTTAGGATGTCCAGCAACCAAATCACCAACATATCGCAATGCCTACCAAAGTGATGATGATTTAGTATAGAAAGAACGATAAAATATCCCAGAAACTTGCTCAATACTTTAGCACCTGCACCCCATGAACTACTAGGAAAGCATCATTGTTACAACATGCCAAACATATAATTATTATACAGTTTCAGTCATGTACGATTGCTGAAGGAAAAACTTACTGCACAACGTATAGGAACGGGAGCCCATCGACTTTCAACCCCCAACACTAGAAGATAGTCCAACAACTTTTTCTACAACACCCAACACAATTTTATGAATAAATAACTGCTCTAATATCAGCAATTATAGTTAATAAAACATACATAAGCTTGCCCAAACCTGAACCAGGGCTGTTATGTTGTTAAGCTTATTGGCCTCTTTTGTAGGGTCACATTCTGTTCCTCCCAGCATTAGCAAGTTAATGGTGTCTAGTGCACTGAGTATATTAATTGTCTACTGGCATACATTTGTTCCAAACAAGAAAAATCACCAGTAAATCTTGTGCAATAGAATGCTAAAACTTCTGCATCATCATAACACAAAACAACAAATCATGTACATTTGAATAACTAACCTTCTGTTGTGTAAAACTATACGCAGATCCCCGAAGCTTCAGAATTGATATTAAAGCATCAAAGCCAACAGTCTCCCTCAGCAGTATCTACACCAATGTCAAATCAGCAAAATGATAAGAATCACACATCACCAGACGTGACAAAAGGTACACACCTGATTAGATGCATTGTTACGAATAAGGTTGTTCAACAACTCCAAACAGTCCTGGACAACAATAAGCAAAAAAGTCCATTAGCACAAGCAACAGATCAATTCATTTTCCAATGCGGAGGAAAAATAATGAAGTTTTCATGGAAGGAACTTCTAAGAGCCTTCAATTAATAAAAACTGCTGTGTGTCTTAAGATGATAAGTAGTAAAAAATGGGAAAAATGAAAGAAAAGAGTTCTTACGGAAAACATATTGGAGCATGTGTACCTATAAAAGTTATCGCGAAATTTACCCAAAAATAATTTCAGAACCATACTAAAAATTATTATAACCTACAAATTCCACAATGTAACAGAAGATGCAACATATGAACATTGTAGTTTTCTAGCGACTTCTCAGTTAAAGCAGTACATAGGAGCCAACCAGATTAGAAGTACAGCCAGCCTTCACTTTCAACATCATACCAAATGTTCAGGTAATGTGTCAAAAATTAGATTCTCAAAGTAAGTTGCTCAAGTCATCAACCATCACATATAGAAGTTGAAACTACACAAATCCAAATGAAGAGACTGAAGTTCCAAGGGAATATGAAGTAACCTTGACAGTATAGCAGGCAGTTTAACACACAAAATGGTAATGTATAAGAGATCAATAATGATCCACCAGCAGGAAAGCTCAACAAGTTGAAAAGAGCAACCCATTCAATTTGAAGGAACTTAATTACCTGTACAACAACGCCACCATCTGACCCTCCTTCCTCTTTAATAATGCTAAATATTTTATCAAATGCACCTTCAAAGACTACAATTTTTTGGATTTCCTAATAATCAAACTGGCCTGGTTAGTGAGGAATTCCAATACAGATGCAGGGGGAAATATCGGAGTCAACACAAATTGAGAAAAAATTGTCACCTCAGCTTCCCGAGTCAGGTAAGTAAGAAGCAGCAATGCTTCATTTCGTATAACCTAGCAAGTAGAACATGAGTATTTTCAGGGCATGAATGTAATAAAGTTAAAGGATAAGTCAGCAGGAATGATTCAACAAAAAGAACTTGCACCCACAACTCAATACTTTTTCATGCATCCCCATTTTAACGTCATTAAGAAAAACAGTTTGCATCTTTTCCCTGATGACTTCATTTGTAAACAAAGACACTTGACTAACTGCAGAAATATCTCCCAGGAAAAAGCAAATAGCCATGTTAGAAGTAATTGGACAATCAATATTTTTCAACAAATGATTGTTATACCTCACGATCCATAAGCATATCCATTAGCCGAGTGATTCCACGAGGAATGGTCAGAATGGCTTCCTGTAACCTGAAGAGTACTCAGCAAAGTTCTTTCCAACATAGTTAAGGATTATCATAAATTTAAGAAAAGAAGAATGACCTTTTACTCTTAATTCATACCTGTTTTGTGAGTTTGAGAGAAGGGCTGTCAAAATTTGAAGAGAATAATATCGTATATAGAAGTCCTCTTCTGACTGAAAGTACCAATGGAAGCAGTAATAAGCATGCATTACAAATAGCGGGCTAATCGCCTGAACAAATTAAATGAACTCTCACCAGCAAACTCAGTAGAAGAGATATGTTGTCTGCTTCTTGGGAAAGTAAATCTGTGTTCATTAAAGCCGGTTGAACCTCATTCTTTGATTCTTTTGCATGATCAATCGGTGTCAAAGCACTTACAAGAGTTTCTAAGGCACCTCTAATCTACAAAAGGTAGCATGTATGTTTTACCATGCAGTGAAACACATGCAAACATTTTTTATGAAGCAAAAGAAATGCAGGACTAGAAAGTTGCAGGACCATTTCAACGTCATCTCGTTCTTCCTTTAAGACACTCATAAGTACAGGAAATCCTGCAAGAAATACAGTCTAAGAATGTAATGACTAGAATTAGGCAAAGATAAGCATTGTCAGCATAAATACAACAATCTGTACCCATAGCCCCAAATGCCAGCTGAGCTCCACGACTTTCTGCCACAATAGACTGGAGCTCAATCATGGCATTCCTCCTGTCCTCTGCCAGCACACCATTGCTTATTCGGTCTAGCAGCCGCTCAACATAGCTACCGAAAAAAGGCAAAAAGGATATTCTTGTATCATCCACAGATACATACAAAGAGAATCATCAAGGAAAAGATTGGCACAAACCTTATCCATCAAAATAGAGGAAAGGAAAACGAAAAGCACAAAATCAAAGATTTCCAAAATATCATTCGTTATCCTCTCGTATGAAAAATGAGCATGCCTCCCAATCAAACTCAATAACACTCACTAGTATACAGCACCAGAAATTGATCCGTAATCACAGTTAACATAAAAGGCAAAAAACGTTAACGGTGTCCAACAACTTTCAGATGTTCCCAACTAGCATAATTCCTCTGAGCATATTAGACTATGGAAAATATTTCAACCATCACAACTGCCAATAAAAGCAGAGACCAATCTACCTGTCCTCATTGGAACTCGAGTTCTCATTGCCAAAAACAAGCCCAACGACTCCCTGCAGAAGTAAAACATTAATCCAATCAGTTCAAGGTCCACACCTGGGCTCCATTCGGATCATCAATTCCGAAGATCACAAAAAAAAAGGATAAGAGAAACACAGCCGTGAATGAACTTAGAGCACACAAAAACCAATATTCCCAGATAATTGCAATTAATCAACGAACAGAACAAGAGAAAACAATCAAGAGTGAGAGAGAGAAAGGATCCACCTTATACCCAGATACCAAATCCATCTCAGAACCTCAACTGAGTCCGCTCCGCGATTATAGCTAACACCAGAAGAGAAAAACGAAAGTCAACTAAAAAAAATCATGGGGGTAGATTGAAACGTAAAAAAGGATGGTCGAAATTAGCATTGGAGGAGGCACCGAAAGAAACAGTAAGTCCCAGTGAAGAGAGTCCCAATGATAAGCCGAAAGAAAGCGATCCCGTGTTGTGATGGATCGGAGAGGAGCGTCGTTTTCTGGTGACAGATACAATCTTCGCCCTTTCGGCCCCATGGACTTCAAGTGAATGATGGGCTTTTGTTTATCAAGTCCAAAAACTTCTTATATTAAAATATTACTCAACCGGGTTTAATAATCTTTAGGTTCAAATCATTTGTTCTCGTTATTTTGTTCCAATTATATTCTACACTTAATATAACATTGTTTTGTAGTAAAAATCACATCGTATTATCTGCAAAACCTATAAAATGATATCGTATTAGACGCCGAACAAGACTGGAACAAAGTTATTAGAAACGGAGATTTGGTCCCTAATCTTAACCCCATTCCCAGTGGACTTTGGAGTTAGTTTCATCAATAATTAAAAAATTGAACCGAATTGAACGGTTCAACTGTTGAACTAATCAATTATTTGATTTAGTTTTTAATTTTCTTATTTGATTTATTTTAATAACACTTATTATTAAAAATTTATTAATTTAATAATTTAATAAGTCAGTTTTTATAAATTGTCTTAAACTAATTAATTTTTATTTAACATTTTCTCTTTTTAATGAAACTTTAACTAACGATAGTCTTCTTCAATCTTATTTCAAATTCTTTAATTTTACTCAGTCTTTAACTAATTTTATGACGATTTAATATCAATTCAGTTTTTAAACCTTAAACCACATGTCTTATTGGTTAACTTTCGATCCAACTTTTAAAAAAGAGAATCACTTAAATGGTGGGCATATAATTTATCTTATAATAAAAATTTTAAATTTTTTTAATATTAATCAAAAGTATTAAAAATGTATAGTCCATGGTTATAACCCAAGTTGACGACATTAACTAAAGGTTTACATGGGAGAGGGGGAGGAATTCGGATGGGTGGACGAGGGAGAGGTTGGATAGAGCAGTTGTCTCGATGGCTTGGTTTGCTTTGTTTCCTAGTGGGTTGGTGTCGACGTTGGCAACCCCGATTTTAGATTATGAGCCGATTTTAATTGATTTTTTGGGTGTACAATTGGCAGCTAGGAGGTGGAAGTTTATATTTAATAATATATGGTTGAGGGACCAGGGTTTGCGTGGGGTGGTTGAACATAGTTGGCAGAGTTATGGTGGGAGTGACATTCTCGATAAAAGGGTTGCTTGTTGCATGGCTCTTGAGAGGTGGGGTAGTGAGTGAAATGGTGAACTGGTCTCACGTAAAAAAGAGCTTCATTGGCAACTTCAAAATTATAGAGGTAATAGAGATGGAGTGGGTTGTGACTTATATGATCAGGCCAAGCTTGAACTTAGTGGGATTATGAAACAGGAGGAAATTCATTGGAGACAGAGAGCAAAAGTCTTTTGGTTAGAGAATGGAGATAGGAATTATCGATTCTTTCACGCGATGGCTAGTGAGAGGAAGCGACAGGATTGTATGTTGGGATTGAAGAATGACATGGGAGAATGGGTTAGAGATAAGGCAGAGATGGGGATAATGGTGGTTGATTATTTCATGTCTGTGCTTAGGGAGAGTGTGACGTCGGGTGAGGCTTTGGGGGAAGTGGTGGGTTTACTTCCACGCAAAGTGGGGGAGGTCGAGAATGAGAACCTAACGGGGCCTTTTATCATGGAGGAGTTCAAACAGGCTGTATCTCAAATGCATCCGGATAAATCACCAAGCCTGGATGGATATAATCTTGCTTTTATCAGAAACTCTGGGATGTAGTGGGACGAGATGTATTCGAGAGTTGCACGGCATGGCTTAAGCAAGGTACTTTTCCCGACACACTTACTGATACTAATATTGTGTTAATTCCAAAGAGTTCATCTCCTGAAACTCTGAAGGATAATCATCCTATCTCTTTGTGTGACGTGCTTTAAAAGATTGTCTCCAAAGTTCTTGCTAATAGGCTTAAGAGCATCTTGCCTGATATTGTGTCAGAACGTCAATCAGCTTTTGTGCCGGGGAGACTGATTACGAATAATGTGCTAATTGCTTTTGAGTTAGTGCATGGTTTGAAGTGGGTCACTAGGGGCAAAACCGGGTAGGCGGCACTTAAAATTGATATTAGTAGGGTATATGATAGAGTGTGTTGGAGGTTTTTAGAGGCAATTATGGGCAGGTTGGGATTTTCTGATAAATGGGTACACTGGATGATGATGTTTATGATAGGGGTGACTTATAATGCACTGCTCAATGGCACGAAGGTGGGTCCTATCGTGAGTAGGAGGGGTCTTAGACAGGGAGATCCACTGTGACCATATTTGTTTATTTTGTGTATGGAAGATCTGACAGCTTTATTTCAAAAGGCAGAGGCTAGGGGCTGGATTCATGGGTGTCGGGTTAGTAGAAGAGGTCCTAGTGTTACTCACTTGCTTTTTGCGGATGATTCCTTGTTCTTCTTTAAGGTGGGAATGTAAGAATGTGCCCAAGTAAAATTGATTCTTCAAAAGTATGAGATGGCATCGAGTCAATCAATGAACTTCCAAAACTCTGGGATTCTGTTTAGTCCGAATGTACCCAATAGTTTGAAGTCTCACATGTCATCCATCTTGGGTGTCTTTTTGGCTATGGAGCATGGGAAGTATCTAGGGCTGCCTTCGTTAGTGGGCAAGGGTAAAAAGGCTATTTTTAACTACTTAAAGGATAGATTATGGAAGCAAGTGAATATGTTGGACCCCGAACTTTTCTTGAAATTTTGCAAAATAAATTGACAATAAATGAGGAGCTTGTGGTGAATCTAGAGAAATGTTCCTCATTGTCTCAATTTCATAATGACACCAAAATTATTTAATTTGGTTCACTACTCCAAAAGTTATACTCCAAACATTTCGGATTATTTTTATGCTAAAATATTTTCCTGCTATTTACTTCCATCCGAAAATTGATATTCTTAAAGACTAAATTGAAACTAAATTTCTTCAGAACATTTGTAGCCCTATTTCTCTTGTTTAATCGAAATTAAGAATCACCTCATTTGGATGACTAGAGTAAAGGTTATAGCTAAAACATTTTCAGCTTTTACTAATCCAAGACTAAACACTATACCCAAATTCAATTCAGAACTTGAAAGTCTTAGAGTCTGAATTGAAATTCATTCCCTTAAGATAACTTGTAGCCCCATGTCTCTAGTTTATTTTTCAATAAGAATCAACTCAATTGGATCTCCACAGACCAGGAATTTACTAAAATACTGAACCATGTTCAGAAAATTTTCCAACTCATTTTGATTAAATCGATCTCTTTCAATTTAATCTAAAAAATCCACAAATTTCCCATAAATAGGTAGAGGGATGTCTTAGGAATCCAATGCTTTGAAAATCAAGTCAATCGGATGTCGGACAAAAAAGATATAAACAAAAGATTGGAAGAGGGTCAGATTAGGAAGGAAAACAATAAAACCAAAACGGCGTCGCAGGGGGGAGAGGTTGCGCTAAAATGGCAACGTCTCGCGAGGGGTGCACGTTAGGCACGCGCTCGCGATCGCTCGACGAGTTCTCGATTACGAGCTCGTCGCGATCGCGAACTACGTCTTTTCCTCCATTTTGTTTCTCTCAAATTTCCAAAAATCATAATTTCTGATCCAGAGCTCCAAATTTTACAAATTTGGTATCAATGGAAAGCTAAAAGGAAGCTCTACAACTTCCATTAAGAACTTAAAAACCAATTCCATCTCTAAAGAGGTCAAAATCCTAATCAAAGTTTCTATCCCCATTTAATGCCACCCTAAACAGTATCACAACTTCTAAAATTTCTATCTTTCAACTCCAAGGTCCAAAAATGTC
>JAOSBK010000008.1:9820410-9835415 GCA_027568895.1 Erythroxylum shatona
ATTGTCTTAGGAATCCAATGCTTCAAAAATCAAGTCAATCGGATGTCGGACGGAAAAGATATAAGCAAAAGATTGAAGAGGGGTCGGATTTGGAAGCAAAATACCAAAATTAGAAGGAAGCAAAACGGCGTCATATGACACGCAAGGGAGAGAAACAGCAGAAAAACTGCGTTGCATGAGGAAAAGGAGCAGATGAAACGGCGTCGCAAGGGCCAAAACGGTCGTGCGCGAGCGCTCGCTGAAATAACTGTTTGTTGTCGAGGGCCGAGAAGAAGGTCATGCTTAAATCTGTGGCATAAGTCATCCCATTATATTGTTTGAGTGTCTTTATGCTACCTATCTCTACATGTGACGAGATTCAATGGATGATGAATTCTTTTTGGTGGGGGAGGAAGTCGGATGGGCGGAGGAACATTCATTGGCGCTCATGGGAGCGTATGTGTGTGCGAAAGGAGGAAGGTGGCTTAGGCTTTCGAGAACTACACTGTTTTAATATTGCACTTCTTGGAAAGCAAGTATGGCAACTTCTTTGTCATACTGATACTCTTCTGTATCGAATTTACAAAGCCAAATATTTTTAGAGAGGGAATGTTTTGTCAACTAGATTAGGGTCCAATCCAAGCTTCACTTGGAGAGGTATTTTCCAAGCCTGCGATGTGGTGAAGCATGGTTTTCGTTGTTTGTTAGGAATGGAAGAGACATTTAGGTGTTTGTTGATCCTTGGCTTCTGAGGGGGAATGGGAAATTCTATGTTGTAGTTTCTTCCGAATGGGAGGGGATGGAATCAGAATATGATGCAGGAGTTATTTTTAACCGAGGATATTTGAACCATCTTGACCATTCCGGTGGGGAGGAGACACCATGACAATTGTCGTATTTGACATTATTCCCGTGATGGTTGTTATACAGCAAAGTCAGGTTATCAGTTGAGTTTGAATTACGCAGGAAGGGTGCATGGGAGAGTGGAAGGGGATTTTTGGGGGGAAGTTATGGAAACTAACCATGCCTCCTAAGCTTAAAAATTTCACGTGGAGAGCTTTGCGAGGCATTTTACCCATATATTACAAGCCGGTACAGAGACATCTGAACATCAGCGTTGACTGTGTCCATTGCGGGGAAGCGGAGGATGTTGACCATGCTCTACTCTTTTGTGAGGAGGCTCAGTCAATGTGGGCTCGTTGGAGAGGTGGCAGTAATGTGCGAGTGAGGGTGAGTTTTAACCGGTAGTTTGCGGAAGTGTGTGAGAGGGAGTCGACAGTACAGGTGATTCAGTGGTGCTCACTAGCTTCAAAACTATAGCAGGCACGTAATGATCGAATTTGGGCAGTGGAAAGGTACTCCTCTTTTGCTCTATATCGCATGGCGTTGGGTTATATTGATGATTGGCAACAAGCAAATATGAACCGACCCATACCAGCCCGTACAATAGAGGGGAGTGGGGTAGTGGATGAGGCACAACTTGATTGGTTGTGCTGTTAATGGTGCAACTTTTGTGGAGAGATGTCCATATGGCTATAGGGTTGTATGCCAAGATGGAGAAGGAAACTTCGTAAGAGCAATATCTGGTCATTTTGTAGGGCGTTGTAGTCCAGATGTGGTTGAAGCTGTGGTGCTATGGGAAGCATTAACTTGGGTCTTGCCTCTTTGTCATGGTCGAGGGAATTTTTACTTAGATGCCCAATAACTAGTTTCTGCTATAAATAGTTTTAACGATGACTGGACTAAATTTAGTATATTCATTTTGAAATATAAACAATTATTAAGTGCTAAATCTGAGATCAAGGTCTGTTGGGTTCGTCGGCAAGCCAATGTAGAGGCTCATAACTTAGCAAGGGTCTCACATTTATATGCTAGCCGTTGTAGTTGGGATTTCCCCCTAACTTCTGATTTAATGATATTGAAATTAGCTTTGTTTTAAAAAAAAACTAAAGAATACCTAACAAGACATGTCAAATAAGTAAATTTAAAATAAAGAATTTATAAACATTTTACTTTCTTTCTCTATAATTCTAAACCTAGCAGCCTTCATTCTTTGTAACGTACTCACAAGAAAGATTGATGATTGCCATCTTAAGTCAGCACACTCAGCACTGTTATCACTACACCATTGTTACAATCACCTCCTCTTCTTTGTAACCTAACGTAAGCACCACCGCCATCACCACTTTTTCTTTATAATTGCCACTATGACCTTTTCTTCTGTATCTCTTTAAAATCTATAGTATTGAAACTTTTGTTCTAATAACGACTCATCTTGTTGATAGTTAGTATCCATTTTAAACTCCAATGTTAGACAATCTTCATTTTCCTTCCTTCAATAGAATTTCTACACATGTTTACTATATCTATTGGTTTATATAGAAAACACTTTTGCAAGTTATAGAAATCAATGTACGAATGCATACATGAAGCTAGAATAGTATCTTCTTATCCTAAAATTGGATATTCCCTTCTCTTCTTTGTTTGAATTATACATATTTTTATAAAAGCAAGTGGCCTTAAAAAGGTGTATAATGCTAAAGTTTGATTAACTGAGTTATAAAATAGATAACTAGTTGCTTTATAGATGAAGGACGACTAATATGTACAAGCTCTTTAAAGTATCGATTGTTAGCAAAACATAAGACCACTCTCTCGTATATGGCAAAGAGGTTTTGCATAAAAAAGATGGAACTTTACATCCTACAAGCAAATAGCTAACTACTTTAAGACATTCATAAGTTATTATCTCATGTTTATATGCTATTGTAAGGTCTTGATGTTGGAGTTCTCTATATAGCTCATGCAATCATAATAAACAAAATTTAATTTCTCTTATAGATTTAGATCAATTTATTAATTTAAGGAATATTAACCTAAATGTGCTTGGTAATGGTAGGGTTAAATTATTAACAATATATGCATTCGATAACTATATATCTTTTCTTTATGTTGATACAAAAGATGCACGAGCTACTCATTCTTTAATTGTGTTGGAAACTAATACTCCCACTTTTCGTAATATAGATATTATTAAATTTTGAATTTTATTATGAAAGGGTGTTAGAAAGATATAGCAACAACAAATATATGGGAGCAAGATCAAAAAGAAGAAGGATATGAGTATTGATATGCAATAATTAAACTACCATAATATTCAAGTCTATTAGAAGCATGGTTATAAGAATCTTACGTAATATTACTCCAATATTGGCAATGATCATGAAACTAATACACAATAGAATATGGGTGATTAAAGAAGAGTTATTCCAAGTTGAGATGGACCAAGATGATGAAGAATTCTTTGTTAAGGATATGAGTACAATTGGAAATGATTCATCTAGAGAGGAAGTATATGCAATTAATAATGAAGATATTTAACTACGAGAGCAGATAAGAAGAATTATGGCATGAAGGTTTAAATTTGACGATGATGAAGGCATTTTTTAGCATAAGACTGAAATTATTCGCAATATTGTATTAGAGACATTTAATAGATTCATTTCTAAAACTCGTACAAAAAAGTTTGTTAGAAAAAGGGATAAAGGTAAAGAATCACAAAATCATGACATATTAAGCTAGGTAGTAGTAGTTATAAGATAAAATTGTTATGAAGTTCGTCATAATAAAAGAGGGGGCAAAATTAATATCAACCTTCGGGATAACCTAAAATTAAATGGTAATTATATGTCTATTTTTATCTACACTCATTCAAATATTGTTTAAAATATCAAATTGTTAATTATAAAGTATACATGTATAATACAGCAAAAACGAGAAAGGACACCAAAAAATCAAATATCTTAAGCTATGTAATTAGAAGACCTAGACAATCATGATCTACATGGTCAAATACTGCATCATATATCTTACAAAAAGAAAAGAGTGTAGTTAGTAAATACTTACCTTTATTTACTAATTAGTATCAAATTGTTTAATATCAAAACTATTTAGGTTTTACAAAAAAGCTCAAGAATATATAGTAACATTTTAAAAAGTTAGCAGAAATACTTATTTTTTGATTTATCACTTAAATATGTTTGTGTGCCAATTATCTATAAGTAAATCATTAGTGCTAGCATTGTACTTTATATTCATGATGTTTTATAGATGAGTAGAAGTCAATTCCAAGTACTTAAACCTCCAAGAAACAATGCAAATACAACTAAACCTTCTCAAAATACAACTACAAATACAAATGCAAACAAACCTTATAGCTTGAGGAGAATCAAACTAAAGGCAAAAAGATAAACATTGAGAAAACCTTATGTTAATGATGATTAATCTACTACATATTAAGCCATGTATCTCTTGTAATTTAGTTGAGACTGCAGATTAAATCATGTTCAATCCTCTTAACTATATTGTGTTAGACGTTATATTTCTTCAACATACATTTATATAGGAAAAAATTTATAATTCCACACAATTCTACAACTTATTCTTTATTAAGTGTAAATAAACGACTAAAGGCTTAAAGTTTAAAATATTCAAATCGTTTTACAAAAATTGAAATTATGTCAACATTAGAGGTAAATATATCAGATGGCGAAGATATGTAGTCACGTAGGGCTTACAATCTAGGGAAAAAAATACACTAATGTCAAAATTTGATATTTTATGGAATTAATATATAAACTCACATCTTGCGAGTATCAGTGAATCTTATAGATACGGTTCTTACTCTAATAAATAAAAGATGTCAAACAAAACGTTTTACAATTACAAACTTTCAAGTCATCTTACAAGACTAAATACCTCCAAGGCATCTACAATATGAATATTCATTAATGAGTTGTAAAACAATGTCACCGTTAAAATCATAATAGAAATACTTACTTTTCCAGTAATGCATTGATAAAGACATTAGACAATATTAAACTTAACATTTGATATCTATAAATTCATCTTATTGTTATAATAAAGGTAGTGAATATAGAAAATCTTAGAAAAACAATCGATAAATAAATCATATGCAATTAATATACTCCATATCATAATATAAATTACTAAGGTTATTTTACCATTGATCACCACACATTCTCATGGCATAATTGAGAGTATACATTTTCAACTTCTGCCAAATTGTCTACATTCTTGAACCTATTTACGATACATTTACACTCTTCCCATATGAAGTATATACGAGATGTACAAGTAACAAAAGTCACATATGCTTTATTTTTACATATGTTTCTCCTAATTATGTTACAAACTTCATTTTTAAAGAAAGTAACATTCCCCCATATATAAATTAATTGTGTTTAGGGATTTTATGGAATTAAGAAATGCGATTGGGGGCATGAGGTGTAAATGAAGTTACTAATAATTAGTGGATTTTACGTATGTGTCTATTCTTCAACATACAAAAAAATGGAATTGAATTTAAATACTTCTAAATACTAATTAAGATTATAAGGGAGATTGTGTTAATCAACTTTCGGACTTCACATCAGGTCTTATGCTCAAAATCAAGATGGAAGGGTAGTTACATATTAGCAAAACTGCTACTAAATGGGGAGGAAACACCGTTGAGCTACACTAAAAATCTGGTAATGCACTATTGAGTTCCTTCTGTTTTTCTAGTAATTGCAGTTGTTGCACATCTTATAAAGAAATGAAAGTTACTAGGCTTAGGCTTAGGCTTATGAAAAAAGAAAGCAAAATATTTATATTTTAAATTTAATTATCTATCGTGTCCGTTACTTATCACGTGTATACCACAAGGTTATGCCAACGTTTTACGTCAAATTAGCACCATTAGTTAACAAACGAGTACCATAATTATAAATTAAAATTTGGAGTATTTTATCGTTTTCTTTGATAGTTTTGAATAATAGTACAAATTTTAATAAAGTTTAAAATTTTATTATAATTTACCCATGTATATATGTATAAATAAATAAATATTTTTATTTATGCAATTTCTTAAAGTAAACTACCATGTTTAATATTTTGTGAGATTATCGTAAGGAAAATACAGTAATTCACTAACAATATATAATCTAGGCTAGTAGGATCTATTGTGAAAATGCATACTCAAAAATTATTTTTGGGCTATCCCGAGTCAAACCATCAAGCTTGGAGTCAATCTATCGAAGGACTTTGTTCTGGGCTCATCCAAGTATGAATCTTAATGATCTGAAACTGGCATAGGAAGAGTGTTATTTTTTTTTTAGCAAGGACTAATTAAACCCGTTAAATCTGATTAGTCTTGTAATATGGTCTCAGATTGAATTATATGGATGTTAATCACAAATTCCATTCACACATACTTATAGTAAGTCAAATTTTAGATGTAAATAGCATTACTAACATTCTAATTAAAATTTTAACATTGAATATAGTAATAGGGATGGCAAAAGGCCCAAATACTATCAGGCCCGATCTAAGTTGATCAAGCCTCGGATTGCTTGAGCCCAACAACTAAAAAAGACATAGTTTTGCTAAAAGAAAAATGGAATCGGGCCTAGGTTAGGATTGCCTTAGCCTAGTCGGGATAGGCCCAGGTAAGAGTTATTTCTGACCCGATTAGGCCTTGCTTGGCTTGGGCCCATTGTCATCGTTATATAATATAGATAATTGCTTTACATTATATCAAAGTAAACGAACATATTATAACATAATAAATAAATAAAAATTTAAAATAAAAATTTTATGTAATTATTTATTTATTCAAATTTTACATTTAATGAGAATTGATAGCGTAAATGAATTGTTGTAAAAAAAAAGGGAAGAAGAGAAGAAAATTCTAATGATAAAATTATAAAATTCAAAATTCAACCTTAAATTTTTTTATCTTATCAATTTAATTTTTGATCTAGCTTTTAAAGCATTAGATAATTCTCAAACATACGAATAATTAAAAGGGAAAATCAAATATTTTATTTATGCAAAAGAGCAAATTGGGAAATTCTATATTTCAGGAAAAAAGGCAATCCTATTTCCTATATCTAATTAGTTATTAAACTCACCAAATTCATACCATAAAGACAATTCCAGTACCATCTTCCGTACCCTACTCAAGAATTACGACTTTCCTACTGTTTCCAACCGAACCGAACCGACCCTTCCCCTTTTCACTTTTCACTTCCAGTTTCCAACCCAACCCAACCCCAACTCCAAAAATCTCACCCATCATCAACTTTCAAACCCTCCCTCTACAATTTAAAAATATGCTTTTTATAAAATTATTATTAAAATACACGTGTCAAATTGACAGAAGTTAGTAAAAATAAAGTAGATATTTAAGAAATCTAAGGCGCGTGAATGACATCAGACAGAATCTGTTCCTATAAGCGTTCGGACAAGTGTCGATACCGAGGTTAGGGTGCATCGTAAACACTGTAGTACAATGCATCGTCAAACCCAACCCCACTTTCTCAATTACTCACGATATCAACGTTCTCAAGACCAAACTGCTCTTTTCCTTTCCTAGTTTGTTCATGATTATCTCAATCTATCCGCCCATGTCGTGTGTATTTGAAAAGAGATAATGACTACACTAACATGAAATTCTTAAACAGTGTAATTGGTCCGGTGTATGAGAGTTGTGGGGCCTCTAGCAACATTTAAGAAGATCCCTGTGGAGGAGTGGAGTACAGTACAAAGAAAGATTGTTTTTTCCAATTTTCTTTTTTCTTTATCCTTTTAAATATCTACCAAACGGCTAGAAGAGGAATTGACGTTGAAGCCTTGTCCTCCTCCCTCTGCTCGGCGAGCAAAAGAGAGAGAGAGTGAATTTTAAGATCGTGGGATTTTGCGGGATTGTGGAGTTAGATATTTCTAGAGCAATCAACGTGGGTTTGATCCGGAATTCATTAGGATCTCCGGAAATCCCTACTGTTCTTGTGGGAAGTAGGGATACTTAGATAGAGAGAGTGAGAGAAAGTGAGTGTGTGTTGTTGTTTGTACTGTTGACGGCACAATTTGATTGTTGAGTTGGGTTGTGGGAAGAATCATGTCTGATGGGTACTATAGTTTTAAGAAGACTGATGATATATGCGAAGATGTTTGCGGCCAGGTACTCTTCTCCCCAACTTTCATTCAGTTTATGATTGAGTCTGATAGTGAGTGAATGGTTGGTCTGCTGGTGCTTTGTGGTCTTGCTCGGTTTATCCCTTTTTAAGTGCATCTGAGATTTTACGCTTTCTTTCTTTTGCCTCATCGAATTTAGGATTTGTTTTGCCTATTTAAACTTTTGGAAGTTTCTGATCATCCCCTTTCATTATACGTGGGAAAATAAATCTTATGCGGTGTTCCTTTATCCTGATAGCCGCTTTTGAGCACTGTTTGTTTCATGGCTGTCTTTCTATATATAAAAAAAAAAAACAAGCCTTCTTTTTGGCTTTGAACTAGAAGTGGGATTTTGTGCAAACCATCGTTGGTGCCTTCAACGATTGGATGTTACTGAGTTTTCTTTTTCAGGTAGAAACGTATCAGTCTTGGCACCAATAAAGTTTCTCCTAATCCTTCAATTACTCGAAGTAGAAGGCTATTAAAAATCTATGTCGGATTAAGCTTACTTGTTCTTGCCGCAAGGTTTAAAACTTTTTGTTTGATTCTTTTATAAGCTGGCATGTTCTTCTGCGGATCTTTGGATGTGTTATTTTGAGATTCAAAGAAATGGCTGCAAGTTTTGTTTATGTTTTTGCGTGAATTGTTTATGCATTAAAACCCTGTTTTGTCTGTTTATAAAAGGTGTAGTTGAACCGTGTTTGTATTGTCTTCTTTGTTAGAATATAACAAATCACATTTAATCCCTGATATCTTATGAACTTTTTGTTTAAACTGCAGCAGAGATCGCATACAGCTTTGAGCATGTCTAGACTGAGGTGTATCTTGCGAGGGTTGGATTTCAAGACATACATATTCATGTTCACAGTTATCCCTTTGGGACTCTTCGGGATCTATGTGCACGGACCAAATGTTTCCTTTTTCCTCAGACCATTATGGGCCTCTGCTCCAAAATCCTTTCAAGTGCTTCCTCATTATTATCATGAGAATGTGTCAATGGAGACTCTCTGCAGGCTTCATGGTTGGGGGATTCGTGAATCACCAAGGCGAGTTTACGATGCAGCGTTGTTCAGTGTTGAACAGGATATGCTTACTATTCGGTGGAAGGAATTATCTCCGTATGTAAATCATTTTGTGCTCCTTGAATCAAACTCAACATTCACAGGCCTGCCTAAGGCATTGGTGTTTGCAGCTAACCGCGACAAATTCAAATTTGTGGAGTCTCGATTGACTTATGGGACAGTTGGAGGGAGATTCAGGAAAGGTGAAAACCCATTTGTTGAGGAGGCATATCAAAGAATAGCTTTGGACCAGCTTATACGAATAGCGGGTATAGAAGATGATGATTTGCTGATAATGTCTGATGTGGATGAGATCCCTAGTGGCCACACCATAAATCTCTTGAGATGGTGTGATGACATTCCACCTGTCCTTCATCTTCAAATGAGTAACTATTTATATTCTTTCGAGTATCATTACGATGATAAGAGTTGGCGGGCTTCAGTCCACAGGTACCAGAAGGGGAAAACTAGATATGCACATTATCGTCAGTCTGATTTGCTCTTGGCAGATTCTGGATGGCATTGCAGCTTTTGCTTTCGACACATCAGTGATTTCATATTCAAGATGAAAGCTTACAGCCATAATGACCGAGTTAGGTTCTCTCATTACTTGAACCCTGAAAGAATCCAGGATGTGATATGCAAAGGGACAAACCTGTTTGACATGATTCCTGAGGCATACACATTTAAAGAGATAATTGGGAAGATGGGTCCTATACCTCGCTCTTATTCAGCAGTACATCTGCCTGCCTATTTGTTGGGTCATTCGAAGGAATACAGATTTCTTTTGCCTGGCAACTGCAGCAGAGAAAGTGGGTGAGAGGCAGGCATTGCTGAATGCTGGAGATGTTCATTGTGCTTTGTTATGGCATTGGCACCCCTTGTTCTCAAGTAAAGAGATGGTGTGTACAGGGTTTCTTCCATGATGGAGGTATTATATCCAATTTTGGCAAGGAGTGGGAGGGGGGAGTGGTTTGGTTTACAGCTCTGGTGAACTGAACATGTACACAAATTGCATGAGAATGGGATGACATTTTCCCATGTGGTTTTGTTTGATAGGAATATTACCTTAGCTCACTAATTTTTCACCCTTCATTTTGATCATGTAGCATTTGATTTCTTCCAATTCTCATATATAGATCTTCATTTATCAGATATCCTTTTTTTTATTTCTGTTTACTTCCCCTCTAAAAACTTTTTTTTTCTAACCTTTATGATAGTACGGAAATTTACTTTTGTTTTAGTTTAAGTTGATACTTTTATTTATTTTTAATTAAATTTATTGCTATAAAACATTTAATTGTTTTCGCAATCAAGTTATTGAAAATTAAATATCGCTAAAGAAAATGTAGTATATACTGTACTGTAGCAACAGATGCATGCAAAGTGTCCGCCACAATGAACATCAGTTGCTTACTTAAGTTTTGATACAACAACAAACCTGATTCAGAAACAAAAGATACAATCTTAAAACCTGACAACCCCTTGTGATCTTTCAAGCTCTAAGTACGTTGCTGCACTTGAAAATCCATAAAGGAAGATATTTCTACGACCTTAAAAGCAATCATATCCGACTCAACATCGCTGAAGAAAACACTGGAAAAGGTACAGAAAGCTTCAGACAAAACCAAAACGCCGCGTAAAATGGGAAGGTGTTCTGTATCTGGGAAGCTTTTGCCTGGTCGCTTGTCTTCATAACCGGTCAAGCCAACTAAAAACACTGTCCTGAGAACTAAACTGCAGGTCCTGCATCACATTTTGATGAATTAATTATTGTATAACTATGCCATAAGAAAGAAAATTTTGTTAACAAGAGTAAGGGGAATTAATTACAGAAAGCTGGAAGTCTGGTGGACTGTCTAGCTCTAGGTTTTCAAGGTCAGCAATTCCTGCAGGTCTGTTCTTTCCAGTTTCTTGAATGCCACTATAGGATACATTATTCCCTCCCGAACGGCTGCAAAAAATGGATGAGGAATCGAACACTTCCTTGCATAACAAGGTATCATCTATGTCATTGAAATCACAGTTTTCAACATTCTGAGATTCGCCAGCCAACCATGATGGAAATCCCGTCTCGTCCTCGGTCTGAGAAACTGGGACCCAAGAGTTCTCTTCCTTGATATGTTGTTCCTATAACAGAATGATAAAAATCATGTACAGATCAAAACCATAACAGAATATGGATTGAAGTGAAACGAATTAAAGCTAGACAATATGTGCCAATGGCGTAAACTTATTTTCTTTAACCTCATGTGAACTGACCATCTCAGATAAACCTATAATTCTGCATCAAAAAGTTGCCTACCGGGGCTAATGACTGTTCTCTGTAATCATCAGCAGAATCATCAAATGTACCAGATTTCCCTGGTCGTGGCGGTACGGGTGGCTTTGTATTGGGGGTCTTTGGAGAAGTTTGAAGTGCCAAAGCATCCGAATTTTCACCAACTGGATTATCAGTATTCTTATCCGATTGATTCTTTTGCTGGTAGAAAATTTTAGAAACCACGTATTCACCCTCCCTTTCATTTTCAGCAGTCCCTAAATGGAACTGATGCATCACCCAATTCGATTTGTCTGGTTTGAACCCTTTCTTTGAGCTTTTGTACAGAACCATAATTTTCTTGAAGCCCTTGTGAACTCCATTTTCCATCACAGATTTGGTCTTGCCAGTCTTGTGCCAGCGGACTTGCTCTTCACAAGAACTCTGTCCATGGTGGACCTTGCGACGCTTCCTCTGACCACTAGTATATGCATTAATCGTTTTGTGAAAGAAATGAACACTGCTTCCATCTTTCTTAGCACCTGAAAACAAAATTTCACAAGAATGTGTGCAATTACTCTACTAACTGCAATTTCAGAAAATAATTTACTGTCAATAAATTCATTCCTGGACCAATCAGCTGATTGAACTGACATCAAAAGATAAATCAAAGGTCAAAATGTGGCGTTTGGTGAAGAGGTAAACGTATAAGGTTACAGAACTCCTCACCTGGAAGGTTTTCTGGGTGAGTGTAGCAAATTCCTTGATCTTCCTGAAGCGTAGAGATAAATTCATCAATAAACATATGCGGCTTTGAACTTCCAACACCGCATTTTGCTGCTAAATGATCCAAGAGCTCTGGATCAGATGGATCAAATTTTACACCAACAGGCAGGCCAGGCCATTCATCAGAAACCTGCACAGCACAATACAGGCTTCAGATAAAAAACAACTGCGGGAATCGCTATTTACTACAAACACGAAAAAGAGTTCCAGAATGCATCTCAAAAATCTCAAACTCAAAGTTTGAGAAATGCAGCTCATACGTCCCATATGAATTAAGTTTCGTCTAGAATAAATTTTCTGATTTATAACATGATACAAAGATCATATAAAAGGTCTATGAAAACTGGAACTTACATCACTGTTATCTATGCGATAATGGCAGTTTGGACATTCACGATTTGCCCCACAATCTATGATTTGGTGAGCACAGGATCGAGAGGCATTTCTTACTTTAACTGCAATTCCTTTATTGTCAATAACCCAGGCCCTGAAAGTGTAACATTCTTGAGTATTACATTCTTGCAACCAAAAAAGCACTCTGCCAAGTCCATGTTGCCGTTAAATGCAACAACATCAAAGACTGAAATTTGAAACTGTAAATCAGAACGAATTATTGAAAGGATGCTACTTTCCACACTTGACAGGCTAAGTAAAGCGCAGACATTTGCACCCAAATAAGGTTATCTTAACACATTTAACCAAGATCAACAACATTTTATAACCACAAGAGGAAGGCACCTAGATACAGAGCATTATAGAAGAAAGAATATTGAGGTTAGATGCTATCATGCCAGTTAAGGTGCATCCTTGCGTTTTAAACAAACCAGAAGTAAGTTAATAAACGCTAACCAAATGCTAGGTAATAGCAAACACTGATTTACTTTTCCATTCTGGCAGAGCAGTCAATCAGAAAGCACACTCTTTCAATGCTTTAAAACCCAATGAGCATCCATATAAGGAAGAATATGTTAATGGGCAATCTGTCAATGAATTGTATCTATCATATAGTTCAACACTTGAAGCAACTGGTTTTCTCTCAACTATACTCTTCTCACAGAGAAATGTTTATAGCTTAAAAACACAGAACAGATTAGTAGTCAGAGGTTCCATTTATCTCAAATTTTGTGGCACACAAAGAGTCAAGTGTCGTTAGTAGTGTTTAGCTAAAACAGAAAAGAAGGAGAAAGAGCCTTTGACAGAAGAAACAGAAGATTCTGACAATATACGTCAAGTTTCACTAGCAAAATGCTACATTTCCTTAGTACCATATCCACACCTGACATATACCCAAATGGGCAACTCTCGTAAGCAGAAATCTACCTGAAAATCATTCCTTATCATTGGACTTGAGAGCAAGAGCCAAAACCATAATAATCAGACAAGCTTGATTATCTATCTGTTTATTCATATACGAGTTTACTTCAAAAACAGTCATTTTTGTGGTTAAAATTATTGCATTTATCCAACATCTGTAAGCTGAAAAACAAGCTATCCCACTAAACGAAATCCGACGAAACCCAACAACAAATTCCGTAAAGATCAAAGCTTATATTCAACTTGGAAACAACTTCTTAGACTCCAACAACCGCGTTCCTGTTATTCCTAAGCCTTACCTTGCCATGTCTAAGCTAGAGAAAGCGAGAGAGAAAGACAAAGTTAAGAGCTGATCATGCTAATATATAAACACATTTATAAAGTTTGCCCCTGTCTCCACTGGAGTAAGTTAAGTGGAAAGAGCGAGAGAGAGGCCTGTCTGGAAGCGGGAAAACTTCGCCTACGCTTCCGTTATGATAGGTATGGGCACCGAGCCTGAGCTTCGGGTTCAAAGAACCTTTGACTAGGTTGAGGTAACGAGAGGCTCGGTGGGTTTGATGTTGACTGAACCTTGACTCAGAGCCTGAGGCGTGGGTTTGGGGCATGGGACCGAGTGGCATTAACGTAAATAGCTAGACTTTTGACTTGCTTCCCAAGCTAAACATGGAATTGAAAGTAAATGAGAGTTGGAAAGGTACTGTGGTTTACGCGGTGGGTTGGAGAGAGAATCCAAGAGATGTTTTGAGTGTTGAAGAATCTTTCCTTTTTATCTCTTTTTTTTTGTTTAGCTCTAATACACTTTTAATCATTAAAGACGAAAATTGTACATTATATTTATATTGACAATATCAATTTCGCTTTTTTTTAATATTATGTAAGAATTATAATATAATCCCGCGTATATAATAAAATTTCAATATTTTTAAAAATTATCGAAAATTAAATCAACAATACAAAAATTTAAAGTTTAAAATGTTAACTCGATATTAGATCATCATAAAATTAATAAATAAAATTAATAATTTTAATTATGATTTTAAAAAAATTATTTTTATCAAATTCAAAATTTAATTAAAAAAGAAATCGTTCAATAAGAATTAATTAATTAATTTTAATATATAAAACTCATAAATTTAAAAAATTTTCTAATTAATTAAAAATAAATTATTTTTTAACAAAAAAATTAAATTAAGAATTTATTTTAAGATTAAGACGTGGATATGATCAAACATCAAGTATGTCCTTATGTATTGTCTTGTAATTTTTTTCCTCTCTGTTAACAAGTATCATTATTTTCCTGTTGTATTTGCATTGTAAGTTTATTGGAAACAATTTTCTATTATATAATAATAAGGTTACGTACTATTAGACTTTTCTAAATCTTATTTCACTACGAAATTTCAGACTGAATGTGATAATGGCGATCATTACGGGATTCCTGTAGACGACTGTGAATCGTTGTGTGCAGTGTAATGAATTTCGTACTGTTCCGGTCAGTACCGGTCGAAAAACGGTACCGGAACGGACATAAAGGTACCGGGGATAAATTCCGGTCGGTACCGGTCAATTTCGCGCGGTACGAGCCGATA
>JAOSBK010000008.1:9835515-9856430 GCA_027568895.1 Erythroxylum shatona
ATTAATTGTCATTATTATTTATTATTAAGATTTTTGAAAACATGGTTGATGTAAACAGTAAACTAGTAAAGTATACACTACAACTGCATAATATACCAATATGGACTATTTTGCAATTCTTAAAAATTTTAGGGACTATTTCATAAATTTAAAAATTTTTTCGAAACGGTATCTGATATCAATCGGTACCGGTACAGTTTCGTTTCAGAACTCAATTCGATACCAAACCCGGTACGGTATTCATAACATTGCTTATGTGTGTATTTCTATTTGGACGAAAAACAAAAAAGAGCACTATCATGGGGGGCGGCGGGCGCCGGAAGAATAATGCGTGTACTCACAATAATCATTGATTGCTTGATAGAGAGTGAGCGTTTCACTCTTGTTTTGCTCTGTTTTGGTTCCATTTTTAGCAAAATTTAGGACAAATGTGGAATATGATGATCATAGATGTTACAAAGGTTATCATTTGTCCTTTAATATGTCTCCATTGTTATGATGAAGGCAAAAAGTCCATATCTATGAGGTATTCAGTTTAGCAGAACATAGATAAGGCATGCTTAACAACGTTGTAAAACAAAATGGTAGTGAACTTCTAAGGAATGCGAGACCAGAAGATCTAGAGATTAAACGGTTCTAACTTTATTCAGACTGAGACTATTGATTATAAACAAGGTTTAAGTACAGAATTATTTCTAACTACACTTCAACCAAAACTCCCAAACCCCAATGGAGCATCTAAATCATAGCAAACTGATGTTTTATGCAAAGGAGTATTGGATATAAGGTGATTCCCTATTGAAGCTGGACTAACTCAATTGACAGTTTTGCTTGTCAAGATTATTTACCCGCCGTTATGGATTACTGTTCCCTTACTTTGTGCCTTTGGATGGGTTCAGTAGCACTGGTTAAAGCAGAAAAAGAAACCTCTTGGCTTGTCCTCCATCTCCGTTTCAGGGGTTTCACCAGACTCATCTCGTCCGCCCATCAACGAACTTGTCCCAGGAGACTCTGGCGGTAATACCAGGTTCTTAGAAGAGAACATCTGAGCAGGGACGACGAGCTCTGGTGGCGCAACGGTCGAAAGATAGTGCTGGAGCATCTGTTTAATTTCGCTGAAGTTTGGTCGAGCATTTGGATCCTCATTCCAACACGCGGTCACCATCAATGCCAAATCTTCTGGGAGTTTCTCAGCACTGGGTCTCACATTCTGAAACAATAAGCAAATGAGAATCCCATAATGCTAGTGAACACAACTAAATGACCAAGTCTGAACTTTGGGAATGAGCAACTTCTTGTCAAGGTGATTATCTAATGAGTTGATAAATTCACATAATATGAGTTGCCCGTGTCACAGTCCCCAATCCAATTTCGTTAGCATTTTCACTAACATTTTAAGCAGTTATGATCTTCACTATAGTCCTAAGCCGGTATGCTATCTCCATCTGCACCTGTCAATAAAATATTTCACAGTAGGAGTAGACATCTTCTCTAAGAAGGTTTGGTGAGGCTTCTGCATCAAGTTCAAACCTTTTCATACTTATCATCGACTGAAGAGGCAGTCCCCGAAAGGCCATATTGATGCCTGTTAAGGAGAGCAAGTCTCTTACACATAAATTTCACCTAAGTCTATGATGTAAAGAGGGTTTTCACCTTAAAAGCAGCTGCATATGCTGCCTGTAGATTAGACATGCCTTCAAAAGGTAACTTGTTATGGATAAGCTCCCATAAGACAATTGCAAAGCTATAAGCATCCACCTTGTGATTGTAATGTTTTTTCTCCCCACGACGTAACGTGACTGTGCTGTATAACTGCCAGCCAAATAGGAATATTAACAATTAGGACTTTAATATGACTTATGAACAATTGTTAAAAAACCATATTAAAGGATAAGTGAAAGCTCATTAAGCATCAAATATGAACCTCTGGAGCCATCCATCGATAAGTTCCTGTCTCTGCAGTCATCATCTCTGTTAATGACTCTTCTCTGGCTAAACCAAAATCTGCAAGTTTCACAGTCTTGTGATCGGCGGTCAAGATCAAGTTCTCTGTACAATACAATTTTCATGATTTTAAGCAGAGTCAGTCCCAACAACTCCCATATAACAACACTAAATCTAATGCATATATAAGCAATCACTTGTTAACATGTCTGATCTTAGAAGTGTTCAGCCATGTGTGAGATGAAGCACCTTTTTCCTCAAAACACTACATTCAAATTTCATCTCATAGAAAGAGCCGTCGTTCACTAAAATTTCAATAGACTGCTAATTTATTTCCAGTAATTCAATCTTCATCCCGGTATTTTAGTGTTGCATCATACCAGGTTTTAGGTCACGATGAATGATGCCATGGGAGTGTAAGCATTCCATTGCACAAGCAATATCAAGTGCATATCCCACTGCCACATGCATTTCCAACCGGTTAGGTCTCAAGTTCAGTAAGAATTTGCGCAATGTCCCACCTAATAGAAGCTCAGTTACAATCACCATGACAGGTTCCTTGCAGGCACCAATAAACTGTACAGACGACAGTCCCATTAGTTTTTGCACTAGACCATTTGAGAAGAAAGTAAACGACAAAGAACTTTATGCTTCTAACTAGTGGAACAACCTTTACTAGATTCTTGTGTTGAACTCTCGATAACATTGAAACCTCTCTAGCAAACCTTGCTTCTTTCTTGGCAATCTCTTCAGGTGTTTCCCCTCTATGTACCATTTTAATGGCAACATTTAGATTCTTGTACCTAGGAGAAAAGGAAAAATCATTACCAGTTGAAAACTTGGGATAACGGCAGAAAATAGGAGACTCTTTAAGGAATGATCTTAACCGTCTACATGATCAAGAAATAACAGAGTCAAAGAATAGCAATGATTTTACACATCTACCAGGAAAAGAAATTTGGAGTGCTTATTAGAATCAGATGAAATTCAAATAAGAAACGAATCAAACCTTACGGCTCCTAATTTTGAGAAACAAAAAGGAGAATAACCAGAATCACGACTTACTTTCCCTCGTATACTTTGGCATGAGCTCCTTCTCCAATCTTTGGCCCAACAAAAAGAAGCTTAGGATCAATCAGCCACTTAGCATCCAAATCAAAATCTCCAGAATAGAACCCATTACTAGATTCCATCTTTTATTCTATACAAATATCATCTACTGATTAACAAAACCAATCTCCTCTATCAATCACTATTTTGAAGTCCAGAAAGCAAATTCATCCTAAACAAACAGGAAACTATCACTAATAAAAAGGGTTAAAGTTTCGCACTTGCTCCATATTGTGCCCCAACCACGCCCGCAAATTCAAAAAACAAAAGCATTTTCCTTCGTTTGAGAGGCAAAGAATGAAACCCCACATGTTCTCATAGATAGTAATGAAAAAAGATGATAACTTTTGTTGAAAAGAGATAGCTACCAGAAACGGAACAAGGTGCCCAGCAGATTCTGGCAGAAACAGAGCAGTAGATAAAACAATATGGGGTTGCAATAATATAGAAAGGAAAGATCACTTAAAGACTGAAGTAAAGGCCAGAAGGGGTCGGCCCAGCGGCAGATCTGGAGTGATTTCAAGTTTGAGAAGTTCAGTGGATTGAAAAGTTTCTCTCTTTACGTGTATTGAATGGAATTGTTGTGTCTGTTGACGTGTAGATAGATAGATAAAGGCGCGGATTTGAGGCTGTGTCAGACAACAGTGGTGAGCTTCAATAGTTTTATTTTGCCTCGATGTGAAATAAATAAACAATGCAATAAAATGGAAAGTTGGATAGACAGAGAAATAAGCAAAAGGTTGGTGGAAGTGTGAAAGTGATTGAATTCTCAACTTTCACTGTTGCTGGAGATGGTCAGACCGTGGAAGATGTACTTGAAAGGATCATCTCTATATTTTTTTTCTTTTCTTTTATAAAAGTCCAAGGGGTTGGAACTTGGAAGAATAAAAGCTGAGGATTTGGAAGTAGGGTTTTATCTCTTCTGAATAGAATGGAAGATGGTTGAGGAGGAGGAGGAGGAGGAGGAGGAGGAGGTGCTCAGTTTGGGCAGAAAGAATGGAGCTTGACACATAGGGAATGAGTTTTCTTGTTTGATTTGGTTACTTTGGCCTAAAGGACATCTGTCAACTTCCATTCAAAACTCTCTTACACATAACCTCAGATGTCCATCACCCAGTTGTCATGACTCTCGTGGTGCTCTTCTGCCATCTCCATCTCCATCTTCATCTTCATCTAGCTGCCGGGGAATGATGATCTTGGTGTTACCGTCTGATTTACTGATTTTATGACGTTTCTCAAGTTATACCAACCAACTGTGTTCTTGATTGTTTTCAAATTTAAGTTACCTAGTTGTGAACATTTTGACTATTTAAGCAACTATATATCTGAAATAAGTCTAGACTTTAGAGTGGCTGCTTGAAAGAAGTGGAGAGTAAAATATTGAAAACTAACTTACCACCCTCAGCGTTGACTCCAGGAAACGCGGGTTTGTTACGACTTTGACATTAAAACACCGACAGGTTAAAGTGTTGAGCTAGTCAACTGACGGTGCCACGTCAGGTGTCTGGTCCCGGTGTTAAAATGGTCAAGACTGTAATTTGGCGTGCATGAATAGCTGCCACGTGGGTGATTCTACTCGTTGGAATGACTCCACAACTTTACTTTGGCCTATAAAAATCTTATAATATATTAATAGTTGAATTATAAAAAATTTAAGTTTAAATCGGCAAAATTAGTTAAAACTTACATAAAATTAAAAATTTTAAAAAACAAATTGTCTTTATTTATAAAAAATTTAAAGTTTAGTTAAAAATATTATCAAATAAAAATTGATTTATTTATTTTAGTTTGTAATAACTTATTAATTAATAAAAATTAACCTATTAAATTGAATGATTTTTAATAACAAGAGTTATTAAAATAAATTGAACTAAAATGTTAAAAACTGAACCAAAAATTATATGGTTTAAAACTTTTAAGATTAAATCGGTTGAATTTTTTAACAATTAATTACAACAAACACGAGATGCAGGAATTAAGATACCCTTTTCACCAATTTATAAATTTTATCATCAATAACCAAAAAATTGATAAAATAAAAATTTACTAGTAATTTAATGCTTCTTATTTAACTTTAAACTTTGGTAGGTGTAGGAGATACAAAATTATAAATATTTGTACAAAATTTGATATTTTTTTAGTTTTAGTATTATAAAAAATCATATAATTTTTTAAAATTGATATTAAGAAGATGATTGAAAATAATTAAATAATCAAATTTTGTATTTAAATTCTTAATTTCAATTTGAAATTAAAATTATCATCTTAATAATTTAGTAGAAACTTATGTAAAAAATATTAAATTTATAAATTTTAATTAATTTGAACTTATCATTTAATTCAGATTTATATATAGTTAAAAAGGTCGACATCCAACGACTCAAATCTAATTGATAAGAGTTTTAAATCTCTTATTCTGGTTATAATATCCTTATCCTATTTTATTAAATTTCATTCATATAGTTATATAAATTCTATGTAAATATATTTAATAAAACAGAATGGATCATAGAATTTGATCGAGAATTTGATGTGAATGATGAGTATGGTAATTCACTTTTTGAATATGACGTGAAACAGACAAGCGTCTTTAATCCTTGTCGGCGAGCAAACAAAAAGTTTGTGCGGGGCCATATCATTTTAGACCCCACAAGTTTTAATAATGAGAAAGCCTTGGACTTTGAGGCAAATTGTACTTTCCATGATCCAAAGACATGATCTTTATGTTTTGTTAGCTTGCGAGTTTCTTTCTCGTGGACTTTTTGGCAGTCGGTGAGTAGCTTTAGCCCTCCAGTCAGTCTGCACTTCCAAGTCAAGGCTACAATGTTCAAAATGCTTCAAATGAACCATTTCACGTAAAAGCAATTAGGACAAGACATAGCATATCAGCAAAGAAGAGGACGTGAAGATTTCAAATGGTCGGCGTTGGTCTGTCAGGAGTTTGGGTTGGCAGTGGTCAGTGGTAGAACTTGAGAGGAGTGTCTTAATCGTAAGTCAAGGTCTAAGGGCAGCTTGCAGGGCTTCCTACCTATTCTACAGGAATTTGGGAGGCACAGGAACTTCCAACCAAATTTGAAGAATGCAACTGCAGAATTTTACCAGCTTAGAAGAAAACTGTTTTAAATCAGAATTTGCAAAACCGTTAACCAGCATAATGGTTCTAATAAACATAAGAGTACAACTGTAGCTCACAGATCTCAGCGGCGCTTATAAATACAAGGTTTCAACTCAGGCCATTCAATTTCTTTCCTCTTTGAGCTATGCTTCTCCTGCAGAACCGAAGCATGATCAAGAACAAATCAATAACTGCAAATAATTTCCATATTGAGAATGCAAAACAATTGATGGACAGAACTTATAGTGAATGCATAAAGTTAATGACCTTTTTCTGGAAGTATAGTAAAATGAACATTTTGTTTGAGAAATCCTGCACATGATGTATGTCCGTAATTAGTAGTGTGGATAAAGAATTGAATATATGGAGATGGACGCAAGAACGTGTATACACCTTCCATGTAGAGGTGAATCCTAGATTAGAAATGGCTTTTGAAAACTCCTTCGGATCTGCTCCTCCGTTGTTCGGATCAAACCTGCTCTTTACTTCGGCTATCAGAAGCCACCCACTATAAAGAACATAAGATGCTTCATGAACAAAATAATGGACCTATAGCTGTACTTCAAGCACTCAAACAAGAACCTGTAGCAAACCTGGGCTTAAGAACTCTGTGAGCTTCCAGGATGTAACTTGGATAATTAGTCCCCATCAAAGAAAGGCAAAAGACAGCAACGTCCACAGATGATGCATCGAGTGGTATCTAACAGAAAACAACAGTGAGCAACTAGTAGAATTGGAAAATATTAGCTCTAACTAAAAACACCTTCCTACGATGTCTCTTGTTGAGAATCAGTATTTAGCATTATAAAGGGCAAGTTCACAGCAGACATACATTGGACATATCACAAGCAATAACGGAAGGATCGTTAGCCACAAGATCAAATGAGTGAACTTTATTTTTCACATTTTTTGAGAGCCGTGCATCTCCTGGAACACATTGAGCCAGATGGCAAGAGAAACAAACCAAACAACATAGTAGTCAGTAGTAGACAGTTGAAACCATCAAAACTCTTTTTGCAAAAAAGTAATAGCAGTTGAAGGTCAGCAAAACCTTACCACAGCCAAAATCAGCCACTACCAAAGAAGGACTATGATTTTTCAGCCACTTTATGATTACATTTACTGGCTGTTCAGGCCAATGTGACATTTGTTCTTGATACCCTGTATGATACTGCCCATGTAAGTGACATAAAGTCAAAACAAAGATATCCGAATTGAGAAACTTACAATGAGATGCCAGTAGAAATCTTAAATAATTGCAGGAAATACATTGCACATTGCAAGTAAAGTACAAACGACACCTTAATAAAAGATGGAACACAAATACAGCATTACTGCATACATGGCAAGATATAGCCAGCAATTATCAATATATGAAGATGAGATCCATTGGTTAGGATAGCAGGCAGTATAGCATACATTAGCTAGACAAACTGTTTTACACTGATAAAAAAATAGGCACATATCTTTCAGACTCCTCACTTGAATATAGTAAGCATTCTTTTCTTCAGGATGGCAGACCAGGACCGAATTAATCTCTGACTCAATCCTTAAATTGATTGATAAGTATGAATAACCACAATTAGAGGCCAAAAAATGATACAAAGTGAAACTATGCATGCAGAATGAAAATCAAAAGAATAAAAGAAAGACAAAGTTATGGAAAAATACATTATTCTCATCCCTGAAAATCTAGTGCCTGTTAAGTAGACATTGTAGCCACAGTAAAACCATAAAAATGAAACTATAATAATATAGATACAGATATGCAGTAAAATATTACTCCAATCAGGAACTATCCACTGTTATGTTTTACTGCTATGCTCGACACTCAAATAAAGAGCAAGCGTAAGTTCCGTCATGTTAACGATGTGCAGAACAGAAAACAGAATCTTACCATTTCAAACAAAGACGGATTTTCCCTAAAATAGTTATGCGCCTCTTCTCCACTGAACAGAAAAGAAAAAAAAAAACATAAACTTATTCACAAGGTATAAAGCATAACAGTCTTGCTTTAACTCATAACCAAAAACATTGAGCATTTGGTGATATAAAGCATAGAAGGTTAAATTTGATAAAATGTGTCAAAACGCATGTGATCAGAAAGTTATTCGAATAACGGAACAGCCTCTTTGTAAAAAATACAGCGTACATTCATAACCTTGTTCAAACCCTCACAAAGCAGGGAGCCTTGTGCACTGATACGCGGAAATTATGTGTTAAAACGCAACGTAAATTGGTTTGTGCATCAATGAGAAACAACCAAGTATAACTGTCAAGTGAAGAGCTTTTTCATTAATCATATTAAGACAACAATGTTAAAGTAAAGAATAATTACGTGCAAGTGTACAATTTCTCATTAATCATCCTGAAGTGCCCGCCAGATAACCTCGCTCGCATCTGCAGAACATACATCACAACAACACCTTTCAATCAAAAATCGAAAATTCCAACCAAAACACATTCTAATATGATTCATATAGAGCGAGAGAGCAACCTTTTCGAGGAAAGACGATGACTTTGGACGCTTTGGAGAAGAAGAAGTGGAAGAATTTGCAGACTTAACATGTTCAGATGTACCATTCGACTTCACAGCTTTTTGTTTCAATTGATTTTGTGGTTCTAAGCGACTATTGGTTCTCTTTCGTTTCCTAGAACTTCCTTCCTTCATGGGTATTCTTTGAATTCCAAGATTACTAGGTCCAAAACCCTATCTCAAACAATGTATAGACTGCTCTGCTCTGCTTCACTCTTTTGCTCCTGTGCTGCTCGGTTCCTGCAAAAAGGCTACAATTTCGAACAAAGATTGGGCCTTTGCATGAATTGGGTGAAGCACAAAATCAAACTTGGCCCATTTAGACCTATTCATGAAAAGTCCAATACACTAAGTACAGTAAGTAAAAGCTAATGCCACTCAACGTAAATGGAGTTTTGAATCTTTTGACAGACACATTTTGTTGATATAACCCTCCGAATGAGGTAAAAAAATAAGGTTGGGCCTCTAATTCTCGCTCTTTCAATGGCACGACCCAACGAGCCTACGTACTCCGCGGCGCTACGATTCGCCTCCACGTAAAAGGGCTCGCCGCCGTGCTCTCGTCAACTAGCCACTCTCGTACGTCAGGGCCTCACGAAGACAACACCAGCAAGCAACTACCTTTTCATCTCTCGCTAATCTTTATAATCGTATTGGAGTTCTCATTGTAGAATTATCTGTGCCTTTTGTTGTGAGCTTTAATAATTAGGTTTTGCTTCATGAGGCCTCTGGAGGATAAAATATGTGAAAGTTCTTAGGTTTTCCGTTTGGGATAGTTTCAGATGAGTCTGCAAGCGGATTCTCCAGTGCACTCGTCAAGCAGCGATGACTTTGCTGCTTATCTTGACGCAGAACTTGATTCTAAATCTTCGGAATCATCTCCCAAGAGTCGAGAAGAAGAAGTAGACGAAGAAGAGGAGGAGGAGGAGGAGGAGGAGGAGGAGGAGGAGAAGGTAGCCCAGGTGGAGCTCTGTGACCTTGAAAACAAGAGGTATTACAATGTTCTCCTGGTTTGAACAGGAGCCTCGATAGGCCATTGATTGATGCTTAGGATTTTGTTCTTATACCTCGTTTCTCCCTGAATCAAATTATGACTGTGTTGTTCATTCTTTTTGTTGGGGCGGGGGGATGGAAGAAATTGATTTGGGTATACCAGCTGCTTTTGATTCATTTTGTGGATTGTTTATATATTTGTTTAAGATAGATGTGGAGCGCAAGTGCACCATCGCTAGTAAGGAAGTTGGTCAATGGTGCCGCCTAACTTTATGAACGTGCATCAATTAAACTCTTGAACTTGGTGGGGATTTTGATCCAACTGCTTTAAGTTTCTTTGTAGGCTTTATATTTTCTGAGCTCTGTAGTAAGCAATTGATACAGGGATGATTGTGCTTAAATGAACTGTCTTATCATTTTGAATTATGATGGATGTTTGTGAATTTGAGTTTTATGTTACCACAACATGGACTGATGTTTTCCTTTTCAACTATGGTTGATCATTGCATCTCTGTCAGTGTGTCATACTGGTTGATGGGGATTGGATATGCAATCCAACAATCTTGTTATTTAATTTTGATTGGAAGGCACCATTTTCTTGAATTTGCTTTAAGTGTCTAATTATTATTCAGTTCACTTCTTCACTTATAAATATCGGATCTGAAAATTTTGTTTTGTGAATCAATTCACAGGATAAAAAGGCTTAAGGCTGAGATATCTGAGAACTTAGAGGATCCTGAGGGTTCAACTTCTCATAGAGCTTTGGAGTTGAACTTAGGTAAAGTATCTTGACTGGGGCCAGTGGATTCAGAAACCTTCTCCTTGTATGTTTCTGAGCTATACTTTGGTTAATACTATGTACAAAAAGGTCTCAAACTTTTGTACGTTTATGCTTTTCTTCTTAATTTGTTAGCGTACTAGCATATTTATGTTTTCTTTGCTACTTGCATCATTGTTTTCAAGTGGGTACATTTGAAATGGTGGTTAAAGAAATTGTATATTCCATTTTGCTCTTAGCCCATGCGAATGGATTTAACTTAGTTGTGTTACTTTAGTATCTGCAGTTATGGTTAGCCTGTTTCATGTGCAGAAGCATCCTCAAGTAAAGAGGCATGTACACACCCTGGATCTTTTGGGGACATGTGCATTGTTTGTGGGCAACGGTTGAATGAGGAATCTGGTGTCACATTTGGGTACATACACAAGGTGCTCATTCTTCAACCCAAGTGATAGTAGTAATGGCAATTTAGTTACTGCTTTTTTTTTCTGTAATTTCTTCTTTATTGATTCATTTTTTCTTTGACATCAACTGGTTGAAATGGTGCTGGTAGAAAATAATTTTAAAGTTGTCTAGCTTTAGATATAAGTTATCACCAGTGAAGCAGCCCACTTATCAAAAGCTTTTAGATATGCTGACATTCATACACTAACATACATCTGATTTCATCTCTCTTAGCTTTCTTTCATTTCCTCAGTGCTTTTCAACTAGAATGATACCATGTGGGTGGAATTGTACTTACAGGGATTAAGACTAGGTAATGATGAAATTGTTCGATTACGCAACACGGACATGAAGAATTTGTTGCGTCATAGGAAACTTTACTTGGTTCTTGACCTGGACCACACTTTGCTTAATTCTACTTTGCTTATTCATATCACGTCAGAGGAAGAATATCTTAAAAGTCAGACAGATTCTTTTGAAGGTATGTTCTTTTTACCTGACAGGCATAGTTCTCCGGTAACAAGTATAGTAGTTGGAAAGGTGATACTGAATAAATGGTGGATTTTGAGCTTGGCAATTATTTAGCTATTTAACTTGCATTTGTCTTCTTCATTAGATTCCTGTAAATAAAAACTCCTGATAACTTTTATCCATTTTTTGATTGATTGAAAAACCTCTTGGACAGTCTGGTTATTCTGTTGATTTTATACTCTATCAAATGGATAGATGTTTCTAAGGGCAGCCTCTTTATGTTGGACTCCATGCCCATGATGACCAAGCTGAGGCCGTTTGTTCGCACATTTCTCAAAGAAGCAAGCAAGATGTTTGAGATGTACATATACACAATGGGTGATAGGCCCTATGCTTTGGAAATGGCTAAGCTCCTTGACCCTAAAAAAGAATACTTCAGTGCTAAAGTTATCTCACGTGATGATGGAACACAAAGACATCAAAAGGGTCTTGATGTTGTGCTGGGGCAAGAAAGTGCTGTTCTGATCCTTGATGATACTGAAAATGTAAGTACAAATGCTTTATGTGTGTATCACCAAGTACACTACATGCAAATCAGTGTTCCATTGTGGGTCAATTGAAGTGGTATTCTAAGATGTCATTCCTTGATAATATTTTGGCTGAAATTTAGTCAATACCAAGGTATTTTCCATTTTTGTATTATTAACTTTCCTTGTTCTTTACTTCTTTTCCTTTTTGGCCTTATTTAATCAGCTTTAAATGATCTACGTACTTCATTTTAATAGTTGCCATTTGAACCTCACCCAAATATGCTTATGGTCATTGAATCTCCTTCCCATGAAAGTTTAAACTCCTCTTTTTCGTCATTGATTGTTAACAAGATCTTCAGATGTGCTACTATGTTCACATTCATGAGGTCATTCCTTGTGGGTGGTATAAAAGCAACAGATTTGGCAATTAGCAAACTTGCTAAAAACTTGGAGGACTCTCCATCGTGGACTGGGAAAGATCGCTTTTTACTTGAAATCAGTTGGACTTAGGTTTGAGTAATGGTGTAGATTTAATAAAAAATCCAGTCTGGCTTTTTACTTGAAATCAATTGGAGTTAGGTTTGAGTCATGGTGTAGATTTAAAAAAAAAAAATCAGTCTGCTTGCTTTAACTTGTTAATTGTAATAACTTACATTAGCATTTGTTAGACTGACAAATTAATTTTATTTGTTTTAGGCTTGGACAAAGCATAAGGATAACTTGATATTGATGGAGAGGTATCATTTCTTTGGTTCAAGTTGCCGGCAGTTTGGGTTCAACTGTAAATCTCTTTCTGAGCTGAAGAGTGATGAAAGCGACTCAGATGGCGCACTCGCATCTGTTCTGAAAGTTCTGACAAGAATTCACCATATGTTCTTTGATGTATGTTGTCTCTTCTTTCCATTTGTTTGAGACATGAAATTCATTGCTTGATTCTTATTTATAACTTCCTTGTAGGAGCTGACAACTAATCTGGAAGCCAGAGATGTGAGGCAGGTACGTAGAATCTTTTTGGCATTTGTTGTTAACTGTGCAATTGTTCCTCTTCGGCTTCTTCACTTTGGTGTGACTAGGGAAACTTGGAAGATTAGTGGTATTCATTTGTATGGTTGAGACGATGTGATTTAATTGACATCTTTTCTATTTTTATCTTACTTTTAACTAAATTCTGAATTCATTTTTATGGCAAAATGTGTGTATTTTAGGTACTAAAGACAGTTCGGAAGGATGTTTTAAAGGGTTGCAAAATTGTATTCAGCCGTGTTTTCCCCACCCAATTCCAGGCTGATAATCACTATCTGTGGAGGATGGCTGAAAATTTGGGAGCCATATGTTCCAAAGAACTAGACTCATCAGTGACACATGTGGTCTCAACAGATGCTGGAACTGAGAAGTCTCGGTGGGCCCTGAAGAACGAGAAGTTTTTGGTTCATCCTCAGTGGATAGAGGCTGCTAATTTTTTGTGGGAAAAGCAACCTGAACACAAATTCTCTGTTAACCAGACTAAACAAGAATGATTAAAAAAAAAAGGATGTGCTCGAACCCTCTTTGTAGTGACAGATAATCAGCTGGCTGCGTTTCATTTATGAACTTCTGGACATGAAATCCTGAGGGTGCTGCTAACTCATATGTAGTTAATGTCACTTGAATTTTTTATTATTGCTGACATCAAGTTAGCCTTGTTTTTTCCAAAGTTATGTTATATGTATAATACACAGTTAGCCGAGAGTAAAGAGTAGCATCTTATGACAGACTTTTCATTGATCTCATTGTGATGTGAGTAGCATCTTATGACAGACGACTTTTCATTGATCTCATTGTGATGTACTGTAATGAGGGAATATCAAATAAGAATTGAAATAATGAACAATTGGATAGTATGGATAAGTCTCTGTTTGTACTTTGTATTATTGAATTGTTGGGTCTTATTACAATGAAGAAGAAGGCTGCTATGCAATTGCAACGATAGCAACTACAGAGACACTAGAGAGGAGAAACAGAATGCAACAATACCCATCCCTTCTCTCCTTCTCTCAGATACTATACAACTAATTGCTACCTCATGCGTGATTGTGAATTGGCCTTCCTCATCCTTGCACTTTTTCGGCTGCCCCCACAATCATAGGATCACTTGACACCTGTCCATTCTCCCTAGACCCTAATTGTTCTCCTCCACGTCCATTTCCTGAATTGCCCCTGTGTTGGTTCTACTTGTGACTTGTACATGTACACTGCATGCCAAATATTTCCATCAACGACTATAGTTTAGGAAATTGCCAACTAATTTCCTCATAAAGAGCTCTAAATGACATCTATCTTGAGATATTTCCTAAACAGACGCATATTTTGACAGCCAGTATGTCTTTGAGCAATTCTGATAAGATAAGATCAAGTTATGGTAAAAGATTGAGCAATTCTGAAAAGATAAGATCAAGTAGCGGTAAAAGATTGAGCAATTCAAAGTTCTTATCCTTCCTTCAGTCCCAAGCATTCTTGACATGGATATGCTACCCACCCAGTTCAGACAAGTCATATTCTTGATATGTGTGAATTCCATACATAGAATCCAAACTAATTGGCTGATCTAGTGCTAATATCAAGGTAGGTAGGCTAGAGTTGTAGACAAGTCATATTCGTGATATGTGTGAATTGCATACATTTTTAAAGGGTAGAATCCAAACTAATTGGTTGATCTAGTGCTGATATAAAGGTGGGTAGGCTAGAGTTGTAGAAAGATGATTCATATTCATACAATATATTAGCTGCTTTTCACGTAATATTGAAATGAAAATAACGCACAACACAAACTAATATAGCCGCTTATCACTGTGATTTTTTGTTACAAGGAGCAAATTAAGTTTTCACTCGACTTCCTCGTGTTTAAAGAACGTTTCAACATCATATTCCAGTATTCTTGGAGAGACAATTTTCAATGTTTTCTTGAGCTTCTTACCATAAAAAATACAACGTACGCACTTGAAACAACAATAACAACCTTGAGGATCTAAGACTTCTATTTCAGTAAATATAAATGACTCCATCACTAGTGAGATACACAGTTAGAATTATTAGATCCGCACCTTGTGCGGGTCGATGACTACTGTTCCTATATAAAGCCTTGCACTCTCTCTTCCACACCAGCACACTTCTCTATCTTCTGGTAAAGTCACCATAGTTGGAAAATGGCACCCACTTCTGAGAATCTCATTGCGATGCCTGCAGAGGAGAAGGAACTTAATGGGGTTGGCTGTGAGAATGAGATGAAGAAAAATGGAGTGTCAACCTCAGATAAAGCTGCATATGGGAAAGAAGCCATTCTTCAGAAGCCAAAGGAAGAAGAGGTTGCAGTTGAAGTTGAACCAAAGTCAGGTGTTTCCTTCCCTGTAAAGTTGGATGATGGGAAACAGCTCATCGGTGTTGGTTTGAGGAAGAAGTCCATGCTTGGCTTGGGCATCAAAATTTATGGATTTGGTAATATATTTCTCTCAACTTCTTTATCTCCATACATATTGTTGCATTTATTTGAATATTAGCATCATTTTGATTCCAAGAAAAAAAAAAATCTTTAGTTCCTGACTCACTTGATCTGTAGAGCAGATCAATGGCCCCATTTTGGAAGGACGCAAACAACAGAATCATAATAATGTAACTCATCTAGTGCAAAACAAAGCACCGTATTTTTGCAGTGACATGCATTATACTAACTAGATTAGACAAATATCAACAACAGATGAGGTAGTACAAACAAGTCAATGATCAAGTAATCTACTTGGTTAGAATGTAGTAGCTGTAGCAAAGCATATCTTATTCAACATAAGGTAACGAATCACAAGACCGGTTTCTGGAGACAAGTATACCCATTTGTCTTGACTTATGAGATGCTAAACGAAGTATGTCAAATTTAAGGGATGTATGCTGACGGCGAGAAGCTTAAGGATCTTCTGAAGTCAAAGATTGTTAAGGCTCCAGCAAAACCAACAAAGGAACTGTACCAATTGATGATTGAAAGTGATCTGCCAATTACAGTAAGGATGGTAATAGTGTATTCTTCTCTCACCATGGGCATGGTTAAGAAGAGTTTTGATGAAGGTCTTGGAGCATCCATAAAAAAGCTTACTGGTGGGAAGAAGAATGATGAGCTCATAAACAAGTAAAATTTAGTGAACTCCCTCACCTAAATAAGCTACTGCACTATGTTTAATATCTTTTTGTTTCTTAATTATAGGCTCCTAGGTCAAGCTTCGGATGACACTAAGCTACCAACTGGATCTGTGATCGAGATTTCTAGACTCCCTGGATACATCCTGCAAACTAAAGGTAAGCATGCGTTGACATGTTATGTAGTTAATAAATGCAGAAATCTAATGCGAGGCTCATGTTTGATGTGCACAGTGATTGATGAGATGATAAGCAAGGTAGAGAGTGAACTTCTCTGCAGGGCATACATCAACCTGTATCTGGGAGACGATCCTCTGGACAAGGATGCCAAAGAAAAAGTTGGATTGTCCATGCTTTCTTTCTTTTAATCACATACTAAAAAATCTTAGAAGTCCTTCGTGTAGGCGTTAGGGAATAAAGTCTAATTTGATTGACTGGCCAACTACTAGGCATGATAGTTAGCAGAAATGTTGTGGCCAGTTTATGGTAGAAACTAGGCTTCGACAATTCCCATTTCGCTATGTTATTTGCAGAGCAATATGACGACTTCATGATTCTATATTTTAAGTATTCAAGAAAGTCTATACTTTTCTCTTTATGCATCAACATTATGCCATTATGGAACTACTCTGTCGTAAAGAAGAGGCACCTACAATAATCACAAAAAAGCAACGGAAAAATCTTGTTGCTCAGTGTGAAAGTTTGGCTCCAAAATGCAGCCAACTATAACATTCAGCTGGTTTTATCTCTCTCCTAGAAAAGCATAGGGCAGCTTATACAGCTTACAGGATCTGCTCCATCAACTTCATGGGAGCAATCACTAAAAGCCATAAAGAACCTTCAGAGGGTCCAGCTGCCCACTGCAATAACTTGATGACACAGTGGATAGTTCTTGGTGACCCTTCCACTCTTCAAAAGGTTTCAAGACAATTGGGTTTTCAATGGCAGCAGAATCCACGCACAACATAGATTTATAGTCCTCGTCCCCCAAATCCGGAATAGCCTTTGCCTTTTTATCCCAAGGATTCCACACAACTGCATATCAACTATCCCACATTATATGCAAGTAATGAACTCTAATATACATGATCAAGAGAAAATAAGAAAATCTAACAGATATGATATCAGCAGAAGCATTTTAGAACCTGCATCTGGCATGCCATCTTTTCGAAGAACAAAGGTTCTCTTCTTCTCATGGTCTATGATGGCAATCTTTGATGGGGTGCTCAAATATATTCTGTCAACCTGAAATAAAAAAAAATCTCACAAGCTATAGATACAATGAGAATATGTTTGAATTCAAAAGGAGCTTAAATGATAGGGCATAGTTTGACATAACCTTGGAACTGACTAAATATTTACAACTTAAACATGTATTTTCACAACAATGGTTTGAGATTCTGGTTGAATTTCAAGGAAACATAAATCTAGTACCTCGCCATCAAAAGTAATTGCATCTGCCTGCTCAGTGAATCTTTCTTTCCGCTTTTGATTTTCAAAGTAATCAAGTGTCTCCAATCCTTCGACTCGCACTTCACTGCAAGTCAAAAACATCATTAATCTCATCTGGAAAACATAAAAGGGAATATATTCCTACTTCTTAGCTAGTAAAGCTGTTTTGCAGATCATTTTGGATAGGTGAGTAATATTTAGCAATAATCATACAAACTGAAACAATAGTAAACTTGTACCCGTAAATGATTATGATCAAGGTGAAAGGTTTGAAATTTGAAGGACCTGATATCTGATACAGATAAGTAGTTACGCAGCGCAAATGTAAATGAAAAGGCCTTGCTATCTGTGTTTCTCACACGTGGGATCAAAATAAGTTTGCCAGCACTGAGAGAGATACGAAGCCGTAACTCAAAGCTACAGAAAATCATAATGCATAATATTCGTTAGTTCAAGTAAATGATCCTTAAGCAATAGCCTTGTGTGGGCTGCTTCAAATTGCAGGCATACCTACGTGGCCAGATCTTAAGATCCTCCTCTGTGGACTTTAATATAAGATCGACACTCGATTGATTGTTTGCTGGGGGCAAAGGTGATGGATCATTATCAAATGACCATAATCTGTTCCTTGCAAACCCATGTTGCTCCAGTGAACCAAGATTTCCAAACTGAAATAAGAACATCAACTTAGAAAACAATACTAATAAGGATAAACCTGAGATATGTTCTACTGGCAGTCGAACCTGAGGAAAGCAGACAGGTATACCACCCCTGATAGCTTTTGGTGCCTTCCAAATAGCCTGCAAAGAATAAAAATGCCACCAGAATGAGGTTTAAGTTCTATTTGTTGCTTTATCACACATAACAGTAGCCTGGTATATGTGAGGCTTAAATAAAGTTTGATCATTAGTGAATCAATGACTAGAGTACCATCGGTTGTTCATGAAAAGCAGAGCGAGATTGATGGGTTAAAGAATCAATAACATAAATGATTTTAAAACATATCCCATAGATGTCGTGTTTATGCATTGACCTCAACCTTCTAAAGTATATGATCTTGGAAGTAATTGACTCTATCAGTGTCAGTTACAACAGTTGCGTAAAGGATATGAGAATGAAGTTATATATGATTCACGAAAAGTACACCCCTTATAAATTCAGTCATTTATTAATAACAGCTAAAGGAGCCCAAAAAAATAAAAAAAATCAACCTTGCTGCTCATAAATAGTAGTTCTTCTCTCTTATCATTCTTCCAGGAAACAACTTGACCACCATATAGAAGCACCTGAAAAGAACCAGAGGAATAAAGTTGGATAACCACGAAAAATTAAGAACTATCAGAGTAACCTGTTGAAGTTGTTTTCATTTGCTCTGCAGTTCAACAAACTGAGAATCATAATAACAGTAGAGCAGCACGTGATATAAACTTCTGAATTATGAAAACTAGTTGAATAATAGTTCTCCAACTTGTTTAAGGTACATACGCGATTACAATCTTCAAACAGGCTTCAATCAGATGTATGGAAACTCCCAACAGGGGAAGCCTCAAAAGAAAACTACTGTTTCTCATACGTAACAGATAACAAAGCCTACATCAATCTTTAGTAGCAAAACCTTCATGCTCCATCAAAATTTTCTTGCTCAACTCCTTTCAAATGCTTCATGCATGAATCATGTCTCCATTTTATCAGACTTAATCAGGAATCTCACGGCTCTTCTCGTCACTGTAAATTTTTCCAACTTTATAACAGAGATTGACTTCAATTACATCTTTGTGCAGATATTATTCTCCATTCAACCGTTCTATTTCCACTACCAGATGCCAAAATTCTCCCCCCATTTATGTGAGCATCATCTATAGGTAAGATAAATAGAACAAAACGCGTTCCAATCGCAATAAACAAGAATAAAATCACTCAATTACATCCAATATCAAAAGGGAAAATATGAAGCAAATTAAGTCTCAGAATTTGACTCACCTCAACTGATGAACCAGTAGGCTCAGTCAAGATAATCCTGGGCAATCCATCACCACCATGGACTATACTCAACGGCATCGGTTTCGGCTTCAACCTTGCCTTTATGATCCCACTAACTATGGGTAACACTTTCCCTTTTTTCCACTCCAGCTACACCCAAAGAACACCACCCACAAAGAAAGAAATCAACTTTCTCACCCACCAAAAACAGAGAACTATAAGCTAAAACAATACAAACATCCCCACCTCACCCCACACAAACAAGTACAGATTGCAGGATATGGCGATAGACAGAGAGAAACAAGAAATGGGTGTTACAGACTGACTAAAAACATGCAACTAATTGACAAAAAATGGAATGATTATGGAAAACAAATAAGGGGATGGGTATGCTTACTTTTGTTGTTGCTGCTTAAAAAAAATATCAAAAGAAAGAAAATTGTTATCGGCTTCGAATTCGAAGAACAGCCCACCAACTCCTAGCTCGAGACAAAAACATACGTGAATATTATATCCCCAGACATGTATATATAAAGAGAGCAGATATGTCATATATTATATATGTACTGTCATTAGATGCTCTGTTCCATGGAGTTGCAAACGTGTGCTGGTCTCTTTCTCCTTTGTTATGCAAAAGCGGTAGGCGACAATCTTGTGCATGGCTTTCTATGAGTGCGTGAGTCACACGAGCGGTCCTTGTATTCTTTTTATCGGTATTTCATCGCTTGTATACTTGGATACAAAGTTTCTAATTTTACATAAAATTTTAATTACTCTCAATTTTATACTTAAAATTTTATCTTAATTATATTTAAAATACCAGACTAATTACTTACATAAGAGTATTAAATTTATTAAATATAGAAAAAAAGCCAAGACATGATCATAAATAATAAAATTAATTATATTTTAAATTAAAAAAATTTAAAATTTGACTTAAGGAATGATCGGTATGAACAATATGTCAAATACTTTCTACTACTTGGGAGTTCCTATTACTGCTCATTTAACAATTGCCTTTATATTATTGAAAGGGTTTTAAATCAAGGGTCCAGGCTTGCCTTTATATCATTAAAGGGGGGTCCTTGGGATCATTCCTATAACACAAATGCAGAAAGTCTTGATGTGCAAGAGCTATGGAGATTGTACAGTAATCCTGACGCACTATGGATTCAATGGATCCATGAATATTACTATCTTCTATTTAAAATAAGTGTCATTTTAGAGAGATGCACACTTGTTAAGAAAGTTAATGAAATATTTGATATATCTTTATTAATTGTATGTTGAATTGTATTGAAAATGTAATCTGTATAATTAAGATGTCAGAGAAATTAAAGGGTAATTTTGGAAATAAAATTATAAACATGCATGAAAAATCGTGAACGACACTTATTTTGAATA
>JAOSBK010000008.1:9856530-9868930 GCA_027568895.1 Erythroxylum shatona
AAACATGCATGAAAAATCGTGAACGACACTTATTTTGAATAATTAAAATCTCTCTAAAACGACACTTATTTTTGATAAAAGGGAGTACTTGAAGACTATCAACTAGGGTCGGTTCTTTCTTCTTCTTTTTTCTAAATGATGGTGCAGAGAGGTTATCTACCCTTGCATTCATCATCAAATAACTAATGGAGCTAAGACGTCGCTCTGGTTTGACAAATGGCTTGACATAATTCCTCTTTCCTAAGTTCCCGAGCTTCAACCACTAAAAAATCGACTACCTCTCATTCTAGAGTTTCTTTCCTGATTACTAATGACGAATGGCATGGAGATTTTGGGGGATTTTACACCTTGCTGAACTGTCTTCCCCAGATGAACGTTGTTGTTCATGAAGATTGTTATCTACTGGAAATAGACTCCGAATGGACTGTTCTAGACTCAATCTTGTCACCAGCTACTTACTGCTCGATCTTGTGTGGAAGTTCCTTGGTTTAAACTCTTGTGGAAAAACTCTATCAGCCCCAAGGCTTCCTTCATAACATGGCTAGCTATCAAGAATCGACTTCAAACGGTACGGACATGAAGATACCACATGTTTCCTTTGTAATATTGCTGTTGAGGATCACGATCACCTTTCCATTATTCCAGGGCTATATGGAGTCGGATATTGCATCTGCTACCTTTCAGTAATAGTAGTTTCAACTGAGAACATACATTGAATTTGATTGTTTGCAATTCGGAGCCTGAGAAAATCAATGCTCATCTATTTAAAATCGTGTTCACGGTCACAATATATAGAATTTGGAAAGAAAGGAATAACCATAGAGTTATAGGTAAGAAGGAGGAGAAATACTAGATTGTATATCAGATAGTCAAACTCATCAAAGTTCATCTCTACACAAAAAATGCACAACATTCACTTTCTTTGAACATACAACGAGCTTAAATTGATAGAATTTAGTTTAAGCAAAAAAAAAAACTAATAAAATTAATTAAGGAGTAAACTGTTAAGATTTTAAAAGATTGATAGCTGAATTGAAAAATTTAAAAACTCTGATATTGAATTGAAATTTTTTTAAAAGATTGAACATTCAATTAAAAATTTTAAAAATTTAAACATTAAAGTAAAAATTTTAAAAGATTGACAGCCAAATTGAAAATTTTAAAAACTTTGATACTGAATTGAAAAATTCTTAAAAGATTGAACGCTCAATTGAAAATTTTAAAAATTTTGATACTGAATTGGAAATTCTTAAAAGATTAAACATTTAATTGAAAATTAAAAATAGAAAAAATTTAAAAGATTGATTGTTGAATTAAAAATTTTAAAATCTTTGATATTATTAAAAATTTCTTAAAAGATTGAACACTTAATTGAAAATTTTAAAAATTTAGATATCAAATTTAAAAAGTTAAGATTTTAAAGTTGATTATTTTTAAAATATTTGAAAGGTTTTTATATTCTTCTAGAATAAATTAATCAAAATAATTAAATTTTAAATCTAGTTTAAGTTGATCAAATTTTAAATTGTTAGAAACTTGATCAAATCCTTAAAAATCTTTTATAAAATTTCCAAACTTAATCAAATTCGTAAAAACCTTTTGTAAAATTGCCGGATCTACAATCCGAACCTGACCCCATGTGACGTGAATCCTAGCAACGACTAGGACCTCTCATGTAAAATCCGAGTTGATGGAAGCTGACATGATTGGGACTTTACAAACTCAGAAGAATAATGTTGTCGCGGGATCGATTCTTCTTTTTGGCGTATGTTACGGTTTAATCTAATTGTAAAGTATGAGACTTGAATTCTATATTGATTAAATACAAAATTGATATGAGATTTATAAGAATTTTGGGCTCTCTATCCTCATAAGCTAACTTTTGGGTGTAACTCTCCTAAAGTCCTTATCAATTGGTATATGAGCCGGTCTTGGAGTGGTGGCTCATAAAATGGTAGCTTGGCAGTGCCAGTCATGACCAACGTGGTCGTGACCAACAAGGATCTCAAAGTGGTGACACTAAAAGTGTCACCCGTGACCAATATGACCATGGCCAATGAGGATATTGGTCCTTGCGGGGGAACGAATGTTACGGTTTAATCTAATTGCAAGGTATGGAACTTGAATCCTATATTGATTAAATATAAAATTGATATGGCATTTATAAAAACTTTGGGCTCTCTATTCTCATAAGTTAGCTTTTGGGTGTAGCTCTCCTAAAGTCCTTATCAGTGTATCATTCTGAGCTCACTTTTGGGCACTGAGATGAATTTAGAAAATTGTTAGAACGTAGGTAAAATTTTAATAAGAATAAAATTTTATTTTTATTACCCTAAGTTATGAATATTTAATTATCTAATAAATGAATTAAATAGATGGTTGTTCATAAAATAAGGGGAGAATAAAATAATAATAAAAGTAGATATGAACTTGAAAATGTGTAGCCATCAATCATAAATAGAAGATTAGGGTACCTCTCATCTAGTCGATTCTATGGGTACCTCTCATCAAGTCGATTCTATGGGAATATAATTATAAGTGAAGAATAATATAACATTAATTATTTAGGAAATGCTTTTAACTAACGGTTCTCATTTATTCGAGTGTAACTTAGTCTATTTTATTTTATTTTTGTTCTTGATGGGCAAAACGTTAGGTGTCCAAAACAGTACTAAAATTCCCTTAATATGGGCCGTCCGATTTTTATTCCTCCCTTTTTTTTAATTTAAGTCTGATTTCATGACAAAAGTTGGCAAACAGTAATAAATGATCTACATCTTCCACAAACACTTACACACAGATGCTGATGCTTTTGGGTCATTGGAGGAATATCAATTCTTGAAGCATATCTTTATAAGGCCATCAAGTTTTTTTTTTTCTCCTAGGAGTTGTGTCTATTAGGTCGAAATTGGTGACTAATCTCCTTTCGTGGTACTGATACATTTCTTTCGAGGGCTGTCGGTGGCTCAGGAGTTTGCTGCATTCCCAAAGGCAAAGATTGAACCTGGAACCTCTTAGTTAAGCGACGAAAGTATGCGCCACCTACGCCAACCTACTAGGTTATAAGACCATCAAGATGAGAAGCCTTTAAAACATACCATTACGCGAGCATGTCACCTGAAAGCCGTATGTTTAGCTAAGATTTAAGTGTCACGATGAAGACAAATGAACTTGGGTCGTTTAGCCTTGTTAAACGCGGCGTATTAGGTCGAGGGTGGCTAGCTTTGATTTGTCTTGTTTGCGAGGAAAAGAAGCTGAATTTGATTCTTTAAAGCCTTGCATAAATATCCTTTCTACAGAAATGGAAGTAGAAAATGACCCATGAGATAAAAGGAGGTTGAGATAAGAGAGGAGTGGCTGCCAAAGGAGCCCCAGTGCCTCAAAATTGACCAAAATATTCCAAGCAAGAGGTGACTGCTTAGCTTCTTGTTAGTGGCCCACTTCTATCTAATCGAATCTTGCCATTGGCTGACATTACTAGGATCTACGTAACCTCAGCTTTTGTTGGGTTTTGAAGATGGAACACAAGTGACAAGAAAACACACCAAGATATTATTGAATTTTTGTCTGTTTTTAAGGCACTTAAATTATTGATCTTGTTTTTATTAAGAATAAGACCTTTCTACTTCAATATCCCTATCTTTCTAAAGTTGAAAATCTAATTGTATACTAAATAATGCACTAAAACACCTGTAATGCACTTTTGAATAGCAATTTAATCATATTTGCCTAATGTAGTGATAAGATTGATCTCTAACCTCTTCTTGCAATTCCAAACTGAACCAATTAATCAACTTTCTCAACCAAAGAATGGAACCCACAGTTGTAGATTTGCATTGAGTAATTATCTAAAAGCTATCTTAGTTGTCCATATTAGCTATCTAATAGCTAATACTTGACAATGATATCTTATGTTTTCAGTTGTATTAGTTTGTAAATTAAAAATAAATTAATATCATTTTTGAAAATGACTTGTTTTATACAATTTGAAAGTCTTTGAATCGGCCAAGTTTGAGATGCATCTTAAAAGGTTAGGTCAATTTTTTAATTTTATACTTATCAATTTTTTTTAATAAAAACTAATTCTGTAAAACTTCTATTAAAAGAATTAATGATGAGACACACATGATTATTAAAAGCAAATATGAATATATAAAAAATACTAACATAATTTATTCTTCTCATTATAAAAGAGAATAATTATAAATATTACATAAAAAGTAAAATAGTCCGAATTGAATTTTAAAAAAATTATAAGTGATTTAAGATAAGCCGTATTAAGAATTTCTTATTCATTTAAATATACTTATTCTCATTGTTATTTATTTTAAAATAGCCATAACGAATTAACCCTATTTTTTTAATGGATTTCCCTCTTTCATTTTCAATTCTATTTAACTAAAAGAGATTGTTATTTTCCTTGCTTTTCTTGTCCTTGTATCAAACTCTGCAAGTGTTGAGAAAGGAATAATACATATCAGTTGACTGACTATCGCTAGTTTGTTTGTGTGTTCATAACTACACGATTGTGTTTCTGTGTCCATGACGTAAATGGATGGACACCATTTCTTAAGTATAAACACAAAAAGAAAGAGTGGGTGACAAGTTCTAAATAATGGCAGACAGGTATATTACAGTAATGCCAAATCGTATTGAATTGTTAATAGTAGTCAAACTTTACCTATTCATGCATGAACATCCAAAAGGAAGGATAACTAACGAGGGGCTACAATTCTTAAAGGTACGAGCTTGGTCCTTTGTTGTCACCTCCTTCAATTTCTAGAGAGGAAAGTGTTTTCCAGTCATGTAAATAAATTATAATGAAATCCGAATTAATATTAGTCCAAATCCAAGACAACACAATTTAGCAAAAATAGGTTTACCATGTGAGTTTCAAGGGGCGTCGCCAATATTAGAAATGTTAGATTTTTTTTTTGGTCTCTCGGGAAGTATCCATTGGTGAGCTCAGTGACTAATCCCCCTTCGCTGCGTGATGCATCTCCTGTGTGGAGGGTCATAGCTGACCCAGGGGTTCGCTGCATTTCCAAGGCGAGGATCGAATCTCCAATCACTTAGTTAAGTGATGAAGGTATGCACCACCTACGCCAACTCACTAAGTTAGAAATGTTAGATTTTAATACCAAATCATTAATATGAACTTAGACCAATCATATTAGATTATAGAAGCGTACTTGAATTTATTAGAATAACATAACGATTATTGCACATATTAAGATTATACTTAATTAGATCATTTAGGCCCATTAATCTAAAACCTCACTTTCAATTTGGGCCAAACCTTAAAATAGTCCATCACATATAATTATATATATCTCTAATTAGACTTTGATACATATTTTATTTTAAAGTCTTAAATTTAAAAAGGCCGAAATCTTTGACACGAGATAAATATATTGGAGTCAACATCTTAACTGTATGGTACGTAAGCACAGAGAACACTTACGAGAGTCCATCTAATGTAGTGACTTTTTGTGCAAACCGAATATTGAGCTAACTTTTTGAAAAATTAAATGAGATTAAACTGTGCTGCCTTTTTAAAAAATTAAATGAGGTTAAATCATGATTTATCTCTTCACTATTTTATCGGGTTAAGATGTGGGGACTTTTGGGTGGACAATTTCACCTTTTTTTTGTTGCAAGGGAAATTAAACAAAATTATACATCCGTTCTAACTAACGCAAAGATCTGCTGTATAAATTTTTGTGTTTGATCACGGTACATGTGAACCCTGACTATCGTCGGAGGCTCTCGAAAAAAATATTAGCCTGGACTAGCTAAAACTGCAAGAGTTTGAAATTAAATGCCGTGTTCGAGAGTTGAAAGTAACACCTGGGGAAATAGGTATTACTCTTTAAACTTACAAGGTGACAGATTTTCTTAACATTGTTTCTAGAGAGAGTTATGGACGGGCAATAACAATATGGGATAAGTTGCGGCAACTTCGTAATTGAATTTTGCATCAATCCTTGGACCAAAAGGCGGATCACCCACCTCAAGTGCTCCCACACTCTAGCCCGATAGAGTAGTAAGGGAATAAATTACGGTCTCAAGTGCTCCCACACTCTAGCCCGATAGAGTAGTAAGGGGATAAATTACGGTCTAATTTTAGCTAGCTTCTCAACAAGGCGACCCTTCACCTGTTGCGAGAATCGAACTCAGGATCTTAGACCAATTTTCCTTGCACCAACTGAGCTACCCGCGTTGGTGGCCACAGGAATGCCGTTCTCGTGCAGGAAAACGGGCACAGGTAAATTGATTGTGTCATAGGTGGCGATTGAATCATTGAATCCTCTTATTTATTGTTCAAAGGTCAGTGATATTGTTGACGCTGATATGTATCTTTTTTCCAAATTGTCCACTTCGTCCAAGGCCTTTTTATTATATATAAAAGATTGCTTGGATGCCTCAAAATAACAACATTCAAAACATCTGGCAATAGACACTAACGTCCCAAAGAATGGCAGTAGCTAGTTATTTGGAAGTGGTTTTGGCATTTCTTGGCACAATCCTTCTCTTTGTCTGGAGTTGGAGAAACATCTCTCCAGTTACAAACTGGCTGGTGCTCGGAATGCTTCCGGGGCTTCTTTGCAAGGCAAACCGTATCCACGAATATGCAACTCAGCTTCTGAAACAGCACGGTGGCACGTTTGAGTTTAAAGGTCCATGGTTTGCTAACATAGACATTCTGCTTACTAGTGACCCCATTAATATACGTCACATATGCACCAAAAACTTCACGACCTACCAGAAAGGTCCTGACTACAAGAAGATTTTTGAGCCTTTCGGGGACGGCGTCCTCAATTCTGATTCAGATTCATGGAAGGGATTCCGGAGGATGATACAATCCATGATCAAAGACAACAGGTTCCAATTGTTCCTGGTGAGGTCCATGCGAGAAAAAGTAGCCAATGGCCTAAAACCGGTTCTTGAGCATGTCTCAGAACAAGGAACGACGTTGGACCTGCAAGATGTGTTCCAGCGTTTCACTTTCGATAACATATGCCTCTTGGTTTTAGGCCTTGATCCCAAGAGCTTGTCTGTCGAATTGCCTGATATCGCATACAAGCAGGCCTTTGATGGCGTAGAGGAGGCTGTGTTTTACCGGCATATTGTGCCCATTAGCATTTGGAGGCTGCAGAAATGGATAAACATAGGAGCAGAGAAGAAGCTAAGTAAAGCCATGGATATCATTGATAATTTCTTGGAGAAATGCATCTCATCAAAAAAAGAAGAAATCCACAGACGCAAAACCCTAACTGAGAAGGAACAGAATTATGACCTAATTACTGCTTGCATAGAAGATGAGGAAGGACATATGGACGCCAATGACAAAGATGTTCCTGAGAACTTCGTCAAATATCTTAGAGACATTGGATTCAACTTCATTGCAGCAGGAAAAGACACTGTCAATGCAGCTCTAACATGGTTCTTCTGGCTGGTTGCTACACACCCTTCAGTAGAGGAAAACATTGTTAAAGAGATGAAATCAAATTTGCAGGGAGAAGAAGATGGAACCTGGAAGTTTTCGAGTATAGAAGAGCTAAGCAAGCTGGTTTACCTCCATGGAGCCATCTGCGAAACGCTTCGGCTATACCCAACGGTGCCCTTTAACCACAGAGTGTCTGTTGAAGCAGACACACTCCCAAGCGGCCACCGTGTAAGTGCAAACACAAGGGTGATGTTCTCTATGTACTCGATGGGAACCATGGAAGAGATCTGGGGTGAAGATTGCTCGGAATTCAAGCCGGAGAGATGGATTTCGGACAGAGGTGGAATCATGCACGTACCATCTTACAAGTTCATTGCTTTCAACACAGGGCGCCCGAGGAGCTGTTTAGGTAAAGATATAACCTTCATTCAGATGAAAAAAAAAAAAACAGCAATACTGTGGAACTACCGTGTTCAAGTGGTGAAAGGACATCCAGTTTTACCGTGCCTTTCTTTCATGATGCACATGAAACATGGTCTTAAGATTAATGTCTCCAGAAGATCCGGGATTGTCTGCTGATCAATGGAGATTTGGGAGGACAAGTGGGGTCGAAGGGCTTGAAAGGCTAAGATTATGTTCATGTTTGGTATTACCTGTTAAGTTTACTATATCATTTGATTTGAGCAGTAGATGTTATAGTTATTTATTAAAGATGTTTGATAAATCAGTTTTTTAGTATTTCTTGTTTATATATAAAATAATTTATAATGACACGATTTAAAAAAAAATAAAGATCCGAATATTATATATTAGTATTTATTTAAATATTTTCATAAGAATTTAGATTTTGAATATTTAATTTTACAAAAATTAAGTTTATATAATAATAATAATAATAATAATAATAATAATAATAATAATTCATCAATTTTTAAATTTAATTTAATATTTATATAATTTATACATTAATCAAACAATTTTAGTAAATTAATCAAATTTTAAACTTTAAAATTCTTAGCTTATTTCCAATCATTAAAATATTAATGCTAAGAATTGGATGTCAACTTGTAATTTTTTAAAAAATTAAATTAAAATTAAAAACAAAATAAAGTGTCACGTTGTGTCACGCCTGTGACATTTATTGAGTTAAAAAATACAAGAAAAAGTCACAAGCATACACTTCTTGTCATGGCTGTGGCACTTATGCCATCCCATGTTAATTCCTGTCACGCAAGTGACAGCTCTGTGTCTAAAGCAAAATAATAATCATTTAAAGGGTATAATTGATGTTTTAATGTATATTAGATTTTCAGCTATTGAGTAAAGTGACGACACAATCGTCATTATAAGGCATAATTTTTATCAGCTGAACCAAAACCTATTATAGAGGAGCAGTAAGTTGATTAGGTTGAATAAGCCAACCCACCAAGTGATAACTAAACAAAATAATTAGATTTTTGACTATGTTAAACAACTAATAACTTTGTTTGGCAATCAACAGATTGTATTAGCTCTTAACTGATTCTATCAGTGGTTAGTTAATAACTAATTCTATCAATTGATTTGACCAGTGAATAATATTAATTATTTATTAAAGATGTTTGATAAAATTATCTCTTAAATATTAATTGTTTAAGTGTAAAATGACTTATAATAGCATGACTTAAAAAAGAATTTGTATGATTATGATTAAATATTTAATTTTATAAAAGTTAAGTTTTTAACTCTAATAAAAATATAGAACATTCTTAAAAAAAATTTCAACCTAATATATTTTTTATTTTGTAACCCAAAAACTTATTTCCTCAGTAAAATTTTTTTGTCACTAGCATAATACATACTCCCAAGTTTTGTAATTAAAAAACTTACTTTATTATAAAATTATTTTATAACTGTAAAATATATGCATAATTTTTAGTTATGCATGATTTTTAGTTTGAATTATTCATAATTTCACTATAACATAATAGTTCAAAAATTATGAAAATAAGGATATAATTAATTTTTTACCTATTAATTTTTGATTGAACATAAAAAAGAAGCTTTTTTAAAGTCAATTTGTTGAGTTAAATGAGTCAATCAATCATTCATTCAATAAACACATTCATTAGCTTTTTAAGATTTCAATCAGCTAAAAAACAGCTAATAAGTTATTTGTCAAATGAGCCCAGTACCTTCCAAATGTTTAAAAAGGGCTAAGACGACATTTACCAAACGGGCCTTTAAGACCTGTGCTTAATTATATATTTTAGCGTGTAAGAGAGTTAGTGAATTACTTTGTAAGAAGCTATTAATCTTCTTCTTATTATATGGATGGCGTAATGGGCACGGACTCGGACTCGGACTCGGACTCTCGGTGAAATTATTACTTATTAGGGTCCTTTCAAAGTAAAGTTACCTTGAGACTGAAGAAAAGGTCTTGCCAAGTTACCATTAAAATATATTTATTAAGAGACCAAGTGCGATATTAAAATAAGTAATAAAGTTTAATTTGGACCAACTGTTAACTTTTTGCACCGCGGAGTGGCAGCAGGTAAGAAAGGTACATGACATGAGAGTGATAAAGGACAAATGATCAATTTTTTTAAATAAAACCAATAAAAATAAATTTAAAATTTAGAAACTTTAAGACTGTTATAAAATTAAAAATTAAAAATATAGTTAAATGGGATTGATATTATCATAAATGAATTTAAAATTTAATTATAAAAAGAAACTGTTAAAATAAAAATTAATTAGTTAATTTTGATTTATAAAAAATTATTAATTTATAAATTTTAATCTATCAATTAATAAATTGATCGGTGTTTTACAACAAGAGTTATTAAAATAAATTGAACTAAAAATTTAAAAATCAAAGTAACTATTTAAGTTTTTTACAGTTGAATCGACTAAACTGATTAAGTTTTTTAGTTATTACAAATGATAATAATAGGCATAATTATGTATTTAAATAAAATATTTAATAATAATAATTACTAATAATTTTAAAAATTAAATAGACATTTTTATTTTAAACTTTTATAAAAACATAAATTTATGAAAATATTAATTACAAGAGCATTATTTAATGATTATTAATAGTTTTTATTATTAAATAAAAATAAAATAATATTTTTTATTATTTATAATAATAATACTCACTAATATCATCAAACTTTTATTTGGGCCCACTCATGGATTGGCTTCAGATTCTTTTAAGAAAAAGTACCCGACATAAGTTGAGTGCGTAAAAAACTCTTCAAGGATTTTAAGTATTTGATTTTTTTTTATTTGAGAGTTTGGATTTTTAGATAGTCCCTTAGAAGTTAGAACTGATTTCTTCACTTGACTTTCTCAAGTTATTGAAATAATTTTATGTAATTTAAGTAATCTAAAAAAGGAAAAGAAAATATTTATGAATTTCAAGTAATTACCTCATTATTTTAATTAATTGGGAAATAAAATGTAAAAGAGGTTGAGCTAAAAGTTGTGAAGCATATGCATTCAAAGGGCGAGAGGCAAAAGAGAAGCAATTTATTATGCATGGTTTTACTCTGAAGTGTAATTATAATAACTGGTGTTGCATGTGAACTTTATTTTCATAATTTCCCATAACTTTATCTTTCGGTTGCAATAAATAGTGTGAATCTTCGGTCTTAATCTACGCCAACACCTCCACCCACGAAAGGAACATGAAACCAAAAAAGAAAAAAAAGAAAGAAAGGGCGAGGCAATTAGGAGAGTTATGAGTAATGTTCATTATTGGTCGAAAAACGAAATTGTATCAATTAAAATGGTACCAGCTATAGGTACCGGCCAATACTGGAATTTTTACTTGGTACCGGTCGTATATCATTCGGTACTTAAGTGTAACACCCCAACATAACCCTGGAAGTATTATAGCATGTATAGGGTGTATTAAAAAGTGAACACAATGAATTAAGTACATCTTAGTAATGGAATTAATTTATAAGATTGTAGGTCAATGTAGGAAGTAAAGGAAGAAAAAGGACTAATATGCAAATTTTCTAAAGTTAACACATAGACTAATTGGATTAAGGTATGTGTGATCAATAATAATAAAGCATGTGTATCTAATAGGAATTAAGCATATGTGTGAGTCTTGAAAGTTTTGGAATGGCAATATATAGAGGGGAGATGCCTGGAGGTTCTACATTCAGATTTTTCTCCCCTCCATTTCACCTTCTTCATCTCATCATTTTTCATTTGGTGATTTAAGCAAAGCCAAAGAAGAACGGAAGAAAAAACATCAAAAGAACCACTTTGCCAATTTTAAGGTTTGAGACTTCAATTAGTTAATTTCTATATTTGTGTACATTTGAATGTGTAAATATATTCATTTGGATGTGAAATGATTTATGGGATGATACTTTGGTGCTATTTTGGTATTATCTTGCACATAATTGGTTGAATATGATAAGAGATTATCATGTGGTGGAATTTTGTCTAGGATTTGTTTAAGTCAGTCACATTTTTTGAGTCATAAGTTAGCCTACAAACTTCCAAATTATGTGATTTTAGTTGTATATGAAGCTAAGACACAGAGCTAATATCTCTAGAAGGGACTCTGACTTAAATATGACTTTATAACCTTAAAAATTGAGATCGAAAATGGTGACCTGTTGCTGCCTCTGTTTTGGAGCAGCTGGTGATAATTTGTCTATATCTTATAATTTAGAAGTTCAAATGGTCTGATTGTTAGTCCTATAGAAACGAGAGACACAGAAGGACAAATTTCTAGAGACCTAGCCCATATATGACATTTTCTATATGAATATTAAGGAACAAGTAGTGGCATGGATAGAGAAAGTGTCTATGATGACCGTGGCATTGTTTTTTTTCCTGAATTTTCAATTATCTTGATAGGTACTGATAGACTCTGCAAGTGCACAGGTTAAGTTGCAGTACTCAAGTGTCGATCCTCAAGGACTAGGTCAAATTACTAAA
>JAOSBK010000008.1:9880540-9909354 GCA_027568895.1 Erythroxylum shatona
CGCTTGCCGCTACTACATTAATTTGTTTTAACGGAAGTGAAAATTTTTATATTTGGTTGCAGGCGACAGCATCACCAGTTCCTTTCCAATAACTTTGAGTAGTTCTTAAAGGTTCTTAGGTCTTAGTTTTGGAATTTTAAACCCAACGCTTGGTCTGGAATCAGGATCATAATCATCATGTCAAGGATAGAATTGTTGAGAAGGTTAACAACGATGAATTTCTTTGGATTTTTGTCTTCTTCTTTCTATTTTCTTCCTTCATCGAACATAAATCTCATCATCACTATCTGAATCATCATAATCACCTGATTGACAGATTTCACACTCTAGCTCACATATGGATGAATCTACATCCTAGATAAAATGTCCATGATAATAACTGATGTATACAGGTTCTCCATCAGGTTTGATGTAATGGATTGGAAGTCCATATTTACCTTCCTTATGTGAGAATGCTAATTGAAGGATCAAAATAAGACTAGATATACCTGAAGGCCTAGGTTGATCTGCATTGGGCTTAGTGTAGAGAGATTTCACTTATCCATCTCTTAGTGTTTTGATAATAGGAGGAGTAGTTGTATGAAAGGAATGTCTGTGATGAGCATGAAACACTTTTTGGTAATTAGTGATTCATTTGGTAGACATAAACTTTTCAATGTCTATTGGAGGTAGCTGCTTTAGATTTTGGGTGATGGTAGGTTGGTTATAAGATCTATTTACTACCATATCAAAGCATCAGAAGTGGAATTGGGAAATTTAAGATCTAGAACATGGTTTTGTAAGTGATAGATTATTTGATGATTCAGAGTAGCCATAATTGTTGTAAGGTCTTGTTTTGCTATAGTAATTTGGATATGAACTTGGAGTCTTTAAGATAAAGTAGGATCATTCAGCCTGATATCAAAATCAGGGCCAATAGTAAGGATGACACTTTCATTGTTGATGGTTGTCAACAAAGTACCAATTAGTATATTTTTGTACGTAGTATAGGCAATGTCAGGTTTCCAACTTATATATCAATCAAGTGGTTTATATAACAAATTCTATAAGAGATCAGAGATAAACAAAAATTTATTTTAGTTTACATTTCAGATATGCTAGCCGAGACACAAACTTTTCTCATCTGTGTGGGCATCAATTCTCAAAGCCTGTCTTTTAGAAATCTAAACTAACCAATCTTTTTCCGTTTAACTAAAACCTCAAACATTATCTATAGTTCTTTATAATACACGAAACTCTTATAAAGATACAAGTGTAGAGTATACTTGTCTTTCTTTATGATTATGGCTACATTATTCAAAAATCAAGCTTTCAAGAGAGAGATAACTTAGAGAGAATCCATATGGTACAAAACACAAAAATTTTATTGATTTTTCTACTTGGTTACAAGAAGAAAGAAACCTTGTTTTTATAGATTAAGCAAGGAGGATGAAGAAAAACAAGTTCAGGGAAAAGATTCCTATAGTACAATAATGCATACTATAGTACAAAAACAAATAGTAAAAAGAAGAATTATTAGGAGACACTAGGTCCTAATAATATTCCTAGAAGATAAGAATATGCTAAAAAGATAAGAAAGAATCTTTCTAGCAAGGAGGTATAGAGAGAAAGTATGGTCCACCACTGTCATCATCTGAGTATGACATGTCCTCATCCATTTTGTCCATTACTTGGATAAAATGGTCTATTGTTTAATCAGTCTATAGGAGGTCATGAATCATGAGCATCTTGGAAATGATTAAGAAGATTGGGCTCAGTGTTAGTGTTAGGCTTCAGAATTATAAAACTTTCCCCAAATTCAAATTTCTTTGGGGCTCAAAGTTAGGAATATTAATGATAATAATAAATACAGTTAATTGTTATAGGAAGAGGGTAGGGATGACAATAGGTCGGGCCAGAGTTCTTGTTCACTAGGGTGTAGGCTTGAGCCCCAGCCTGAGCCCGAGTTCGACTTAGCTAGAGACGGTCTAAGCCTGAGCCTGAGCTTGGCCTGACAAATTTTTTAAAAAAGTTAAAAGTAGAAAACAATATTGCTTTCATCAAAAAGATGTAATTTTGTTTTGAAGTGTCAAGCCTGGACAGCTCGAGTCTACCCAAAAGTTTGCCTTGAGGCCCGATAAACCTAGACTTGGCCTAGTCTAGCCTTGGCTCTTTTGCCATCCCTAGAAGAGGGATGTCTCAAGTGGCTACACATGGATGCCTCTGGCACATGATATTATGATCCAAGTCAATGGTTAAATAAAATCCCTAAGGACAATATGGTCTTTAGAGATAGCATGTGGGAGCAAAAATGCAACCTGTTTGGTTTGTGGATCCATCTCCATCCCACTAATCTTTTGATATATTATTTGTAATGAATAAAAAATATAACCAGTTTGATCAGTTTAACTGTAAAAATTTTAAACTATCTTACTTTTTGGTTCAATTTTTAATTTTTCAGTTTAACTTACTTTAATAACTCTTGTTTTTAAAAATCAATCAATTTAGTAATTAATCAATCAATTTTATTAATTAATAAGTTCTTATAAATTTGAAAACAACATCTTTACTAGTTATGAGTAAAGTTGTGAACTGTTAAACCTCCCTAGATCCTGCGCTTCAGCGATATTTCTACTAGGTGTTATTGTTGTAATAAATTCTTATAAACTAAAATAAATCAATTAAGTTTCATTTAACAATCTATTTTTTTAATTACATTTTAAATTATTTAATGGGTAAAGACAATCTCTTTCAATTATATTTAAAAAAAATTATTTATTTAATTTTTAGTCATTTTTATAATGATTTAATACCGATTGAACCTTTTAAAGCTTAAAAATCTTATTTTACTAGTTTGACTTTCGATCCAGTTTTTAAAGCATTGATTATTTGTCATATACATAAATTAATCAAACACTACCTTACAACTCTACAAATGCTATAGTTAAGTCAGTAGTCAAATGAGTCCTAGCGATAACACTCTAGGCTTCAAAAAGTACGATATCATCAAACATAGTGGCATACTTCCACGATTTCAACCGTTTATCATAGAGAACTGTTTGAGTGGGGGTAGTTAAATGAATAGCTGAGATTGTGACACGTTCTAACGTAGGGAAATTAATTGAATATTCCAAAGTTATAGGAGCAATGTCAATAACCAAGTAAGGGCATGTTTGGAAAATAATCATTCTGAGTATGCAATGTACGACACCTTTTTCTTTTTTTCTTAATCAATCATTTAAGTTCATAACAATCTAAGTCTCCTTTTTTTCCCTTTACATCACTTTCCTCTGGCATGAACAGTAATGAAAAAACGGACTTGAGAGACTTGCACATAAGTTTCATGATGAGTAAGTCATTCATTCCTCTATTTAATGTGCTGATATAGAGTTGCTTATGATACTTTCTCTACATCAATATTAAGATGTAAAGCTAAAGATAAAAAGTTTAATTAACCTAAATAAAATATTATTCTAATGATCTTTAGCATATAATTCTCATATATAATATAAAATAATATGAGTGCGTGAGTGTGTGTGAAGAATTTGATGAAATCAACAATAGCAAACATCTTGAAACAAAGAGATTTTTCTTCTATGACTTCTTTTTGCTTATAAATGTTTTGATGAATTAGTTGTCTATGTTAAGTGTAAATCTTAATGGATAAGAAAAAGATTAATTGCATTTTTTAAATTTTAATTTATTACATCAATTATATAGTTGAGTGAACAATATAATTGTTTTGAGTGAACAATATAATTGTTTATCTACTTAATTATTAATTAGGATTAAGCAAAACTAGTTAACATTGTATTAGACTTATTCTATTGTCTCATTTAAACTAATCATAAAATTAAATAGTTTAACTTTAAGTGTACAAAAAATAAATCCTAAAGTTTAATATAAGTAACTTTGAATGAAAAAATAACAAATATAGGTTATGACAGTTGGTAATGGCTTTTAACAATCCCAAGTCCCAACATAAAATTCCGTAATCACAACACATGAATTGTGGCTTTAAAATAAATCATTAACTTTGCTTCCATAAGTAATGGATGGAGTAATGTAGATTGTTTAGCAATCTTATATATTATTGCTTCATTTTCTAAAAGAAACAGGTAACTAAATGTAAATTTTTTATTATTAAGACATCCACCAAAATTTGAGTCCGAGTATTCAATAACTTTTAGATGATCAAACTTTGAATATATAAGTATGTAGTTCTTTGTTCCTTATAGGTACCTTAATACTTTCTTTATAACTTTTCAATGAATAGTTTTAAGGTTGCTTTGATATCTACCTAACATTACAACCGCAAAATTAACATTCAGTCATATACATGTTTACAAATATTTTAAACTACTTATAATAGAAGCATAAGGAATTGGTTCCTTTTTTTGTTTTATATTATTCTTTGGACATTATATAAAACTAAATTTGTCCCCTTTTTTAAGTTGAAACAATTTATGCTAAACAATTGTCCATAATAAATCTCTTTAAAATTCATATAATATAACTTTTAAAAGATAGTCTTAACAATCTTACGACATATCATGAAAAATTTCAATTCCTATCTTATAAAATGCATCCCTCATATCTTTCATTTCAAAAGTCTTTGAGACAAAATATGTTTTCATGTAACTTATCCAAATTTTTAGCAACAAGTAAGATATTATCAACATATATGATCAAGCAAATAAACTTACTCCTACTGATATTTCAATATATTCATTGATCAATTGTATTTTTTGAAAACTAAAATATTATTGAACTTAAAAATAACATTATCGAGAAGTCTATTTAATACCATATGTTGACTTTTTAAATTTAGATAGCTATTGGCATATTGTTGGAAAATCTTCCAGTTGGTCCATAAACACTCTCTTCAAGATCTCCATCAAGAAAAACTATTTTCACATCCATTTTGGTATAACACAAAGTCATGTTGAGTTACTAATGCCATTTAATCCTTTACGAATCTTTCTTGATAAGTGAAATTTTAAATTTCTCTTTATAATCGATGTCACCTTTCTACATATACCCATTGGCAATAAGTCCAACTTTATATCATTTAACATTATTATTTGAACCATGTTTGGTTTTAAAAACCCATTTACACTTAACTATAGCCCTATACTAATAAAAATTTAGATAAGGTAAATATTATCTAAATTTTTATTAATTATTGAAACAATATTTGGAATGACTATAGATTTGGAATGACTATAGAACAAGCAGCCTTTACTATTAAAGGAACATTTACCTATACTTCTTCCTTACTCCCACGAACTTTACCATTCTTAATTAATCTAACATTCTTAATATTCACAATTTTAGGAGTATAATTTGAAGAATAAGATTTAAATCCTTTAGATTTCTTTAGGTAACCTATAAAGTAACTACTGATCATTTAAGAATACAATTTTCTTTTATATGGATTATAAACCCTTGCCTTTGCTACATAATCCCAAACACGTAAATGTCTCAAGCTAGGTCTCCTTCCAATATACAGTTTAAAGGAAGTTTTTTAAACTACCTTACTAAGGACTACAATTAATAAATATTTAAAATATTTAAAGGTATATATCTATAAAGATTTAGGTAGTGAAGAGTTACTTATTATACTGCTAACTATATCCCTATTACACCTTTCTACCACACCATTTTATTGAATTTGTGCTTGATATAATATACTGTATACATATGCCATGTCTTTTAAGAAACTTTGCAAATGGACCTAGATATTGTCCTAACTTATCATTTTTTTCATTATATTTGATATCTTTCACCCTTTTTATTTAATTTCCTTTTAACTGTGGTCATGTATACCTTAAAAGCATCTACTGCTTAAGATTTTTTCTTAAGAAAATAGACAATATCGTATTGTACAAAATCATTAATAAAGTTGATATAAATATTTTCTCCACTGAATGATGGAACATTAAAAGGTCCATAAATAATGATGCATATAATCCTAAGAAGCTGGGTACTTCTTGCGACTCTTTTCTTATTTTGTTTTGTCGTCTTTTCCTTAATATAACATAGAAATGTATTTATATAAGTAAAATCTATGTTTGAAAGAATCTCATTCTTTATTAATCTTTCTAACCTTTGGATATATGATCTAAATGTTTATGTCATGAGTAATAAGATTTTCCATCTGATGCCCTACATTTAATTCTAACAACACCATTAATGATAAGTAAAGATTCAACAAACTCATTACGAAGTTTTAATTTATGTAAACCTTCAGTAAGGGCAACATAACCAATAAATAAAATGTTCTTAAATAAATTGAAACAGCCATACCTAAAATCTCCTTCTAACCCAAAAATATTAAGTTTTGAAACAAAAATTAGGTTCATTGAAATCGAAGGTATATAAAGAGTTTCTAAAAGATCTAATTGATGACCAGAACTCAGGATTAAAAGATAAGTCCCTATGCTTTCAATTGAATCCTTCATAAAATTTCTCATAAAGAGAAAATTATCATTTGGATTTATGGTTTAGATTGTTAAAAGTTCCTACTTCATATTGGAAATATAAGGAATAACATCAATATCAAACTATCAAGAATTAAGAGGAACTTCACACAAATTTGATTTGAAATATAAATAAACATAATATTTACCTTCCTTTTCGAATCAAGTCTTATGCTTTAGGTAATCTTTCTACTAGTATCCGACTTTCATATATAATTTACATCTGTATGTCCTTTATTCCTTTTGATACGTCCGTATAAGATTAGCAAGATATTTCTTCTTCTTAGACTTAATGGCTTTTACTTTCAATCCTTTACTAGTTTTTAATGTATTATGTTGGTAGAATGATTCTTTTAATTTTCCAATCTTGCTTTCTTTTAAGTAAGCTTATTAGATAATTCATTAACATCACTTTTCCTTCATAACATTATAGTTAATTTGAAAAAAATCCATTCTTACAAGACATTAAGTTCAAAATAAAAACTACCATTTCCAATGTCTTCAACTTTATTGTAATGTTAGTGATCTCAATAATATAGTTTTGCATATTCTGCAATCCAATTTACTTTATGGTTGTGAGTTTTATTATTAGTGTACCAATAAGTAATTTATTGTAGAATAACCTAAACTATCGAGTGGATTGGGATTGCGAAAACTCCGAGTATCTAACGATACATTACTGTCAAAACTTGGTTGGACACTTATCATCAAGCCTGATGTGCTATGGGTTCGAGTTCTAAGTGCAAAATGTAAGTTTGATTGCCAACAATTACCTGGTTCCATCTCCGTTGCAAGAAGCTCCACACTCTAGAGAGGGATTGCTTCGGTGTGGGGCTATGTACTCCGAGGAACTAAATGGGTGGTGGGAAATGGAGCCACTACTAAATTCTGGGAGAATGCATGGGTGCACGATATTAGGCCTCTGCGACAGAGTGTAATTCAACCAATGATGGATGGAGCTGACAGCTATTTCAGTCACTCATCCCATATTCGATATGCATGGCAATAGCAGGTACATTACCTCCTAGCTCTATGTTGGGGCCTCACTGGTTGAGTTGGGGAGCTTCAAAAAATGGGGGTTTTTCTACCAAGTCCGCCTATAGATTAATTAATAGCCAACTTGACAATAGCAGTGACAAAGATTGGTCCACACTTTAGAAATGGGAGGAGCCGCCACGTATCAAAACATTTCTATGGCTTATGACTTGTGGTCATCTTCTCACGAACCAACAACGCCACATCAGAAAATTTACCACAGATCCCACGTGTCAGGATTGTGGAGAACCCGAAACACTTTTGCACGCTGTCCGAGACGGATGTAAAGCTCGCAATTTTTGGAGAAGAATGTACTCCTTTGCCAACATCAACGAATTTTTCGGAGCAACCACCAACAGTTGGATATCGAGCAATTTAACACAACACACGCAAGTCCATGAGTTCCGATGGTCTCTCGTATTTGGTACGGCTTATTGGTTTTTATGGTGTCGGAGGAACAAAACTATTTTTGACACCAATTTCTCATGGCCTACAAACCCCCAATAGATAGTGTTAGAATATGTCCAGGCCAAAGAAATAGTCAACAGAGCATTGTCAAGTCCAAGGATGCGGGTAAAGACCCTTGTGGGCTAGAGCAATCCTCCACCTACTTGGATAAGAGTAAATACAGATGATGCTTATAAAGTGGCATTTTCATGGGCCTCAGTTGGAGGCATCCTTCGAGACAGCCTGGGATCTTGGATAGGTGGATTCGCACATAATATAGGGCATTGCATTGTCGTTTCTGCCGAATTATAGGAGGTGCTCACCGGTCTACAACTAGCATGGAAACTTGGATATCAACGAGTTGAACTAGAAGTGGACTCATTGATAATCATTAACATTTTATCGTCCCCTGAGACCCAGTCCCATCCGGTTTAACTCCCTAATACTGGGGATTCAAAACTTAATAGCTAGAGACTAGATTGTAAAAGTAAGGCATGTCTATCGACAGGCTAATAGGGCTGCGGATTGATTAGCTAACTATGCCATTTCTCTTAAACTTGGCATCCACAAATTTCGGCACCCTCCTGTGGATTGCCTGTCTATCCTAATAGAGGATATTTCGGGGGTATTTCTTCTCCGACTAGTTACTTACGATTAATGTATTCTCCTTTTCGAATAAAAAAAATGTACTTCAAGCATTCTCTTACACTTTTCATTTTTGCAATGACTGTCTCATTATCCTCTGCATAGATATCAAGCCCAATATATTAGAACGTTCACGTACCTTATAGTATGACTTCTCTCTTTGACCATTCGTATCCGTAAGAACAAGAGGTTGAAAGCAGTAGCAGACGAAGCTTTGTAAACAAAGAGAAGCAATTGCAGATAAATTATATATAAATGTTCATATTACATACAATTTCATTTATTCATTTAAAATAAATAATTAAAATCATGATATACTTATTTTTTGGATGGATGCTACAATATATTATTCACAATTCTAATACTAATGACGATCGATTATAGGTAAATAAATATTCTTAATCAAATACATATATCATCTTTGAATATAAATATATTTGTCCAAAATATTAATTTACTCTCATTATATCATATAATAATTTAAATAGTAAATAAATTTACTTATATAAATTTTGTTAGATGATATCAATAATTAACCTTTTATTTATTTTTGCATGTCGCCACTTTAGTGTCTAACAATCAATTAATAGAAAACTTATGCATAAATAATAAGTCTTGCTTTAATTTTATGCAAGGGGCCATAGGTGAGCTAAGCCAGCCTAGCCCGATTTATTAATTTTTAAAAAGAAATTTAAAAAATGACATCATTTTGTTGCTCTTAGTTAGATCAGGTCGGGTTAGGCCTAACAGTCCTGACATGTCACAAACTCTTGAACCAAATTGATTTTTTTCATTTAACCTTCATTTTGTTGCTCTTAGTTAGATCAGGTCGGGTTAGGCCTGACAGTCCTGACATGTCACAAACTCTTGAACCAAATTGATTTTTTTCATTTAACCTTTCTTATTTATAGATACTTTTGATATATTATTTGCATGTGTTAGGATCAATTTATCATTTAATATAATACTTTTTATCATATAATTGGGCAAACACATTAATCCAACTTTTAAAGTCTCCAGAGTCAATATCTAGTGCACAACTTACCAAGAAATCCTTTTTCTCTACAACACATTCCCTCCGACATGAACCGCTTGAACTTTGGTGGTAGAGACTCCGAATTTTGTACTTCGCGGTGGTGACATTGACATATGTTTTGACTGAGAATGAAATGCCATGATCTGGTTCTTTTTAAACAAACTAACAAATTGGGCAGCGATGTCCATTTCGACGGATGTACTCAAAAACTAGTTTGGAGCTATGCCTGGTAGCAAAAAGAAGAGCTGAAGAGACATGTAGATAGGTTTCATGATGAGTAGAGCCATCCATTCCTTCATCTGGTGTGCTGATACAGAGTTGCTTATGATTCTTCCTCTACATGAATTTAGGATACCTGAATTCTTAAGGCAATGCTCGAAATGCTAAAACAAAAGCATCGCTGCTAACTGGATTAAATGTAGTTGATCATAAGATGTCAGGATTGTTCTAATAAATTTTCAAGATATAAGTTTAAGATGTATCTTCCAGTGGATAAGACATCAAGTCTCTTCTCACTTGGTTCATACTTTCCCTTCCGGAGCTGGTAACGGTGAGTTACGGATGATATCGTATATGCTTGGCCTTCTATTGTAACACTTTCCCCACATTGCATGTTCTGCCAACCAAAGTCCAAATACAAGAACATAAGAAATATGTTGAAGACGATACAACAATGTCATTTCTGTCTATTCCTACGCAAGTTGGATTGAGCCTATTCCCTTGGGATGAATGACTTGGTTTAAAGAAACTGCTCAAGTTTCGTTTGTAAGAACCTAAACTACAGATAAGTTACACTCTTTCTATCTGAATACATGGAGGCATATCAACCATCTACAATCAACTCTAGTAACACAAAATTTGATTCCATAGCTACTCCTATTCGTAGATCATACGGAGACTTAGAGGTGAAATTACAAGCACAATTTTACTAAGGTTAATTTGAGTGTTTAAGTACAGTCAGGAAATTAGTACATTCAGAGAGAGCTAACCCCAAAATGCTTCAGAACCTGATCTTATGTGTAAAAACTGCTGTAAAACTTTCTGCATTTCTGTTTTTTGTGGAAGCCTTCAGTGAAAGAGGTATTCCACGTACTTTTAACCAACTCTTTTAAGAAATGAGTAAAAATTCTGACAGTTATATAAGCACCCTCGAGATACAGCACCCAATCTGTCTTTCGCTGCATGAAGTATATCTCCATCCCCAAAGGTTATTTTTCTGCTTGACTATAAATTTTGAATCATTTCCTCACTTTTCTCTTTGGAGCCTTTTTACATGGAGAGCTAAACTTATACACTAAACATACCTCTTCACTTTTCATCTTGGTATGCTATCTCAAAAGAAACAAATGCAATTCATTAACAAACATTGATTTATGATATTTCTCTCCTAAATTGAATCTCCAAGAAAAATTCACTTCTCTACTCTCAAAACAGTTTGACATCATAAATGAAATTTTACTTCCGTACAAGACGCTGCGATATAACCATCCCTCACTTCACAATCTTGAAACTAATTGGATCAGGAACTACAAGGACTGTGATTGTCTCAACCATACCAACATTTTACAAGGTATGAAACCAAATACCATATTAGATCATATTTCTACTTAAATGTCTCAATTCCATGTCAAAAGTATTATGCATCTAGAACAGATATCGTGATCAACATGATAACATTCCTGTTAACCGAGAGGACAGCTGATTTTCTAGTTAAGGGGCTTTCATAGCTTTCTAGTTATTACCCTATTTACCAGATCAGTAATAATTCTCAAACCCTTGCAATCCCAACCGCTTAAAACCCAGAAAAAGGTCATGACTTCTCATCAAGTTAACAAATTGGCATGGTGTTAATCAGAAGACGTTAATACAGTTCCTATCTTACAATTTACAAACCTGTAAACTACAAAACGAATTCTCAGAATATTAACAGCAGTTGCAATCTGAAAAGATTATCAAAAGAACCAGGAACAAACAAAACCCAAAAACTCACAGGAGGAAAGCAACGAATGCCAAGATTCTTGGGTGGAGGAGTGATTTCAATGACTTTGTAAGGATGGAAATGATCTCTGTCTCGTTCCTTCTTTCTACACACAACATGAAGACCCGGTGTCTGCCAAAATTCAATACCTTACACAAGTCAAAACACTATAAAAATTGCTTATTTACTTCTTTTCATCTAATTCCTTTCGAGATTTTCCACCCTCAAAATCAGTTTTAAGAGTATGTAACCCAGATTTCTTTCGAGAATTTTGTTGAACAATCTTCTTCTCCTAATTGCCACCAAAGCCACAACATGTAACTGAAAGAAACAAACTTCTCCATGTAATTGTTTATTGACATGGTCAAACAAAGAAAGAACAGGGAAAACACATGGATACCTGCCATCTTGTTCGACTTGCCCACAACTCTATAGCTGAAAATAACTAGAGGCTTCGGTGCAGACCCAACAACAAAAGATATAAAGAAATATAAAGAGGAATTACCATGTGAGTATCGTGAGTGTTTTCAGAAGATAAGTTGTGAGTGATTAGAGAAGATAGTCGTGAGTGTGTGAGTGAACTGAAGAAACGAAAGAGAGGATTTAAAATTTGATATATACGTAACTGACGGAAAATCAGCTTCCCGAAAAAGCTCAAATCTAGGCTTTTCTGAAAAGCTCCAAATTTTAGCATTTGAAAAAACTGTATTTGAGCTTTTAAAAAAGCTATTTCTATTTCAAAAGTACTTTTGAAGTTTACAGTCAAACACTTACTTTTTCCGTAAAATAGCTTTTGCTGTAGAAAAAAGTACTTTTGGATCCTCTAAAAGCTCAACCAAACGGGCACTTAGAAGAAAATTTTGAATGAGAAACTATTGACATGTCATTTGGTATAATAAATTTAATTGATGGTAATGATGAGGCTCTTCTTATTGATGATGATTTTGTATTAAATGAAAATTGAACTCAATGCGATTTGAATGAGTATTTGATTGATTGAACTTCAATTTTTTATTTTTTTCTCTTACTTTAATTTCACTTATAGCTAATGTATATATTCAATTATATATATGTTATATAAATATAATTGTAAATATTTTTATTTCAAGTTTTATTTTTAGTTTGTTATTTTCTTAGCATGAACTTCTTTTGTAAATTGTAATAGATATCTACTATTCTTTTAATTTGATGTTTTGATGTAATTATCTTTTGTTATGTGATGAAAATGTAATATTTTAAATATTTTGTATTATTTTTAATTTTATATTTGTACAATGAATAAATGATCTTTTTTATATTAATTATATATATTATTATATATAAAATATGTGAAAAGTAATAATAATAAAAATAAATAAATTATTGTTATTTAAAATTTCTATTGTTATAATTTTTGGAGGCATAATTGGTGTAAAATTACAAATTATATTATACGAAAGATTATTTTATAATTTTTAAAAAATTTAAGAACTATTTATATATTTAAGAATTACTCGAAATGATATTTAACATTATTTAATAACGACATTGTATTCCAGTAGAAATTAACTCTAATCCCGGTATCGGTCGGTATTCGTAGCAATAGTTATATAAGTGTGATCTTAGAATTCTTTTTTTTTTTTGTATAAAGGGAAAGCGTACACTGAAAGCTAAATGAGTCGGGAGAAACAGCGACCCGACTGATCCTCTAAGAGGAGAGGAAGGCACCCTAAAGGTGTAACATCGAAATAAGTGATACCAGGAACGACAGACCCGGCCTGGGAAGCGAGCCAGTCTGCACATCTGTTGCTCTCTCGGTATACATGCCGATGAACAACAGACCAGTTGCGGTTGAGGAGGTCCCGGATGCCCATGACGATAGGGTTGTCCGACTGAGTGCGGGAGGCCACCGATGAAAGGAGCTGGTGTACCTCCATGGAATCCACTTCCAGCTCAATCCGACGAAAACCCAAATGTCAAGCCAAGGAAAGGCCTGTGTACACACCCCAGAGCTCCGCTGACTGGGCTGAGCACCAGCCTATAAACTGAGAAAATCCGCCGTGCCAAGTGCCGTCACTATGGCGAAGGAGGCCGCCAGCCGAAGCAGTGAACTGAGTGCGGTTGCAAGCCCCGTCAGTGTTCAGCTTGACCCATTCAACCTGCGGCCGACTCCAACCTAACCAGTGCTCCCGACGAGGGCAGGGGCCATAGATGCCCAGCCGGTGCTGCGCTAATGACTTCTGAACCTGATCTGCAAAAGACAAGATAAAAACAGATGGTGAGATAGGTCGCACAAAAACGGGAGAAAAAATAGCCTTATTTCGCCATGTCCAGAGGGCCCAGCAGGTCAATCCAAAAAGAAGCGCCCAATCCCGACCCTGCACGCGCCGATGCTGGAGAAGGTTATGGAGCAGCCAATCCTTGGCGGGAAGAGCAAAAGAAGGCGAAGTATCGATGTCGGGATGGAGAGAGGCCCACACCTGGCGAGCTAGTGGACAGTCCCGAACTACATGAAGAGAAGATTCGTCTTGGGAACAGTGGGGGCACGTACTGTCGACAGAGAGATGGCGGCGCACCCGTTGTTGATTACTGAGCAAGCGATCCTTTGCTAGTAACCATAAGAAAGCGCGCACCCGCTGAGGTCCCGACCACTGCCAAATGGTCCTCCAAATGCCAGATGGATTGTCAGGCGGGGGGTCCAAAAGCAGGGAGTAAGCCAAGGCGATGGTAAAATGACCATGATCCGTGGCCCCCCAGATCAATCTATCAGATCCCAGAAGCGGGGAGGGAGGGAAGAGGCCGGCTATCGCGCGACTTATCGAAGGCAGAAGGAAATCCTGAAAGGCCTCCAAATTCCACTGGCCAGTGGGGTTCACAAAGTGGTAGACCCGAAGGTCAGAATGTGAAGCCGGAATAGCCTGGGTAGAATGGGGAAGGAGGGGGCCAATGCCCAGGACCCAAGGGTCAAGCCAAAAGTGTGTCCTTATACCAGCTCCAATACGCCAGTGCAAGCCTTGAGTCACTATGGCCATGCGTAAATTCCAGGCAGCAAATAATTTAGTTGCAAAGTAACTGTCGGTCCCCACACGGGACGATTGCAATTTGGAAAGGAAACCGAGGCGCAAGAGAAGAGAATGTGATGCTGAAGTCATTGATGTCGTCACCCTGTGGGTGGATCTATAATTGATTTGAATTTTCCTACGCATATCCAGCTACCTCGGCCGTCGTATTCTGTATAGAGGATACTGAAGTCATTGATGTCGTCATCACGTGGGTGGGTCGACAATTTATTTGACTTTCCCTCCCCATGTCCAGCCACGTAGGTGATTCATATCAATGAATGGATAAAATTAAAGGGACAAGGTTGGAATAGGCCGTGTTATTCTAACCAATCGCATTTTATTTTTCTGGGTTGTTGACATTAAAAATTAACATGCAAAAAGTAGAACCATCATTGCAACCAAAATTTAAGGCTACGGCCTACGGGCGTAAGATGATATCGTTGTCTCTCGTCTGAACGCAGTTGCATGTTCTTAGACACCAGTTGTAATCTAAAGAATTTTCCAACGTAGAAATAGCTTTCGCATATATAACTTGACTAGTTGAAGATTTCATGCTCAGAAAGTTATCCAAGCCCAACATCTGAAGGTTCTCATGTATTTTAAAAGTGTTCTGTATATATTTTAATAATTAAAGAAATGTTCAATTAAAAATTTAAGAGTTGTTTTATTTCCGTTTTTAAACTGCGACTTTTGTTATGGTGGCTAAAAGGACAAGAACAAAGTTAAAACTCGTTTGGTCTATAGTTTTGTTATTTATTGTTTTTAAAAATTAAAAACTACAATAAAATTAAAATTTGAAATTTTTTTTAATTTTTCCCAATGTTTTTAGTTATGATTTTCAAAAGAAAAGAAATAATTTATTAAAATGTGTTAGTGTTGTATAAAAAACAAAATCAATTATAAAATCTTAACATATGTGCTTTCTCTAATTGTGGTAATCATTAATGAAAAGTCACGTTGAAAATTATTCCTAGCTCTTTTTTTTGTTATTTGTGTAATTGTTGCTTTACTTACGAAGATGGCTACTTTGTGAGGCAATGGCCCAGGATTTCTATAAAAATGGTACGAACTTCTTCTTCTTCTTCTTTAAAGTCCAAACTTCTAACTCCACATTGGTCATAACATTCTTATCATACAAGAACTGTTAAAGGGCTACTCTCGCTCCACTCATGTTCCCAACTATATAATGAAAATCGACTTTCATAAGGTCTTTGACAGCATTAGCTGAGATTTCATATTGATAATGTTCTAAGCCTTGGTATTTCCAGATATCTTCATCAATTGGTTAAAGTAATGCATCACCTTTACTACTTTATTTGTGCTTATAAATGATAGTCCAACTAAATTTTTTAAGGTTGCCAAGGGTCTTTCACAGGAGGATCCTCTATCTCCCTATCTCTTCATTATATATATATATATATATAAATCCTTAGCTCAATTATTAAACAAGAACTAGTGTTGTTTAATCCAAATTTCAGATACCATTCTAAATGCAAAATTATTACTTTAACTAACCTTGGGTTTACACATAACATCCTTTTTTTTTGTAAAGCTTAGACGAGCTCCATCAACAACTTGATGAAGATACTTGAGAAATTTAAAAGCTACTCTAGGTTACAAATCAATATCAGTAAAAGCCTCTATCTTCTCTCCAAAACAACCACTAATCTCCAACCGTTTGTTGCACAAGCTACTGATATGTATCCCACTAGCCATCCAATAAAGTATTTGAGACTTCCAGTAACTGCAAAATGCCTCAATTACCAAAAGTGCTTACCCCTTATTGAAAGATTTCAGAGAAGAATTAGCTCATGGGTGAATAAAACTCTATCCTTTTCTGGTAAATTACAACTCATAAATTATGTGCTTAATTCTTTGCATATATATTGGAGTTCCTACATATTCCTCTCATAAAGCATTATCAAAAGTATTGAAAGATTGCTCAAAAATTTCTTGTGGAGCCACCAAGATGGGTCTAAAGATGCAGCAAAGGTCAGGTGGACTGATATATGCCTCCTTAAAGAAAAAGGTGGCTTGCATATATCACTTATCAAAGCCTAGCACAAACTAGGCTTTGATTCTTAAGAGACTTTGGTGGATTTTGCTTAATAAACACTCGCTGTGGATAAGATGGCTACACTTTTATTTTCTATGATGTAGAAGTATATGGAAAATATGCAAAAACTCCTCTCATTCTACTTCTTGAATCAATTACTTACTTTGAGAGACACGGTACCGATAATGTCACAAGTAGAGTTGGTAATGATCCAAATTCTATTGATATATTTGACTGGAATGGCTACTCAATCCATACTCTAAGCAATAAGATTACCAAGAATATCTTAAGAAGAAGATGCCCTGAAGTTGATTGGCACAAAATTATGTGGAACAAAACACTTACTCCTCGGCTATCCTTCATTCTTTAGCTTGCTATCCAGAATAAGCTTAATACTTTAGACAAATATCCTCATTTGCAATTTGATAGAAATTGTCCTATGTGTCAACTTCATGAAGAATCTCGAGATCATCTTTCTTCACATATCCCTTCAACTTCAACATATGGCAGAAGATTAAGAGGAAATGTTTATAGACTGATCCAAGTAACAGCATACTTGACATCATGCAAAGCTTATCAGTCGGGACAACTCATCTAAAACATATTCAATTCATCTTTATTCTTATTTGGAGGACTTGTGTGTATAAACTACGGAGAGAATGTAATCTCAAAAAGTTTGCAAATAAAATTTTAACAAGAGAATCCATTCAGTTAGACATTATACAACAAATAAGTGAGTTGCTAATGGTGAAGAACTTTAACAACAATGCACAACTGATATATCATATTCTTTGAACATTTCAACACATGCGTGCTTAATCTTTTTTTTTAACTTATATTTTGTGTTTATTCCTTATTTATCTTTGTAAGGAGTGTAAAGGGTATACTCTTTAACTTTTTGTCTACCTTCTATTATTTTCATTATTATCAATTAATACCATTTTATTTTTCAAAAAATGCTCCTGACTCCATAGACTAAAAAAGGTTAAAGAAGTTTTCCTTTTTATAATTTATTGTCTCAAATTTTTGCTAATCTGTATTTTCTACTCCTTTATTCTAAAACCGTATTGAAGTATTTGACATAAATTCTTTATCACTATCCCAGGAAGAACCATTGATTGTCTCCTCTCTTGTACTTTTCGCTCTTATTGTTGATGTGAAAGTAAAATTAATAAATTTGAAAAAAAAGAAAAACTAGACAAATCCCATCTTACTTTTCTCAAAAAATTGATGAAGGTTTATAATTTTTTTTATTATTGTGATTGCTTAGGTTTTGACACTCTCAATTCCTCATCGAGATAGTGCATTAAGATGTCATAGATAGAATCAAGATTGTCTTATAATTGAGTGAGCTAATACTTAATAGCTACTAGACGATCATTAGGTGGAGATTCATGATGCGGTCGTGAGGTAGTAACCCTATCATCTACAAGTAGCTCCATATTGTGAATAAGTATAGAAACATAAGGACCAATGTAATACATGAAAGCCTCATATGGTGATACAAGCTATTGATGCTATAATTACTGTAATTGAGAAGGCATACTATTAAGGGTAATAAAATCAAAGAAGAAATATAGATCAATCTTATATTTAGTGGGAGAGATGCAAAAATGTTGGAAGATGAGGTTATGGGTTAGATTATATGAGATGTTTTGTTTCTTTTTATAGGTGCTACTAAAATGAATCATATTGAGTAAAATGAAGTTATCAAGATGTATGTTCTCTCTTAGTAGAAGGGTGTAGAGGAACCAAAGGTCATCAAATCCTAGAAATGTAAAATGGACATCAAAATAAACAAAGTTGTACTTGATAACAAGATGATAAAATTTAGTAATAACATTAAAACCATAAATATCGTTTAGTTTGCTAATGGATTTTACACAACACCTAACTTAAAGATGATTTAGACTTGATCATATACAAATTATAGTAAAAGTTGATATTGGTATGATAACTTTTATGAGCAAGATTTTCAGGTGTGAATGTCTAAATCTCATTAATAAGGTCACTAGTAAGATAGATGTATACACCTTGGACTTTAGAAAAGAGGTGAGTGTTGTCTTGGATTGTTTAAGATTGAAGTTTATAGTAAAACAATCTAACATTTTCTGGACTAATGTGATAATTCTTAGTAAGTAGAGATTCCTATCCTTGATTAATAAAAAATTGTATAAGGTCATATGCATTAAATTATTTTAGACCTAATTAGAGAAATTAAATGATTTTCATATAACCTGTGTAAAATATAATTGATAAATTAAGGATAGTGAAAGTCAAAGTACTCATCCTTATGACTAGAATCAGGCACAAGCATAGGAGGAATTAGAGATCTCTCTCATGTTCTTTGAGTCCTAGTAGAAGTACATTAGTAAATTTTCTAGATATAAAGAGGGAGTTTTATAGATGTACATTAGTAAATGTTCTAGATATAAAGAGGGAGTTTTATCTCATTCTTCCCATGATAATAAAATGTGTGAATTTCTTTGAGGATGGAAATAGAAACTTTAAAAATGGTGAGTATCCATGATTTTTAAAGGTCTAAAGACACCTGGAGGAAATGAATTTCAATAAAATGTTAAACATTTAATCTCACCACGTTTAATTCCCATCCATCACAACAAGTAGTATTAGTCATCTAGGAAAAGGTAAGATAAATTATGAAATATACATGATTTGGTGAATTTTTTTAAATCAAGGCATCTTGAGAAATAATTGGTCATAGATTTTTAGATAAGGCAAGAATTCACAAAGTTGAGTGTTGGCATAGTTCACATATATTCCTAGTGATGGTAGGTAATCATCAATTGCACAAGGAAATACAAAATGATAACTAAATAAAAAATTCCTAAATTTATTCATAAGGAAAAAAGCAAGAAAAACTTAAATTGGATAAAAATAGATATGATTACATGCAATAAGAGTTATAAAATCATAATTCAACCATTAACTTCACTAATAAAGGATCAATTTTGGAAAATGATAAGTGAAATGCAAATAACTGAAAAATCCCTAATTCTAGAACCATCATATCTTCAAATTAAAAAAAAATGCCATCTAATTGTAATTGGATGAAATTATATGTAAAAAAAAGCTTTAATAAAATGAAAAATGATGAATTAATCATTAATTGGAGCTTAAAGGAGGGTAAAGAACAATCTTGGACTCTTATAGAAATGTTGAGGCTGGGGGAGTTACTTAAGCTATCATTCAAGAGCTTGATTGTTAATAGTAACAACACCTTATTCTATTTCAATAATTAGTGTAATTTAGGTCTTTTCATTCAAGAACTAAGTTTAATTCAATTGGATTGACAATCACCCTTAATGCCAAGGTAATAGAAGTAGTTGATGGTGATGATTAGAGTTGCAAATCGAGAGGACTATCTATAATTAAGGCAAACCTTCCAAGTTATAAATAAAATCCAAATGAAGATGATTATGTGGTTTGTTTGAGGGATAATTCACACAAATTTACTAATAATTCGTGTTTGGAACTCACTTTAAAAGAGTTTCATGGTATAACCTAATATGGATGTCATGACCTGGTACCATATCGAGCCCATGACAACCGACGCATAACCGGGGTAAGGACACTCACGGTATCCTTAATCGGATTATACAAGGCTAACTGAATATCTATTTTTTTCTCTCTCTTTTTTAAAATTCAGGCAGCACAATGGCTGTGTTTTAAAAATCCAAAAAAAATTGCAAACAATTTCAAACGCACTTCTATATTCACATCCAACCATAACTTCAGGACTTTAAAGTTCACTCGAGGCAATCTCAACAACAATATTAAAATATTCATACATAAAGTTATTTATAAAACACAAGGCAATCAAAAGTTAACTTACAAAATCATAAAGTGTATCTACATAAACACAATTCATGAACCATTAGACCATAAAAGTATAAAATAGGAAACTACCCACATGCAGTAATACCTTGAAAATGTCAAAAGACCACATGATCCACTCAAAACTTCAAACTCACTAAATTAACCTGCATGGTTGGAAAGTGGAGGGGGTGAGTACACTAGGTACTCAGTGAGCAGACATATATTACAAATAGAATTTGATTCATACCAAGACAGTGTAGATAACCTATAAAGTGAATATATATCACATAGAAAACATTTAGGCCCCGCTTATAAACTCAATGTATACTAGTTAGGAACCATATAGGCCTAGCCTATTAACTCACTCATCAGGTGAACATAGTTTCCAATTCCAATACACAATAGCATAAAAACATCATATGTATAAATAAAATATGGATAGGAAAACCAATATTAGGATAAGCCAAAACAATCATGTGTGAAACCACTAGTTGGCCAAACTAATGTGAACACCCACTGATACTCGGTGTGGCTCAACTTTCATCCATGGTGAGTCCAGACTACAGTCGACAAGAGCGTCATGACCCTAGGTGATGATCTCATTGATGTCCAGACCCTAGGTGTGGAATCACAGTCCTGTAGAAAGGTGTCGATATGGCAACTCGACTTTCATGTACCAGCATCAAGGGTATGGGGGTTGCTTAATCAGTTGTGCCAAGCACACGATTGACCAATTGTTTTCTCACCAATCACAAAACAAATCATGTCCAATTATTAAGTATAAAATCAAGCAAGGCACCATGCCTTTATTTCTTGGTCTAACCGATAAAATGAAACTATGCCAAGGCTCTAAACCTAAAGAGAACAAAAACATGCAGCATACGTGACTCGATTATGCATATGTAAATTCCAAAACATTATCTCATGAAATACAAGGCATCTTTTGTTCTCCAAATGCAAAGTTGTTCAAAAATGTAGTTTCAGAAAATAAAACATTGTTCTTTACATTTCAAGTTCAGATTGGTGGAAAAAGAATATCATTTCTCAAAATATATAATAAAAACATCAGCTACACTCCAAGTTCAAAGAGTTATCAAAAACAATGTCATTTATTAAATAACTAAGCATATTAGCATCTATTTGAAATTCAATTCTACCATACGTTGCACAGGTTCAAAATTTACATACAAGTCATCATGCTTATCTTAGGATGTTCTAATCCTATTTGAGAAATATGGTCTCCCCAACTCACCTCAAAGAAGGAATATAATCTCTTAGCTTCAACAATCTTAGTACGGGCTCCTTGATTTACAACTCTCGAGCCTTTGTACATAAAAAGGATATACAAGGAAATTACTATCTAAACATAAATTTCATGTTTATACACCCTCACATAAGTGTATAAAACACAATATTAGTCCCTATAAGCTATAAAATTTGACCATTTCTCATAGGGTTACTTCCTTACTAGTCACATTATCTTCTCTTTTGCATTTTTTAAGGCATTTAATGCCTTTAATCCAATCTTACTCATTTCATAACATAATTAAGGCATTTAATGCCTTTAATCCAAACTTACTCATTTTATAACATAATTAAGCACATCATTATCCAAGCATATTAAGCTATTACTCGTAAATCTAAGCAACAAATCAAGTTCTCTCTAAGTTGACATAAAAGTGTTTTCCAATGCGTACCATTATAAAGCCTTAAACCCTAAGTCAAGTTCACCTAGGCATTTTATTAAACACCTAATGTGCATGATTTTCAAGTCACATTTTCAAGACTTGATCATAATAATTCATGCTCCTATTATGTCATATAGTAACACTTCCAATCAATGACACATTCCATCACTCCATTTAAACCAGGTTCCCTCATTTAAGCTACATTTTATCAATTATACAACTCATTACATTAATCCACCTCTTCTCCATTACTTTGACCTAACCTTAACCAACACACATCTTCTTCATTCTTCATCATCAATTCATATCATACATGTATAATTAACACCATAGAATTCATTTAGACCATCAATTTCAAAAGATATTCAAAAATTCACAAAGTTTCACCTAAAGGGGACAATTTTGGTTTTGACTAAAAGAACCCTCTCTATGACACATTTCATTCATCTAAATATGTTTCATGCATATTCAAGTATGGAGAACAACATAGGTTAACACGAAACTCAAAATTATAATGTAGAGAGAGATAAGGCAAAATTTACCTAAACTTTCCTTTGATGATATCTTTAAATCATTTGAGATTTTTTTTCAAATTGAATGATATATTTGAGTTTCTTGACCCAAAATTAGCTTAGAACACCTTGACTGAGGTCGAAGGATCAAAAACTTGGCAGAAAATTAACTGACAGCTGAAACCCTCCTTCTTCTCCTCTCTTTGCCTTTCTTCTTCTTTCTTTTAATTAAAACTTAGGGTTTTAATGTCCAAGTAATGGGTTGCACGGCCACTCCATAAAGAACGGTCTATAATTTGATTTTTCTTTGACCAAGCATGGTCAATTTACCATTTTTCCCTTAGGTTGTGTGAAGTTACCATCTTACCCTCCAAACTTTCCTAAATTTGCAATTAAGCCCAAAGTTTAGGAATCTCCAAAACTTTTATTTTTATTATGGTCCTTGGACTTTTGGAAATAATAAATGAGTCCTTAACCTTATAAAATTATATATTGGTCCTCCAAGAATTGAAAAATTACATTTAAGTCCTTTGACTTTTAATAATTTGCAATTAAGCCCTTATATACATCAACTTTTTTAACTAAGCTTTCTAAGTGTCCAATAAGTCTACAAATCTTGTCTAATCACCTATAAGGCATTAGAACACATTTAACTTAACCACCATGGTCATATCCATCCAATGGACTCGATTTTACACACATAGAAACTTATATGTCGAAAATCTTTAAGATTTCACACACCGAAGAACTCTAAGTTTATGTAAGGGCATATAACATTATAAATCATTATATATATATATCCTAAGGACTTAAATATATCTTTGAACTCATATACAACCATGTATATATCAATATATAGAAACATCTCCAAGTACAGACCAATACAAAAAGGCTCAAAGAGTTCAGCGTTACAAGTCCTCCCTCCCTCAAAATGGGGGTTTTGACATCTCATAGTATCCGCAAGCTCCTATGTCATCTCCTCAACCTTGTTGCTCTTCCAGAGAGCTTTCACCTTGGATACCTCCTTACTACATAATCTCTTTATCTGTCGATTTCAAAATCTGAACTAGTTTCGCTTCAAAACTCAGGTCTTCTATCAGCCCTACTAGAGGTGTCTCCAAAATACGACTTGGATTTGGTAAATAATTTTTAAGCATCAAGGATACAATCCTAACACCCTCAAGGATACAAAAAGGTTTTATATATCGAGGGTTTAGCTTCCCTTAGTTTTAAAATCTTATAATAACTTTCCATGGTGATATCCAAAGAAAAACCATGTCACCAACTACAAACTCTAATGGTCGTCGTCTCTTATCCACATAACTCTTTTGATGATCCTGGGCAACTTTCATCTTCTGCTGAATGATTTTTTTTATCTTCTGAGTGGTGACTTCTATTAATTCAGCTCCTTCAATTCTTGTTGTACCAACCTCATCTCAACATAGAGGTGTCCTGCACTTCCTCCCATAAAGTGCTTCATATGGTGGCATATCCATAATTGTCTGATAACTATTGTTATAAGCAAACTCTATCAAAAATAAGTGTTGATCTCAACTTCCTTATAATTCCATCACACATGCTCTCATTATGTCTTTTAGTGTTTGAATGGTCCTCTCTAACTGACCATCTGTATGAAGGTGGAAGGCAGTACTAAACTTCAATTTATCCCTAATGATTCCTAGAATTTCGACCAAAATCTTAAGGTGAATTTTGAATCCCTATCTGGTATTATAGAAACTGGCACCCTATGCAGCTTCACAATTTCATCTATATATAGCTTTGCCAATCTCTCCAATGAGTAATTGTGTGGATAGGCAAAAAATGTGCAGACTTTGTGAATCTATCCACTATAACACAAATAGCATCATGACCCTTCAATGTGCTGGGTAATCAAACTACAAAATCCATTGTTACATGCTCCCACTTCTATTCCAGAATAGGTAAAGATTATAACATACCTGTTGGTTTCTAATGCTCTGCCTTAATTTGTTGACAGTGAAGGCATCTGACCATAAACTCTGCTATCTCTCTCTTCATCCTTGATCACCAATAACTCTCTCTAAGAGCTCGATACATCTTGGTACCACCAGGATGCATAGTATAAGCCGAACTGTGAGCTTCCTCCAAGATAGCTCACCTGAGTCCCTAGTCATTCAGCACACAGATTTTGCCTCTAAAAACTAACAACCTATCTTCTCTTAGTCTGAACCCCTCTCTCTCTTCAAATGACAGTTTCTCTTAAATGACTCTTAACTCAGGATCATCAAGTTGCGATCTTTTAATCTCATCAAATAAAGTCGGCCGAACTTTAAATCGTGCTAGTAATGTCCCATCATCCTTAGCTACTAAGAGTTTAACCCCAAGGCTCCGCACACTTATCAAATGTGTCATGTAAGGATATTGCTTAACATTTACTACCGAGCAAGACTTATGACTCAGTTCATCGGCTACACATTTTCTTTTCCTAGGTGATAGTCGATTATTAAGCCATAATCCTTAATAGATTCCAAAGATCTCCTTTGTCTAAGATTTAGCTATTTCTATGTCATTAGGTGCTTCAAACTCTTGTGGTCAGTTTATATACGACAAGTATCCCCATAAAGATAGTGTCTCCAAATCTTGAGTGTAAATACTACTGCTATAAACTTCAAATCATCTATAGGATAATTTGGCTTAACTTCAGCTGTCCAGAAGAATATGCAATCCATCGCTTAGCCTACATAAGTACACAGCTAAGTCTCTAGTGACTAGCATCACTGTATACCTCATACCCTATTCCTTGGGTAGGTAGGGCAAGCACTGGTCCTGAAGTCAATTGCTTCTTCAGCTCCTAGAAACTTGCCTTGCATTTGTGATCCCACTGAAATTTTATTCCCTTCTGGGTAAGCCTCGATAAAGGAGTTACAAGCACAGAAAAATCCTCAACAAATCTTCGATAATAACCAGCTAATCCAAGAAAATAGTGGACTTTTATCATATTCTTTGGTTGTTCCTATTCAAGTGTACCTTCCCCTTTCTTCAGATCTACAAAATACCTTCCCCTAATACCACATACCCAAAGAATTCAATCTTCCTTAGCCAAAATTCATATTTTCAAAACTTCGCATATAACTATCTTTTGAGAAGTATTTGTAACACAATCCAAAGACGTCTAGCATGTTCCTCTTAATCTGAGAATAAATCAGAAGATCATCAATGAAGACTATGATAAACTTATATAAATAAAGATGGAACACCCTGTTCATGAAATCCATAAATACTACAGGTGCATTTGTCAATCCTAACGACATTACCAAAAATTCATAATGTCCATACCTAGCCTAGAAGGTAGTTTTGTGCACATCATTCTCTTCAATCTTCAACCAATAGTACCTAAATCTCATATCTATCTTTGAGAATACTGTAGTTTCTCTTAATTGATCCAACAAGTCATCGACCCTAGGGAGTGGAAATTTATTCTTGATGGTAACCCTATTTAACTGTCAATAATCAACACATAAGCTAAATGTCCCATCCTTCTTTTTGACAAACAATGTTGGTGCTCCCTATGGTGAATGACTTGGTCTAATGAAGCCCTTGTCTAATAAATCTTGTAGTTGAATCTTCAACTCTTTCAATTATGTCGGTACCATACGATAAGGTTGTATAGATATTAGTGTCATCCCTGATCCAAGTCAATAGTGAAATCAAACTCCTGACCAAGTGGCAATCTAAGACATCAAGGAACTTGAACACAATAGGGACATCTCCAACTTTGACTCTCTGTGCTGAAGTATCAATCATGTGTGTGAGGTATACCTAGTATCCCTAATGAATCAACCTCTTCGCCTTGACCACTGATATCAAATAACTCGAGAATACTTGTCGGTCACTAGTAAATTTAATTAGGAATCCACCTTGAGGGTCAAACTCCACCTCTTTCTTAAAAGAGTCAACTCTGGCACGGTAACTCTCTAACCATTCAATCCCTAATATCACCTTAAAATCCCAAAAATTGAGGGGATTAAGATCTACCTCTAACTAGCATCACCGATCTTCATCTCATAGGCTATATATACTTCATCATAAGCCACTTGCTCTATAAGAGGAGTGACTACAATGAGAGGGGGATTTAATGGCTTTAAGGGATGACTAATATCCTCTAACTTAGGTCCTAAAGGACCAACCTAATGACAACTTCCCCTTCCTTGTCCAACCATGCTATCATTATAAATTAAAGAAAAAGACGTTGTATAATAAAATAAATCAGGCTAAGTCTAGCTTATCTGATGTCCCAAACATCCCAAGGAATGTTGACAAGTACTCTAATCGAGGTTGAAACCCCCGACCATTAAGGATGTCAACTTATCGATCCTAGACTCAACTTCTCGTCGAAATGTTGGCCACCAAAATTTTTTTCATTGAAGTTAAACATGATAAAATAAATTATAAGGTTTATTGGATTAATTATTTTTGGAGTAAATTATTATGTCAAGGTTAGTAGGATTTTCTTGAATGGGTAAGTGCAATTAAAGTGTTAAAGTTATAAGAATATTCAAGGGTATTTTTGGTAAGACACTTAAGGTTAAAAGAACATAAGTCTATAAGGAAGGGTAAAATAGACTTTTTGGACTCATTAAGGGTAGAAATGGAAGAAGAAATGTTGTATTGTTCTTTTAAGAAGGGAAAAAACGTGAATTGAGAGAGAAGAACAAAAATAGAAGAGAGAAAGAAGAGAGTTTCAGTGGAGAGGAGAGAAAAGAAGGAAAGATAGTTAGGGTTTCATCATTTCTTAGTTTTTAAGAGAGAGTTTGAGGTTTTTCAAAAAGGGAAGAAGGTAGAGGAAGAGAAGAGCTTTCATTTAAGCCAAAGATCTCTTCATTTGGTGAAGAATCAAGGTAAGATCATTTTGAATCTTTTGAATTTTTGGGAAGAATTTTAGTTTATGAAGCTTAGTAAATGCATGGTTTTAGGTATTTTAGAACCAATTTTAGTGATTGTGCTTTGTGAGATTTTCAATTGAAAACCCTACTGAGTGAAAATTTTGTTATTGTAGAAGGGGATCAAGAAAGGCATTTTGAGCAAGTTTTTAAGCAAGGAATTCAAGGTGGGTACATGTTTATAATAGAGTAAATAAGTCACTAATGTTTTCTTCAAATCAAAGAAGTTTAATGATTTCAATTGCATCATAAGTGTTGCATTTATTTCTTTTAAATGATTTGAGAAATTGCAATATGTTGTTATATGAATTGTGTGATGATTTATGCAAAGACTTTGAAAGTAATTTTTTAAAAAAAGATAACATGTTTATGAAATCATGTTTTCGAAATATCTCAAGTTTATGAAATTAAGTTTCGAAAATATGCCATTTTGGGCAACAAGTTTACAAGTCATGAATTACATGTTATATGGGTCTGTGGTGGTCCAGTAAGTTAAGTCAAGTGCACTTTGACAAAAGGCTTCTCCCGCCTGCCCGCTAGTGGCATGGAGCTCTTTCATGGACTCCCATAAGTTCATGATTACGCAAAACCATTATTTGATATTGCGTTAGTACGTTCTGTTCATGGCTACACATGACTCTTATGAAAAATGTATAGTACGTTCTGTTTTGGATCCACCCAAATCATTCTGATGTGCTTATGTACTTATGTTATGTTAATAAGTTTGATGCATTCATGTTTTGTAATTCTTGAACTTTGGTTAAGGATTTGAGAACGATACAATTTATGATTTCAATTTGAATTTATATTCACCAATGAACATTTCAAAGCTTTTGCTTATTTTTCCTTTATAAACTGTTTCCCACGATCTTTCAAGCTCCCCCCCTTTTCGTCCCATCCACAGGTGAAGAAAATAAGATCGAGTAACCAAGTGTCGAGAAATCATTCTATTTTTGAAATGTTATTATAAAATAAGTTAGATTTTGTAAAAGCAAGACTTTAGACGCATTTCGAGAATTATTGGGCTTTTGTATCTTTTGTATTTTGGACTTTGATACTTATAATCTAATGTAGCTTGGAATGCCATTAAAGCTTTGTAAACTCCTATTTTTGTTGTTAATGAAATATGAATTGTGTATGGATGATGTTGAGTTGG
>JAOSBK010000008.1:9913700-9930388 GCA_027568895.1 Erythroxylum shatona
TGAAACAAAGCAAAAATAGGAAAAGAAAAAAGGAGAAAAACTTTATCATACCCAGGGCTCGATCCATCTCCAGTGTGAGAGTGAGACTTATCCTCCTCCCCAAATTGGTCGTTAGACCTTAGTTCGTTGGGTCCTCCATCAAGAATCGGTTCGCTGTCTTGTGGGTTCATGAGGATTCCAGATTTTGATTTGAGCGGAAAAGAGCGAAGCTTTTGTTGAAGAAGGAAGAAAACGGGAGACGAGAAAAAGGAACGTTTGCCCTAAATGGATTAATAATATTATTCTTATTGATTATTTTCTTTTCTTTTCAATATTTATTTATTTAGTTTATTTTATTCTATTCAAAACCCTTAAAAGTTAAAAGTTAAAACCCTCTTTTTGAATTTTCAGACTTTGATGACAATGACGCATGTCCCACAAATTGGGTTATTTTCTTGAACAGCTACGTTTTGGGGATTGGGGCCACTTCACCTCAGCTTTCTGTTTGTTACCAAATCAGACCAACAATTCGTCCAATTTTAAGATATCCAACCTTGTTCGACTGACAGAAATGACCAATTTCTAAAATACTCAAAACGATGTAGCTTTAAATATTAGATAAGATTAACAGAGTGGCATTAGACAAATTATCCAAACTTCAATTTCCCACCAGCTGAGTAGTTGTTAGTAATTACTTTTTATAATTATCAATACCTCGAAAAGATATAAAACAAGCTAATATAACTTAAAGATTGGGTTGGCAGTAGACAAGTTATCTTGGGGTTGAGCTTAAGCTTGTATTGTTTGGAACATAAACACGCAAATCAGGAGATGGATGCAACAAGACCAAATAGAAGAAGAGCTGAAACGTACATGAGGTGAAACAATCCTTAACAAACAACAGAACAACAAACTCAGAAATTGTACAACACTACAGAAGCATTGGCACAGGAAATTTTGGCAGATTTCCTTGCACTAATATACAACAAAAATTTTGGCTCTAGTAAGTGTTCTGGGGATTAACCCTCCTCCTAGCTTCTCGCTTGTAGTACGGGGTTTCATCTATTGTCCTCCTTACATAATCTACAAATGGCTGAGGTGTTCGCGGAGACTGTTCAGTTGAAACAGAAGTTCTTCCACGCTCCGGTGTGATTGGGGCTGGCAAACTTGGAGTGGCAACCGATACGGAGCCGGAAGGCTGATATCTGTTTGATATCTCAAAAACAAACATGACAGTGGCTATTGTCAGTACCACCAGGACTATAAATCCAAGTACGAGAGGCCAAAGGGTTTCACTAGAGAGTGTTTTTGTTGCTCCTCTTGAACCAGGTTCATAACTGACGTCAATTTCCACTCTTTGCCCTGCATTACAGAACAACAACGTTGGGTGATTGTTTTCATGTACTTGCTGGCAAGCAGCTCTTAGTATGGAGGACAGAGTCAGTTACCATTGGCTGGAAGTGTGATGATTATCTTGTCTTTCAATTTCACGGAACTTTGCACTTCAACCTAATAATAAGAACAAGAGTATCCAAAACAATGAACAGAAAAGTAATGAGCTTTGATGTGTGGACTCAAAAAATCATTTGAAGCCATTTATTTTACTTAATGAGAAAAGCATGTTCAAGAATGAACGGCAGCATCATTGTTCTACTGTAACCACTTAATGCCCATTGTTCAACAACTAGGATAACTCTAAATACTTGCAGCATGGGCAATCATCAAAAGCAAACAGTGTAATCTGACCTCATATTCCGCTCGACCACCAATCCCAAAATCTTCTTTGTGGATTGGGCTTATCTTTATGTGATCCCGGTCATGCCAGTAGATTTCAACATCTACAATGAGAAATAACCCAATAAGCTAAAATCATATCCAATGAGTTCTGGTCAACTGACACTTTAGATTTCTAGAGTCATCAGTAAAATGAAATCAAACCCTTTAATCACAAAAGTACCCAGCTAGAGCTTCTATAGACACGGAAATATTAACGGTAATAGTTTAGAAATATGGAGCAAGGGTGACACATTGACTAAAGGAGGTAGGACAAACTGCCAATAAATTAGTGAGGCAGTAGCTAAGTTCAGGTATGATTTGAGTTATAACCAATAAGCTTAATAAACTAAGATGAACTTTGTTAGGTAACTAAAGAATAAATAACTGAAAATCTCCACAAAATTACTTGATTGATTTGCCTTAGCACATAAAGTAACAATTTACGTATTCACTAAGGCAATTATGGTGCAACTCGCGGTCTTGCCCACTGAATTCAGAAACTCAGTCTTGAAAGAAAACATGTATTCGCGATGTCTCAAAGAGGTTATGGATAGCCATCTCATCTTAGGTTGTGAAAGGTAAAATAAGTGCACCACTCCCTGCAGCATATTAGAAGTTAGAAAATGGAATGCAAGGAATCTAGGAATTCACCTGTGTTTCCCAAAATAGTTATAGTAGTCTTGTTGGAGTCTGGTGTCAGATTCAAGTGTCCTGAGTCCTGCAAAATGAAACATATTATGCTTTATTCCAATGCACACTGATTGAAAAGGTTCAAATTGAAGACGGATTACAATATCCTTGAAGACGGATTACAATATCCACACTGTTCTGAAAAGTTTTATGCCCATTGGTTTGTAAATTGTACGTTGGCCAATTAGTCTGATATCAGCATTGGTATTTGAATAAAGAAATGTGATCAAATCACCTTGTTCATATCCAAAATGGAAAACCCTCCAATGAAAATTGCAGACACAGATCCAGAGATATGGTTAGCTTCTCGGATTGAAGCACTGACAGAAAAAGAAATATACGGTCTCATGTCCTTAGATCTGGGTATTGAACGAGCTAAATGCTCTGGAGAGTAGGGGAAGAAGAGGCAGTAGGAGTTGCCGTTGTCAAGATTCACCCAAGGCTTTGCATACCTTGAATGCATAACATGTGAAGCCCATTAGATAATGTTATATTGATTAGGTATAGACAACATGGACGCATAGAACATACCCAACATAAGGAGGATCAACCTTACAGTCATATAGCATTTCTTTACCATTTCCAATAGCTTCAAACTTGTCACAGGTGTCACTGTTTCAATTAGATAAAATAATCAAATGCATCGTCACTGTGCATCATAAAAGGTTAAAAGAAAACAAAACTACAAGTTCTTCACATAATTAACCTTATGAACATCTCCATAATAGAATAGCAATGAAGATGATGTACCATAAACTAGCTACCAATAGTAGCGCTGAACAGCTCAACTTCATTAATTAATCAGCAAAGGCCAAACAGAAAGGAAAAGGTAGGTTAGCTTTCTTTCTGCTGGTTTAAATACGTGGCAATGTTTACTGTTATCTGGTGTTTATGCATGGGTAGAACATACAACATAATAGTAAAGGTTCTCAATGTAAATAATGGAAGGAAGCATAAATAACGAGCTTTGATATTGAGTCATAGAACATTTATTAAAGCAGAAGATAACAATTTGGTGGTGAAGAATGCATCAACGCCAGATAGTTCCATCCTCACACTACAAAGCCTCTAGGTTAGGCCCAGTAATCAAAGAAGAAGTACTTATTTATTATATCCATAAAGCTTAAAAGTACAGGTCATATCCATGAATTAATCAAGCAAAGTTGAACAAAAGGGAAAAGGAAGATAGTGAAAATTTAGCTATTCTATCTGGTTATTCAAACACAAGAACATACTTATTGTTAAACGATGTTTAATGCATGGATATATGTCCAAGAAACATTCAACACTGTAGCATAACTCAATGAATCTTTAGGTCTGGTATTAGATTTGAAGAAGATAACTTGGTGGTGAACAATGCATCAAACCAGCAATAGTTACATCCTCCACAACTACGATGCATCTGAGTTTTACACACGCAACACAGAAAGGTTCTTGCGCCCCATGTTTGCTGAAGGCAGATAACAGAAATACGTTCCGTCATGAAATCAGAACAATGTATAATATTACATGTATTATCTCTCACAGGCACTTCAAACATCTTATACACAAACAAGACTTTCAGTATGATATAATTGGAATTTGATGAAAAAATGCTTGAAATTGCAAATTTGAGGCCATGAAAAGTAAAACACCGAATTGTTTACAAACCTGAACTTCACAGAGAAGCTGTATCCCTTTGTGGGATAAGGAACATTAGTTAGCATCTCCTCTGGGACATCAATAGAAATGGCATTTCCTGATATCACTGTAACTGCTGTTTGCAAATTTATACCGGAGCATTTGAAAATTACTGTTTACACAGACAACTTAGCTTGTTAACTTTCCATATGCTTGCTGTATTCAACATTGCAAAAAGCTGAAATTCTTCAGTACCTTGGCTTGAACCCAACCCATCTGCTTCAGCTTTTCCAGACTGCATATCTATAGATATAACACTGTGGTTGGAACTATGCCAGTGGCCAGAAACTTTATCGATACCTGTCAGAAAGAACAACAATAAATATTCATCTTTTAAGGAACCTATAACTGGGAAGAAATTTGGTTCATTATTTCACACAAAAGCCACAAGCACTGAAAGAGGACATACAGAAGAAGAAATGAGAAGAATATTGAAGTAGTTGACATAGAACTACCTTTTACACTGAAGTTAAGAGAAGCTCCTTGGCGGAGAACAGGATTAGAAGGATATATATGTGCACCAACAGAAATCTGAAAATCAAAAAGAAAACAAGTCAGGGGGTACCTGCCCTGAATTGGAACTACTCTAGATAAAGTGTTGCAGCAAAATTGATTAAGGAATTTTCTCACCAAAAAGGCTTGAAAAAACAAGGGTTTAACAAATAAAGGCAAGTTCAGGGAATATTTCAAGTTGAGATGCATAGTATATGCGCACAAACAAACAGCAATCTAGTAAAGTCATATCAATTTACGTGCAAAAGTAGATCAACCAAGCACATGATCATCTGGATATGCTGACAAGTTATTGAGTTGGGTGAGAAGCAAATGTGAATGATTACTCTCAAAATTGTTACAGATGTCATTTCTAATATTATATATACTACAAAGGAACATCCCATGTCGGAAAAGTTGAAGTATCTCAATCTGAAATTGTACGAATATGAAATAAAAGAAAGAGAGGAGAAGTAATAGATGTTTGGTCATAAAGTTCTACCTCCATGAACATAAAAACAACTGGGGCTACATCTTCCTTACTAGATTTTTTTCTATCTGTTATGAGCAGAAATTCAGACGTGGGTGACAAATTTGCAAAAGGGATTATGTATACCAGACGTGGCTTGAAGAATGGAAGTGGGAGTGGAAGTCGTTAATCAGTTCCAGCTGTGTGAATATTTGCTTCAGTTATTTCCTTGTTTTGTTCCTTATTTTCAGTAATTTAGTTGGCATGTAAGCAGTAGTGGTTCCGATTCTGTAGGTACCACTTACTTCCTCTTTGTTTATTTAAACTGAACTTGAAAGGAATTAATGGCATTGAATTTTAATCTCAAAGCTATTGCAATACGAGATCGAAGGGTTCTCTCATTTAACGAGCCCTCATTCACACTACACCATAGGTTCACAGGGAAGAAAATCAAGAAAACATCGTCCAGCACACAATTTGCAGGTTGATTTTACTAGTAATCGTCCCATAACTCGATCACAGACACGGGACCTTAACACTATCATATAATAGAGTATACTATTTCGAACATCCCGAATTTTGACCAAAATATCAAATGTATAACCTATTAAAAATACATACATGTAACCCAATTACTGTCTCCTAAAAATTTGTGCAAGTGTTAAGAATAATCCAATTTACGGTTTGTAAAAATTTGAAAAATATGAGATCAGAAAATTATTTTTTATGATTTTGTAAGGGATGATAATTCAAAAACTTATTTAAAAAGATGAAGTCCAATTATCATCAGAATTTGAAGAACATTTATAAAAAAAATCATAAACAGGTTGATGAATTCTATTTGAACATTGTCAAGTTCTACCATTAACTATGTTCAATTAGATATATATACATACGCATTCTTCATAAGTAGTGATCAGTAGTGTTACAAAGTGAAGGTTAACACACATTTGATAAATTATTACGATGTCAGGATTTCTTAAATCATAAGAATCATATACATATCTAACTGCCTTGATGTGGTGAATAATCCAATCACATTATGATTATAATTATTCTCATTATGACAAATGAAAGTATGATTATAGTAAATCTTGAAATATTCTAATAATCCTCCTCAAAAGCATAGAACATTTTATCATATGACTTTTCACCCTTGGAAGTGCTTTGTCAAGACAAATTTTGCTTGAAACGCCACTAATGAAGTCAAATCTAAGGTCAAAACCTCCATCAATCAAAAGAAATCCCCAAGGCAAAAATCTCCTCACAAAGAAAGAGGTTCATAGAGAATGAATTGGTAACACCTCACTAACAAGTCATCGAGAATCAGTTTGGGGGACTTTGCTTTGATGTCATGTTAGAACAAAAAATAAAAGTCAAAAGAATAGGAGAGAATTTTGTTTGACGCTAATTAGGGAATGTTACTACCAATTTGTTTGGGGAATTCAATATCTTGTGTTAATTGAACAGGTTTATGATCAATTTGTTGGAAGAAATTTAATTAAAAGGGCACTTATAAGCACCTTAAAGATGAATCCATCAAGGTATATTTTTATATGAACTTTAAATTAAAGACTATTTGTAATATATTCCAATTTTAAGATAGAGATTTAATATTATTATATATATTCTGCGCAGCTACAAATCATATGGAAATTGTTTAAATATCTTATTTTGAAATATTTGTGTTAACATGTATTCCTTACTACCATAAATAGATCAGCTAAAACCTAACTCATAATAAGTCCTTAATGTCTATTTTTCTCTTCCACAAGAACCAAGCAACCTAAATTAGCAAATCGAAGAAGGCTCTTGCCACCACCAACCCTCTCCCTTCTTTTTTCTTATTCTCAAGGGAAATAAAAGAGTGAAGTTCCTCCTTCAGATATTTTGAGCAATATGAACCATGTCACAACAAAACATCATTGAAATCAACTACTGTTTGCGTAAAGAAAAATCGTGAAAAAGAGGCAGCAATTACCAGCACATAGTCAGACTTCTGAGCATTTCTGTTGATTGATGCTCGAACAAGAGCTCTACCATGTCTCATTGCCTTCAATCATAAATTTGATAAAATGATGGCATTTATAAATACAGCCGCAAGAAATTTGATAAACACAAGAAAGGCAGCAAATTCTTATGCAAAACAGTGCTGTTTGCAGTTGATATTGTTATAAGTATAAAGTAAAAGAAAAGGATAAAGGCAACTAACTGGACGAGTCACATAATTACAAATTAATAGCAAACTTTTTTGACAGACCTTCAGATGGATATTCATGCTGCCATTGCTCTTATCCAAAATGGAGACAATATCATGGTGGTTAGTCTCAACATAATAGGGAATGGCATTATGTGCTTCATAGAAGGGATTTCCTGGTGAAATGAAAAAAAAAAGAATAACAATGAGGACTAGAATAGAACATGTCCAAATAGCTATTAAGTCAATAAATTAAGCCGCTAAAACTTCAATACCTAAAGCATCCAAGTAGCCTATCGGCAGATCAAGCTCAGAACCAACTGCCATAAAAATTACACGGATGGGAAACTCCTTATTTCTTATTCTTATTTGAGTCACCTGAAAAAACATTAATGACCAATATAAGTTTCCAGGACTAATGACAATCTTTTAGCAATATAAATTGCAGGTCTGGGAGAACCAGCAGAAATTATGAACATCAAAATGATTTTATCAGCAAAGGCAAGATATCTGATAAAGTGCATCCTACATGACAATACACAGTTAGCATGTATAAGATAAGTGCTCGGCAAGTAAACTGTTACTCCAAATCCGAAAAATACACACAGACGAGAGATAAATTTATACATTTATTAGGTTTGAGGGAGTAGCCAAGCAGTTGGCACTCCTTTCCCTTCAACTGCTCACCAAGTGAGATGGATTGAAAATCAGTTTTGTGCTAAAAACAAAGCAATACCTCTGCAACCCTGACACAAGAGGCAATCTCCATTCTTCCAGTTAAGCGTTCTTTAGCTTGTATGCATGCCAAATTGTCACTTTCTGTCGTTCTTATTCTACCCTCATTTATCGTAATGCCATCCTTCTGCCAAATTTCTTCCTTTCCAGCATAACTTCTTATTAGTGAATAGATAATTGTTCCCTTCCGACTCTTACTATCCCATTGGCCATGCAATTCAGTGGATGAAGGAAGAAGTTCAGACGTAACATAATGAGGTGGGAGCACCCATGTTATTGGAACTCCAAGGGCAAGAGGGAGACCAGGAACAACGAATATAGATACGGAAGCATCATAAAATCTTGCTTCTGAGTATGAAGGAGAAACAAATTCACACAAGAATGTAACTGCAACATTTGAACGGCCTGCAGATCTGGAATGGAGTGACAATTGTTTCAAATGCCAACACAGGTTCATGAAAATGCTGTGTCTAGATTTTAAAATAGTAGACAAAGTGTCATACTTAATATTTGATACCTACAAAAACATGGACAACTCACCTTTTTCATAGACCACATAGATTAGCATAGGACAAGCAAATATTATAATCAAATGGTGGAATCGTTACAGTATCAAACTCCTAATTTTCTGACTCTCTGCAAAAGAAGAGTATCTACAGCCCCTCACCACTATAATTTAGTCAGGCAACTTAGGCCTCATTCATTAGATCAAAAATTCACTCTAGTTAGGCTCAAATTAAAAAATAAATAGTGCACAATCTTCTTGGTTTCTGCAAAACAAGCCAGGGTATATTACTGGTCCTTTTGGCGTCACATCAATCCACTAGAAGATAAACACTTGTAAAGGAAACATAGACATGGAAGTTTTTAAAATTTTGCTATTGTTCCTTACTTGTATAGCACATAGATATCTCAATTTTAGTATTTTGAGAAATTAACGTAACAATAAATTGCATTTATTTTTCACAAGGCAATCAAAGAATTCTATCTATATCACTCCTTGAGAAAGGAAGATCTCAAAGATTGATCTTTCTTTTAAGGGTCAAAGACTTGGATCTCCCTTAAAGTTTTCACTTTTCCAAATGCATCTTTGTATTTCAGAACTACTAGAAAAACATCATGTAATATTAAAAATATTTTTAAAAGACTGTTGCTGAGTTTCTATAACAGACTATTATATGATTGTCTATTAAAAATGTGAAAGACTCTATATAACTGCTCCGACCTACTTTAATAGTAAATTATATTAGAATAACTCAACAAAATCATAGTCAAAATTCCCTTTTAGTATTTTTTAATAACCCAAGATGCTTTCATTTTGCAAAAGTGCAAAACATAGGAGAGGAATGTATCTTTTACCCTTAATTTTAGTTGAATTTACGTTCATTTATCAATGCATGATACTTGATCCTCATCATTGATGGAATCAATAACATATTAATCAAAATATCCCTTCAACTGGCTAAAATTCCTAGAAAGAAACTAGATCTTATGATAGTTCCTCTTCCAACTGTAATGACTACAATCAAATTACATGAATTCTTAATGAACCAATCTAAGTCCTTAAAAAGTCACTAAAATATTTAGAATTAGGTTTTATACTGACTTGGTAAAAACATTTACCTTGTAAGTTCAAGAAATTAAAAAAAAAAGAATTCCATAGAGATTTACACATGTAAAGGAAAATAAAGGAGCTCTAATCACTCTTAGCTGCACCGCCAGCAAGTAATATTCCAATACGCTTCTGAGATATAGTAGCGTTTCCTACAAGCTTTAAGAATTAAAGCATACCAAGGCTATATGCCTAAATGCAATTAAGGCAAAGCATATGAAGCATAGCATACCTTCCATGTAAGACTTTAACAAAACCAAGTTCTTTATCATCATCCAATGGCAACCACTTTTCACTATGCAACCCCTCCATCACATAGAGATTTAGAACCTGAATAGGTTTGATAGCTGATATCTTATAACCTGGTATGAGGAAATAACTTGAAAAGAAAATAAGACAGAAAACTAAATCCAACCTTTCTATCATCTATTGTCCAGTTGTAACTTCCACAAACCTCATAAAATGAAAATAAATCACCCTGACAATTGATTCAAACAGTCATTATTTCAAGAAGTAACATTAAAATCAATCCAAATTCAATGGCTTTCACTCTTGCCTCAGAGAATGAAGGATATACTGGCATCTCAAGGCCAATATCAAGTTGTTCGCTTTGCACACTTAATATTGCTGAAGAAGGAACCCCAACTTTAATAGTAGCATATGCTTGACAAATCACAACATGCGCACTCCCATAAACTGTGGAAAATATTTTCTGACAACAAAAAATCGAATGGAAACATATAACATATTATGTTGTTGCACACAATGATCAAAAATCTAATTTCTCAAACACAAAACAAAAACTTGCCTAAACCATTCAAATTTGTTTGCAACTATCCAGTCTAACAATAAGAATAGATGAAAAATCAAGGAAAGAGAATTAAAAAAACAGTAGTGGTTCATATTTGTTATGCTTGAAGGATATCATGATTAAAAATTGTCTAATTAATAACAAAATTTGAAGGAGGAATTTTTTATTCATATCTGACTAATAGACATACGTTAGCTTTATACACACTAACTCTAGTACAAAATAAGAAATAAATTTGTACAGATTTGTTAGATCTCATGACTTATGGGATACTCTATCCTAATTTTATGGACATAATTAGTACCAGATATTGTGGACATAATCCCCACAAAATTGGGATATAATCACAAAGATTATGTTTCACATTCCCCCTCAAGCAGTTCAATAGGCATTGGTTATTACCAGCTCAGATATAATACTATGAAATATTGGACTATTTAACCCTTTGGTAAGTACATTTGCAAGTTGAATATGTGTAGATACATAAGGTGTACAAATCAACTCACCTTCCAACTTCTCTTTGATAAAGTGTCTGTCAACTTTGATTTGCTTTGCTCTATCATATTTTACTGGGCTGTGAGCTACACTGATGACAGACTTGTTGTCACAGTAGAGTCTCATTGGACCATCCAACTTGATCTTCAAATCTTCCAGAATAATCGTCAACCAATGTAGTTCACAAACACCTTAAGCCATTACCCAAAATTCAACCTCTACACTGAGACATGATACCACATTCTATTTTATACTTTTCCAAGTCACAAGGTTTCCACCAAGAAAGATGCAAAATCCAGCAGTTGACCTTTTATCAACAATTGACTCATCATAATCAACATCCATGTATACCTCAAATGCTAAATCTCCGTTCCTTTTAAACATAATACATTTTCCTAATGTTCCCTTGAGATCTTGTAACACTCAGTGAGCTGCTCACAAATGGACTTCCTTTGGATTATGCATGAATTGGCCAATCACACTAATTGTATATGCTATATTTGGTCATATGTGGGACAAATAAATGAGTTTTCTTACGAAGCGGTGATATGCTCCCTTGTCCAAGGTAATATCTTCCTCTGCTATTCCAAGTTTAATATTTGAATCTATTGGAGCACTTGCTGTTTTGCATGCTCTTTTACCTGTTTCCTTGAGAAGATCTATGATGTATTTTTGTCGGGAGGTAAAAATGCCCTACTTAGAGTAAGCAACCTCAATCCCGAGACGTTGACTTAAGATCTCTTTCTCTTTAACATCTCCTGTCACAATTATGTCATCAACATACACCAAGAGAATAGTGACTCCCTTTGTAGATGAGTGTTTACTGAATAATGTGTGATCCCCTTGACTTTGTTCGCATCCCATAGTCATCATAACTCTTGCAAATCTTCCAAACCATGCTCGTGGAGATTGTTTGAGCCTACACAAGGCCTTCGTCAGTCTACAAATAGTATGAGCAGCCAATTTCTTTTCATAACCTAGTGAAACCTCCATAAAAATTTCTTCTTCTAGTCAAATTGTTGTAATTCCCAACTATAATTAGCAGCAAGTGACAATAAAACTCTAAAAGTATTAAACTTTGCAACTGGAGCAAAAGTCTCTAGATAATCAATTTCATAAGTTTTCATACACCCTTTAGCTACAAACCTTGCCTTGTATCTTTCTATTGATCCATCTGCTTTATATTTAACTATGTACACTCATTTACATCCCACTGGTTTCTTCCTAACTGACAACTTCACCAACTCCCAAGTTTTATTTTTCTCCAATGCCTCGATCTCCACATTTATAACTTGTTTCTATTTCTCATTAGACAAAGCCTCAAATAAGATGGTAGGGATGGTAATGATGTTCAGACTAATAAGAAAGGCTTTATGGGATGGTGAACAGTTATTAAAAGACAAAAAATTTGCAAGAGGATATAAAGGTCTTTTCTTGCATTCTTTTATTCCTTTTCTAATAGCAATAGGAAAATCATAGTTATCATCACTCCTGAAATTCATTTTCATTATGTAATAAAGGATTAGAAATTGTCACCTCATTCTTAAAATTTAGGTTGGACTCTTGGGCCTGCATAGATTTTGGAGAACCTTTATCTTCCTTGCAAACACTTGTCCTTTGCTAAATCTCACATTTTCAAGAGCAAAATCTATTTTTTCCTGAGGATTTTGAATTACAAGTTCAGGTTCATGTTCAGGTTGTCTCACTTCTTCAACTGCAGGTTCAGGATTGGGTAGTGTAGGTGTTGGTGCAAGTTTAGTAGATATGGGGATAATTGGATGCTCATTTTTTGGCATGAAAAGTGACAAGTCAAGTAAGAAATCTTGATCCATGCTTCAAACTGAGGATCTTCTGGCTTAGGTGCAGTATCCGTAATGTTACTATACTACAAGTTGGGGACTCCTTTAGCTAATTTTTCCCATCCAATTTGTATACAGCATGTATACTTTAGAGTTCTCCAAGTTGTTGAGACCAACAGCCTCCTTTAATTGGGATGTAGTTGTTGTCTTTGCAACTTCTAACATCTCCAAGGACTAAAAAACCTATACTTAGGCTGCGTCCCTAGCTTTAGAGTAGGTTTCTAGAATTGCATCCCAAATATCCTTGGCAATGTTTAAAAACATGCATGTGTCACTAATTTCAGGAATCACAGAGTTCTCCAACCATGCCATAATCATGGAGTCTTCTTGATCCCGTGCTTCAAACCGAGCTCTTCTCTCTTAGGTGCAGTACCCGTAATGTTACTGTACTACAAGTTGGGACTGCTTTAGCTAATTTTTCCCATCTAATCTGTATGCAGCATGTATACTTTGGAGTTCTCCAAGTTGTTGAGACCAAACAGCCCCCTCTAATTCCGATGTAGTTGTCTTTGCAACTTCTAACATCTCCAAGGACTAAAAAATCTTTTTTTTTAGGCAATTAAGGCCTCTCACAGGAAGTAACTAACCAGCAATGAAGGCTACCAAAACTGCTCTGTTTTGATATCAAAAAAATAGAGTACAAGGAAAGGAATGGCTAAACAACTGAAGCTTTCAGTTCTAAGAAAATCTACAGCTCTGATAACATGACAGAATTTGAAGGAGGAATTTTTTATTGATATCTGACTAATAGACACATTAGCTTTATACACACTAACCCTAGTACAAAATAGGAAATAAATTTGTACAGGTTTGTTCGATTCCATGACTTATGGGATACACTATCCTAATTTAATGGACATAATTAGTACCATATTTTATGGACAGAATCCCCACAAAATCTTGACATAATCATACAAATTAATTTCCCCACGATTACCCATATGCGCAATCATCTAATCAGAAGTGACACAGCGGAAGTAATTAGGTAGAGACTTTAGGTTAATCTCGGAACCAAATCTAAGCATAAAACTTAGGATTTAATCAATAAGAGAAAGACACTCTCTCAGGAGAACTTACTACAGAATCTTTATTAGAATAATAATGTTTCGGGGGTCCCTAAAACATATGTCAACCCTCCTTTTTATATCCCTAACGTGGTATGGTATACAAGAGTCCTAATCCTAGAATGAAAAGGATTGATTGAAATCATTTTCTAAAGCTAACTTATTTTCTTTTTCTTGCTGGACAAGAAAACCTTCCTAACTAGGAAACTTAAAATAAAATAAAACAGAAACAAATCCTAATGGATATAGGAATCATACCAAATCCTTATCCTAATGGGTATATGGCAACATAATATATCCTTATGGATTCAGTCCTTTATTAGGATTCTAGGGCCTTTGAAATCCCATTGGTCAACTAGTGAGGAAAAACTAAAACCCTTTTTCTTTATTAGTTCAATGGATTTCTATCTTTGTGCTTCTATTTTGTTTTAGGCAAAGTTGATAATCTTTCTTTTTTTTGGGCTTCGTGAAAAGCTTTTTCTTGACTCAATATTATAATTTACCAGATCATTGGCTTGCATGGAGGCGCATTACTAGGTGTGGCTTATCGAACATCTCGTAGGATTAGCCCTATTGCAGCAACAACTATTTCAACTATTCAATCCATGCCCCTCTCAGGATTTGGAAGCAGTGGTGCTTCATCTTTCTCAACATTTGATGATGGATTTTCTTCCCATAGATCTTCCGATGAAGCAGCTTCACAAAACTATCAGTTATACAGGTAACAATTATAGCCATTGTCTTTATTGTTGCTTATCTACTTTTAAGATGCTAAAATTGGGTGATTTTTTAATGATATGTGATCGCGTATGCAAAAATTCTATTGAAGGAGAAAGTTAACCTTTTCTAGTTGAAGTATTGCATATCCAACCTTACTCTAGTCCTAGCTGGTAATAGAAAAAATTGCTAAGCTAGTCCTTCTTAAGTCTCAGTGGGATTACTATGAGGGATCCTATTTGGTAGCTATTGCTGCATGCTCCTGTTATCTTCCATATTTGTTTTGTAAAGTTTGTTAACATGACCTTGTGCAACTGTCAAATAACTCAAACTAGACCCAAAGCTATGACGTAGTAGGAAAATGCTTTAACAATTCAAAAGTTTTCCTAAGGTTGGAGGTCTTATGGGATGGAATGATGGAACAAGAATGTTGTTGATTCTTTTTATATTGTCCAAATTTTGAGTAATCCTAATTATAAAATCTTGAGAAATAGCATGACAACAATGATCCATAAAAGAGAAGGAAACAAAATTTTTTATCAATTTACCAAGGTAGATGAAGGAGAAATTATCATTATAAGCTAAAATCAATGATTCAATTCTTCCCCCTAAACTTAAAACTATATACAACAATGTGATAAACACCAACGAGAAAAGTGAAGGAAATAAAAAAAAGTATGGAGAACAATGGGAGGAAAAGAGAAAATGTATATTGATGGAAATGGATAATACAAAACTGATACTTGTTCGAGATGCTATTCTCTCCTTAAGGATTTAGTAGAGCTGTTGCACAAAGTAACAATTGGTAGAGCCATTTCACGAAGTAACAATCAGTTTCCTCTTCCCCTTTGACATAGATTAGGGATGACAATTGTCTGACCCAAATTGTGTTGTGTTGCTTGAGCTCATCCTTCGTGAAGCCTAAATATGTCACGTAACATGATGATGTTTTAAGTTAAATGATGTTATTTCAAATTTTAAATTAAAAAAATAAAGAAACTAACTGGGCTTTGCGGGCCTTTAGGCTACCCAAGCAGTAGAGGATTTGGGCTTGAGCCGCAAACCTTAGATTTGTTAGAGTTTTGGGCCGAGTCTAGGCTTGAACATAAATTTTTGCGCGGGGCTTTGGCTAGGGACTTGACTTGGCCCAACCCGATGCCAAGCCTAGTCACAGATACATATAATGATGAAAATAGGATAATTGACTGTTGCCACCTCTTCAAGTGATGACAACAGGGTATTGGAATGCAAAAACAACATAACCAACAAAAATCAATTTGCTATTGATCATTTTGTTGGGTTGGATCTTGGGTTGCTTAGGCCTTTTTTTTAATTTTTCCTTCTATATACAAATTGCACTAGAGGTCTATCATTACCCCTTATAGTAGATGCAAAACTTCCAACTTCCATCCTTCTTCTCTAGCAACACCGAACTAGAAAAAGGGCTGGTGCTAGGATGTATGGTTCTTGCCTCCATCATTTTGGCTGCTAATTTCTCAATTTCATTTTTTGAATGTGCGGATAGTAGTAGGGGTACACATTTATGGACTCTGTTCTTCCTTGAGTACTATTGAGTGATTATGTTTACAATCGTGTGGGAGTTCTATGGAAGTTTCAAAGACATCTCTGCACTCAACCAGCAACTCCTTTACTGTCGGATACATTTTGTTTTATGTGTTCCCTGCACTTCTAAGGTTAAGAACTTAACGAGGATTCCCTTTCCCTATTGTTGAATAGCCTTTAACCATGGATTTTAAGGACATTAGGGCCTTGCTAGGACTTGAGTCACCTTGCAAAATCACTTGTCTGCCTCCTAATTTGAAGGACATAGTCATAGTTGTGCACGAATCACTCCCATGGTAGCTAGCCACTTCATACCAAATCACTTCTGTTCTCCTCATCCAAAGTGGCAGATAATCCTCCATATCATCAAGCCTTGCATATGTGATACGACCCCTTTACATACCCCCTTTCCCTTCAACTGATTGTCGTTTCCTATGGTCATACCATAGTTGACAGTTTACGAGTATCTTCATGTTGGTTAATGTTGTTTCTTATCATTCTTATCCTAGGGATTCTGCTATATCTTAAAGATTATGATTGATATATCTC
>JAOSBK010000008.1:9930488-9947442 GCA_027568895.1 Erythroxylum shatona
TTCCAAGAGTCCTATTAAGTGACTCAGTCTGACCATCTGTTTGTGGATGAGCAGTGCTACTAAAGTTTAAAGAAGTATCAAACATCCTCCACAAAGTTCTCCAAAAGTGACTAAGAAACTTCGAATCTCGGTCAGATGTAATGGATTTAGGAATTCCATGCAATCTTACCACTTCTTTAAAGAATAGTCTAGCCACATTAGATGCATCGGCAGTCTTCCTACATGCAATGAAATGCGCCATCTTGGAAAATCTATCAACCACTACAAAAATAGAATCAACTCCCCTTTGTGTTCTAGGTAGTCCAAGGACAAAGTCCATAGATAAGTCCTCCCAAATATCTTCCGGGATAGGGAGTGGCATATACAACCCTGTATTCTGGGATCTTCCTTTAATCTTGTAATCATCTTTACCCCTTTGGCCTCTTCTTGGTTGGTCTTGGTCTCGAATTTCTTCATCCGAATTATCTTCCATAAGAGGCATCAGATTCTGACCATGAGCTCTTCTATTTTCTGTATTCCTTGGAAGATCAGGTCTACCAATAGGTTAGGGTTGAGGTGAACCTCTGCCTTGAGCTCCCTTAAGTGGTATTCCTCCATTATTGGCTTGATTAAGGCCCATAATGGTTAGAAGTTGGTCCATATGAGTCGCTAATCCATTAATAGCCTCTAAAACTTCGTCAAATCTATGGTTATCTCATTGATCAACCATGTGTACTGGTTGGTCGAGACTGAAAACGTTTGGCTTGATTTTCTAGGTTTTGGGGTGAGATTTCTGGGTTGGTAGGGTTGGAAGATGTGCTGGAGCAGAAACAAAACAGGAAGATTTTTTTTTTGGGGGTTGGTAGGGTTGGAAGATGGGCTGGAGCATAAACAAATCTTCTGGGTTGGTAGGGCTGGAAGATGGGCTGGAGCAGAAACAAACCAGGAAAAATTTTCTGGGTTGGTAGGGCTAGAAGATGGGCTGGAGCAGAAACAAAACTGAAAAGGCACCAGGAAAAAAATCCAGAAAAAAAAACTAGATTTTAATGCTCTGATACCAACTGACATAGCGGAAGTAACTAGGTAGAGATTTCAGGTTAAGTTCAGAGCCAAATCTAAGCATAAAACTTAGGATTTAATAAGCAAGAAAAGACACTCTCTCAGGAGAATTTTCTGCAGAAGTTTTATTAGAAATAATAACGTTTGTGCTGCCTAAAATATATGTTAACCCTCCCTTTTAGATCCCTAACGTGTTATGGTATATAAGAGTCCTAATTCTAATGTGAAAAGGATTGATTGAAATCCTTTTCTAAAGTTAACTTATTTTCTTTTATTGCTGGACAAGAAAACCTTCCTAATTAGGAAACTTAAAATAAAATAAAACAGAAACAAATCCTAATGGATATAGGATAACATAACAAATCCTTATCCTAATGGGTATATGACAACATAACATATCCTTATGGATTCAATCCTTTATTAAGAAGCTATCCTGCAGATAGGTGAGTCCAGATCCGGTTGTTGAACGCAAGCTAATAGCAGTAGCATGAAATATCCCCACTCTCTCTCACTTACTCAAAAACAGATGGAGACAGGGCACAAGGAAATAGGCAATGAAACCCAACAAACACAATGACTTCTAGTATGTATTGGTGGGAAAGAGAGAGAGATCTATTTTAAGAGTTTCCAATTTAAAGCCAACAGGTACAGATCCAAAAGAAAGCAATAACAGTTGGTTACAAATGTTAAAAGTACCCAAATAGAAACATAAAAACCATGAACCTTCATGTAGCAGAAAATCCCCTGCCTTTTTAATACTTTTTCATCTCAAACTTCAATCCAATTGATGACACATTCAACAAAGTAGTAATTGTTTATCATGTCTTACAGTGTTTCCTGGAGATATTGCAGATAGCTTCCCAGAAGATCTTTCCACAGTTACAATTCCATCATCCATAGAACTATACTCAATATGTGCACCAACAGTTGGGCCTCCATTGACAGAAAGCTATTGATATAATGATATGAGTACAACTTAGAGGGATGATAAGAAAGAGTAAAAGAACATTCACTTGCAAAAAGGAAATACAACCCAAACTCCAAATAATATCTTGACAACCAAAATAAGAGAGAATTTTGAAAAAGCAGAAGCACAAGAAATTAGGGATTTTGCAGGATAGCTTGTCATCAGATTGTGAAATAAAAAATATATCCGAGAAAGAAAAGGAGGGAAAAGAATGGCACATACCATGTAAGATGCGCCTGGTACCAGGAAAATATCATGTGGATGAATTCTCAGAGGTTCATAAATCTCTACCTTGATAAGTTGACTGGTTATTTCATGTCCAGATTGCTGCCTAGCACTGACCTGATGTGAATATCTATGAGTAAACTACACCTAATACCAAAGAAATTATATAATTGAAACAATTAAATACTTCTGTGCATCAAACAAGGAATTACATGAAGAGTCGTCATCCCAAGACTTTTGGCAACAATTTTAAACTGTGATGCTCTAAGATAACCATCTTGGAGAACAAGGGCATTGTCATTGTCCACAAGTTCAATAAATTGATCCTCAATAAACACATGAATGTCCATATAAGCATACTGCAAAGAAATTCACGGTCACTTAAGATCCAATAAAGAGATAGCATTAAGACGTGAACATGCAAATGACAAGAAAACACTAATTTAGAAGCAAGATAGACTAACTTGATGGAGAATGCACCACAGTCAAATGGTTCCAACAGATATGGGCAATACCATGATTCTACAAAACAATATTAATCATAGATTGTATGGATTTATACAATTCAAACCTGGCTAGAGTCAAAAGTAATTCCATCACTAATCCCAGCCAAAAGATCTATTGAGTGCGACTGCCCTTCCTGAAAAAATCAAGAGCATCTTATGAAATTGAATTCATTACAATAAGAATCATCTTGATAATACAGGTACACATACCATGAGTCTAATTTCATCTCCAGAAACAATTTTGATCCAGTCTATATCAGCCACTTGAACCTGCAAAGAATTGGAAATATACATATCTCCACAAGAAACATGCAAAACATCTTGACAGTCACCAACCCTTGGTGGATTCAATTGATTGACACATTAAAGAATTCCTAACCTATATTGTCATGAAGCAAAATAGATTCATACATGAAAGAATCCCTAAACTATTTTGTCATGAAGCAGATGACAGACATATCTACTGATTTGTTTATAATATAAACAAGATTCTGGATGGGCAGTGATTTAATGAATTGAAATTTCGTGTTGCCGTAATGCTATATGTTAAAAACTACATCAAAAGGCAATAATGGAGAGTAGCTAAGTCTACTGGGTGCTGCAGCTTTTGGTTGCCTATCCAAACTTACTAGACAATACGAATACAAGAGAAGAATAAACACCAAGAATGCATACATGCCCACCAATAAAAGGCTGCCTATTTCTGGAAAATAAGGATATGATGGACTTATTACTTTCTTTAAAACAAAAAGAAATTTGAAATCCTTATCCAGCACAGATTTTATTTCTTCAAGGTTATGAAAATTATGGGTGCTCATCATGCATTACAATTGATCTTTGAATTCACCAATGACATTTTCTCTGGCTCACGACTGTCAACCCTTACTATAATGCTAAATTTAAACAGCACCAACCTGACAATTTTTACCAATTGTGAGCCTCAATAATGCAACCAAACCATTCGGTTTCACATCAAGCTGTATAATATATAGAGAAAAGACAAGAGGAGCATCATTACCGTAGCAGAAGCTGCAATTGGAGGAGTAAGCCCAATATCATACACCGTGACAAGGGCAGTCCCCAAACCCTTAGGATAGATCGTCAATTGCAAGCACTGTAAGCCTGGTGAGGGTTGAAAAACGTCTACTACTTGGGAATCATCAACAACAGCTTCCAAGAAACAACTACCGCCACTAATTGATAAATTAACCTGAATTATATCCAAAATTATGGCCCAGAATTTGAAGGGAATGGCGTTAACATATAGACATAACAAGAACGGCAAATAAAATGGGAAAAGCATTACAAACCTCATCATAGAAACAAGGGCTCTATAGTAGAACTTAACTATAACTCAATAAAGCGGACAATTAGTCAAACTTCAGGGGTATATATTTTTGTTTTTAGTCAACATTAATGGTTTACTTTTTTATGAAGTAGGACAAGAACGTGGATAGGTTTAATGCAAAGCAACAATATGATGCACTCTGCTGGCTCTAAGTACCTAGCAAGTTAGCAGTTAAGGATGAGAGGGACATGAACAAGTGCAAATTCATCTCAAATCAAATAACGTAAGCATTAGTATGCATATGATATAATTACCTTGGCATCAGGGTTGAAGAATAACAAATTGAACACTGGATTGACTCTTAAAGAAGAAACAAGCTGCAATTTTTACACAACCAAACAGAAACATCATTGAATTTATCATAGGAACAACTACTTTCTGTTACAACACTCAATACAGAAGAACAGACAAAACTTATGTCATCAATTATAATAAAAAGGAGCAAACCTGTAAGCGTACAGCATCAGTGAGAATATTCTCTGAGCTTTGCACTTGGACAGGAAAGTCACTGGCTATTTTGTCACCAAAACCAGTAATGGCAGCACGAACAATGCACTGAGAAACATGCATCCAACTCCTCAATTCATTATCATCACCGTTCTTAAGAAAAAGTTGAAACATACTAAAGGAGCTAGATAGGATTTGAACTCAAATTTGCAGAGAATTACTGAGCCTTTTCAACTTAAAGAAACAAAATATTTTTACTGACTCATTCATCTATATTGACACAGAAAAAACCAGAAATCAACACTCACAAAAGTCAAAATCCTCAATAATATCAAAGCTACTAATAAGAATCTCATTTCATTCAACACAAGAAGAAACTAGCAGCCATCCTTCTGCTACCGTATCAGATTTTTGACTGAAGCTTACGACATTGAAATGTCATTAATTTTAAATGATCCTAAAAATAAAGATTCTGGTACAACCTGTCCCGAGTCATTCTGTAAGACTAAAAACCTTTCCCAATTGTATTTAGACGTCTTTGATTCATTCTCATGATCCCAATGTGCCAAACCTTCACAGCCAATTAACTCCCACTTCATAGAAATAGAGGATGAGTTCGCAAAAGCTTCTCCAGAAGTATCAATGCCAACCGCAGCAATTCTAATAGTTCGTCCATTTGCCACTGTAATAGGTGTGACACGTATATGTTCTGTGCCACAATCAGCAAGAGTTGCAGCTCTTATAACATCGAGTTTGTTAACTGGACAGCAACACTAGCTCAGTCAATGGCAGGTAAAGTGCACGAGGCACTGTAAGGGCCTATCATCAATCTGAGAAGAACACATCTAGTACTTACCAGGTTCATCAACTACTAGTGCAATTGAAGTAGGAAAGGCACACATAACAGATACCATAGCTTCTGCAATTTCAGGCAGAGGATGGTCATCTCCTACCAAATTCCCACGCTTGAAAGCCAATTTCTGAGCCATTTAAACCACCAACGACATATCAAGATTACAATGATCAAGTAAGAGAAATGCAATTTCATCCACCCACCCGTCATCACACACACACACACACGCAAAATGGATACTTGAATGCAATTACTGTCTCATAAATCCAGAGCTTACATAATTTCCAAAAGATTGGCATAAAACTCTGTACACACTCTGATAGCCTCTAGAAACCTGATGTACATGAAGTCCATCTTTTGGATGACCATGCTTGCCATCCAGTATTTCTACAGTATCGATGTAGCCGACACCTTTGTCCCACTTTTCAGGTCCCCCAAGAAGCATAACATCTAAACTTGTGCCTGGGACAAGATATAACTTCTCCAGGTTTTCTACCTTACTTAAATCAACATGAAGAAAATCAAACCAGTATCCACCAAATTGGTTTCCATCACTCATCTGAAGTAGAGTAAGAGGTGGATATGCTGCAATTCGGGATGAGGCTTTTAAAACATTAGGTCCATGAAGAGATAGATCAAGGTGGTGGTATTCTTTTAACAGGGTAGCATGCAGCATGGTCTGACCAGAACCAGAAGCATATACATAGGTCCATGAACAGGGTGGACCATACATTTTATGACCAGGCTCAACATCTGATAAAAGTGGCTCCGTTGCATTGACAACTATAAAGTGATCACTAACAGCTTTCCATTTTACAACTGAATGAAAAGCATCACATTTGTAGAAATAAGCACCTGCAAAAGATAACACAGTTTAATACACAACAAGTCAATTAGTTAAAACCAGAAAGCATATTTTCAGAGGAATCTCAAAATGGCATCACCATTTGATGCTTTCAATGTTACAGCAGCTTGAAGTTGTGATCCTACGACAGTTTCGACAGGAAAATTTTGCAGCATAGTCATAGATGATGGCATGGTGACTTCAATTACCACCTATCGGAAGATGGAATGATTAATTCAAGGGAGGAGTGACAACAGGGACTACATAAAACTAAAGTACCACATAGGAACAGGTTTATGCACGATAGATATATAGCATAAATTTAGTGAACGGAATAGCATCAACACCTTGTCCAAGTACACCAATTCAAATATCTTCCAAGCACCGCACCTTGTCCAACCACACATGCAAGCCACTTCTAAGAGGCCGGTTTGACATCCATAAAGGGAAATGTTTCGTTTTTTCTCCCAACTTTCATCAGTTTCCTAATAATGATACTATGCTAGAGAACCAACTGAATGATCTCACCAGGTAGTAAAGCAATAGCTAGACCTATTATGTAAAATCCTAACAAAATATTACCACTTTCGCACCGAACTAAAATATAGATGAAATCCCAAAGCCCCATAAAACCCATAATTCATAAATTATGTTAATTAAGAAAGAGAACACTTCTCTACATATTAATCCCTAATCTAACCAGTGCACTTGGTGTCTACAATGCAAAAATAAACTATGGTGTGAATGTATCCACACAGATTTATTACCTCATCATAGTTGAACACATCAAAAGTTGACACAACCCTGATAGTTGCTTCACCAGGTTTCTTTGCCTGAACAACCCCTGAAGCAGACACTGATAAAACAGACAAATCTGAAGAAACCCATTTGTAATCACTTGATGCTTTTGCACAACCTACATAGATGTGACAGTTTGAGTTTCTGCAACCAACAGCAGAAGCAGTCCACTTACTTTATTAGTTCAGGTGAATTGTTTCAAAGGTACAAACCTCCTATAGCCTTTAACTCCAGTTCTTGATAAACCGCAGGAGCCCAAGGAAGAAGAATTTTTTGGGCTGTATCATTTGTCCTGTCCAAACTAAATTTCACTTGATCGCAAATGACTATTTCTTGCACAAACTTAAGAACCTACAAAAGAAGGAAAATTAAATAGAAATATCAGCTGCTAGACATTTGGGATTACTTTATTCTATTTTTTAAAATATATTTAGTTATTTTATTACATCTTTTATCTTTTTTAAATCTTATCTTCATGTCACATTGCATGTAGATCTACTAGAAACAGCCTCTCTACTACGTAGGAGTAAGGCTGCGTACTACCAAACCTCCCCAGACCCCGCATTAGTGCGGGATTTAAACTGGATGTTGATGATGATGATGTTCAAGTTCAACTGCTAGACACAAGTTGCATGACAATACAACAGAAAGAAAAATGTATCGAGTTAGAATAAAATTACTTAAACAGCACATTCTCACTTCTTTTTCTGTTTTGTGCCCACTGAAAAAAGTTAGAGAAGCTATTAGTTTTCCTAATCCCTCTGAAGATGCCCTCAAGATTGTACGACTGTGCCAGTCAGACTCATCTGCGATATCCACCGGCCGAGATAACGTTATCAAGTGCTCAGACTGCTCATCATGCAACTTAAGATCATCATTCTGCAATGTAGGGGAACAAACTGAGCAGAAGACAATCAAGATATAATGAGAAAACAACAGCAAAATAATTTAAATATCATCTATGGTTGAGAAGGAAAGGTCAATCAAGACACAGAAAGAACGAGACTATATTCAATTAGTTCATATGGACAATGGACTATATGAAAGACCAAACTTAAAAATCCTCCAATTAGCTCTCAATTTAGATGTCAAATAAAAGGAACAAAGACATATAAATACACAAGGAAGTACTTATAAGATAAAAATCATCAAAGTTCTGAGTAACAAGCACGTCAATAGAACTGACGATTCTAAGTCAACTGACTAAAAAGAGAAATTATGTCCCTTCAAGTACCACCAGTTGCTGTATAGCTGAAATACTAATTGAAGGTAAGATCCTTCAGTGTTAAAAAGTTGCATAAGAGCTGCAAATGTTGAACTTGTAAACAAAGATTTTGCAGTCATACTGAACACAGTTTCTAGAAGATGGAAACTTCCCCTGAATACTAAAAGGACAAGAAAATTGAGTGGAAAATAAAGCTCCAAAATATATGCAAAGTATACTTTTTGCTGCATAAGGAAAAGAAAAGGATAGATATTGTAGTAATTGGCTCCAACTGAGTTAATTCATGACCTACCTTTGTAATGTAAATTTCTTGTGCATCAGGGCCCTGAGAGAAAACCTTACTTTCAACAAGATACTGACGGCCAGACACAACATACCAATGTCTTATTGATGGAATGGCCTTTGTTCCTTCTACAGGGTAGCCACTAGCCGACAGAGGCAATATGTACAAGCATAAACTATGTGGTATAACCACGTTAAGTGAAGAGACATGTACATGACCAGCAACTCTGGTATCTTCAACAATGATATTCGTTACCCCTAAGCCCAATGCCTGAGTAAAACCTTTCATGGTGTCCACTACAGCAACTGACGAATTTGCAGCAAACCACCTATGATGTTTTGATGGCAAAGTTACCACTGCAGATTTCAAGTAAGGTGGCATTAAAACTATTGCATATGACCTCAATGGTACAACAAGACAGAGCAACTGAAAAGAAAAACTCAGTAAAGTGCATAATGATGACAAAAAGAGGGATCACCTCTATGAATCTCCATCACTTAAATCATTACAAAGAATCAAAGATTCAAAATCATGACTAGATACCGAGTCACTAACAAAAGCCTCTAATGAGAAAAGGGAAGAGGTACAGAAGTCATTGACTACTGCTGAAAGCAAATCAAAGTTCAATATTACATTATTCCAATAGCTAGATAAGATTAAATAGCTAACTTGCAGTAACCATCAAACGGTTTAAAGAATAAAACCTTGCAGAGTATTTCCACGAATAACTTTAAGACAGTAATGAAAAGCAGCACCAATGAGTACAAAAACAGGTGACGGAGGTTCAAGGGACATGGCTTCAACCACTGTTAGAACAATCTTATCAGCCATTTGCTCAAATTGCGGCTCAAGCAAATGCACAAACACATTCTCTTGCCCAATTCCAATTCCCTTTACTACATATAAGTCCGAGAAAAATCCCTGCATCATTTACCAATAAAACTTGTGAGATTACTTAACGTAATAATATGTGCTGACTCATAGAAAGAGTTGTTTTGTTACTCCAATAGCATACATACGCTATCTTCTAGTTCTATTTGGATGTTTAAGTCACCACTTAATCCACCAAAATCGCTTAACGGAGATTCCTTGATAGGAACATGGGCAAGATGATGAGGGGATCCAATGAGTTCAGGTATCAGCCGCCACATAAATTGTAAGCCCACCAGCGATGAAAAAACATTATCTGTGGTGCAGATTTACAAGGGAACACAAGCAAACTCAGGAGTTTAAGACCAATAAGTAACTAATAAATGAAAATAGCAGCAAAAGCAGCTATCAAATTGAATTATTGCCAGATAGCAGTTTATAAAGACAATTTACATGACTATTAGCATTCCAAAAGAATAATATTCACTCCAAAATTTACAACACCACAGAGTCTGCAAAATACTACATGACGACATCACATCGGGAAAGATGCAAGAAGAAAACAATAGTTTGATTCTTTTGGAAAGCAAGCACCATAAAACGCATCATCCAAAATGTTCAAACTTGAAGCACAGATAAAAGGAACTCTTGGATGAAGGGATAAGATAACACGAAATTTCTGCAAAACTCTCATTTAAATATGACGGAATATGGTAGATCAGAGCTAGTGAAGACCGTAAAAAGTAATCTATAGGGGAGAATACGGTACACGATGAAGCCCATGAGGCAAATTCAAACATCAGAATACAAGGTACCTTCACTATCAAAGGCACGAACACGAAGCGTAGCAAGTCCATCCAAGTCAAGCTTGACAGAATTATGAAATATCTGAATCCTGATAATATTATCAATAAAAACTTTGCAGCGAATCACAATTCCAGTGTGCAAATCAGTGGCATAAACTGCAGTCTCCTTCCGGCCACTGAAAGGCGCAATCGATCTCAACCGTGCACTAGTTGAACACTGGTTACTTTTATTATACTCAGGTATCACGGACAAAATGTCGTGATGATCCCATGACCTAAGAAAAATTAAACAATCTTCAAGATTCACACATTATGAGAAACCTCAACCAGTTCCCGCTCTTTTAAAAAAACTGAAAAAATAACCTAACTGAGGAAGCCGCTAATTCTACGTTGATTTCTACAAAACAAAACAGGAACTAAAATGGGAGTGTCCACACAAGTACGGAAACTTACCATTTAAAGCAGCCATCACTTCCTTGAAGCCGATACTGCACAGCGTGCGTCATTTTAGGAGGCAACAATATGTTGACGTCAGTTATGTGGGGACCTGAGCTCGACAGAGACGCATTTTCGCACCCTGCCGCTAGAAGAAGTAAGAGAATAACGATCATAACCGCCACGCGTGGCATTTAATACGGACATGAATCTGCGCCTATGGTGAGTTTTTCCGGTGACTTAGGCGTGTTGATCTCTGGTAAACTGAAGCAACAGTGGAAATGAAAACCCTTGGGAGTTCAGGGTTTTAGGGAATGTACCGAAGAGAAGGAGAGATGGGCACGTGGAGAGAGGTGATTGCTAGTGATTCTTTTACTAAAAATGCTCGAAGCATTTGTCGGGGCACTGTTGGGGTTCATTTCTTAATTGATTTTTATTTGAAGTATCAGGGAAAACGACACTGACCAGCGCGTATCTCGATTTTGCCTTTTTCTAGGATCGTTTAAGATAAATACCTGACAATTGATAAAATTAGTGCAAAACTTAAAATTAAAGAAACACAGGTCATGTGTTATGTGTGCATGATCCAAACTTTTGAAGAAATGTGGGGCTTAACACATGGGGGTGTATTACTCCTCAGATCTTCTGTTTCATTTCTTGTGTATCAACCATGTCTCTTTTAATCTCAACCTTTCATTTATGTGGGTCAATTGATAAAATTAGTGCATAACTTAAAACTAAAGAAACACAGGCCATGTGTTATGTGTGTATGATCCAAACTTTTGAAGAAATGCGCGGCTTAACACACGGGGGTAAATCACCCCTCAGATCCTCTGTCTCATTTTTTGTGTACCAACCCTGTCTCCTTTAATCTCAACCTTCCATTTATGTGGGAGGCGAGGTTAGGTTAGTGAAGCAGGGCTTGTAGATTATATGGCAGGTCGTGTTTTGTTACATGTTTGCACGTTTTTTCTTTTTGCTTTGCACGCTTATACTAATAAAGGGAGTGGTCATGCTCAATGTTTTTTTTTTGCATTTTTCTCTCTATTTTATGATTCTTTGTTATTCATTTTTGTTCCTTAATTTTAGAACATAAAATTAACATTGAGTTAGTGGTAGTTTAATCAAGTTAGTAGGTAGTTTAATCAAATTAGTGGGTAGCTTGATTTCCTTCTTTCATGTTATTAATGAGATTTTTCTCATTTCATGTTCGCTTAGAACTATTATAAATAGCTATTAATTATTCAATAAAAGATGCAATCTTCATATTAATTTCTTTGTATGTTTCATTTCTTTCATTATCTTTTCCTCTCTTCTAATTTTTTGTTTCATGGTACCAGAGTCAGGTTCATAACTCTGGTACTATTAAAATTTTCTTTGTGAGGGTTTAAGTATGAAAGAAAGGTTCAAGTTGCTCCAATTGAGGTCTCTAATGGCGGAAATAATTTAAATGAGATGGAAAAGCCTGTAAGCAACAACTACAAGTATTGGAAATTGTGTATGGAGGCATACCTTCAAGGTCAGGATTTATGAGACTTGGTTATTGGTTCAAAAGCAACATTTCTTGCGAATGTTCCAGAGAGCGCAAAAATACGTAGAAAGTGGAAGATCAAATGTAGGAAGGTTCTCTTTGCTTTAAGGACATCAATAAGTAAAGAGTTCAATGACCATCTATGGGATCTCAATACTCCAAAGGAGGTTTGGGAGACACTCGAAAGGTTGTTCACCAAGAAAAACACAGCAAGGTTGCAATTTATGGAGAATGAGCTAGCCATGTTGAAGTAGGAAGTTATGTCTGTTTGTATGTCTATTTCTAAATATTTTTTGAAAATTATAAATATCTGTGCTGAGATTTCAAAAATAGACACGGATGAGAAAATTAGAGAAGCACGTTTGCGTCAGTATCTCATTCATGGGTTGAAATAATCCTTTTGTCACTTCTATTCAAGGATGGGCACAAGAATCTTCTGTAGAAGAATTAGAGAATCTACTCTCTAATCAGGAAGATCTAGCAAAGGAGATGTCCAAGAATTCTGATTCTGATGTTGTTCTATTTTCGAATGGAAAGAAAAATAAGTTAAAGAATAAGAGCAAAGAAGAAGAATCCAAGCAAAAAAACAAAAAAGAAGAATCAACTAGAGAGAAAGGTAATAGTTCACATAAGAAAGCTATTAAGTGTTACAGGTGTGAGAAAATGTGGCACATCAAGAGAAATTGTCATGTGAAGCTTGACAAAGCAAATACGGCATGCACAAATGATGAGAAGCCTAATTGGGAGCAGTGCTTTACTGTTGAAGCTATAGTAAACTATGCTAGCAACATCAAAAAGGAGGGATGGATTGTAGATTCCGGATGTTCATACCATGTAATCAGAGATGATTCTTTATGTTTTGAGGTATGGGATCATAGTAGAGATCGAGTCATCATTACTGTGGATAGTTCAGCTTATCTAGTAGTAAAAGGGGGTGATGTGATTATTGAAACTGGTGATAATGCAACCAAAAGCCTAAAGTTACCATGTGCTAGGTTTGATTAAAAATCTAGTTTCAGTTCCTCAAATTACTGATTCTAGAGAGTATGTTTGTGTAGTCCTAATAATGTAAAGGTGTTGGAGAATGTGAAAAAATTTTCTGCTGATGTTCTTCTTACTGGCAAAAAGAAAGGATCTTTATATGTTTTATCAGCAGGAGAAGCTTACGTAAAGAAAACCAATCAAATTGATAGTCCTGCAATTTGGCATGCTCGTTTGGGACATATGGGCTACCAAATGTTGCAGTAGATTTCTTCCAAAAGCTTGGTGGATGGCATTCCAACATTGAATATGTGATTTGTCAAGGCTATCAATTTGGCAAATCACATAGTGTAACATCCCGTTACCCATGTTAAGACTATAATAGTAACTTATGAGAAATTTATGAGAAAATTAGGAAAATACACGTTATGCATAAATTAATTATGACATACGCATTTTTCTTGCATATTCATGTGATTGTACATGTATTCATTGACATTTCCAAGTATAATTGAGTTAGTAAATGTGATTAAAATGTGTTTTGGAAATTTTGGTATTATTTAGGGTATTTTTGAATTTTTGGTGAAATTAAGAAAAGTATTAATTTATGGGCCAATTATATAGTGACACGTGGCAATGATATATATATATATGACATATGACTTACTTATATGGTAACAAGTGGCTGATTGTTTGGGTGATAAGTGTGAGGCATGCAAGAATACACGAATTTGATGTTTTGAGTTAGTAACATTCACTATAGTGTTCTTCACTGTGAAGGAAAAACTTAACATCGAATAACAAATTGTTGGTGTGATCCATTCTCATTGCTGGAATTAAGAGCTAAATCAAGTAAGTAGTTCTGATGATGTTTGTTTTATAGTGTATAAATAAACATGCACACATGGATTTGTGAATTATGGTTTCGGTAATGAAGTTTTTACTGCTACTGTAAAAGTTAGAAGAATGAAAAGTGCAAGAATTTGAGTTTATCCGAATATGCTCTGGTTTGGTGTTAGGGAGTAATTTTCGAGTTTTGATCTGTGGTGGATGATTTCTGAACTGGATTAGGAATTAAATGAAGTGTAAGAGTAGATAAAAATGAAAGAATATGCATTGGATGAAAATCTGGAAATTTGACTTTACAGTAGAGAGAGAGGGAGAAGTAGAATTTCGAATTTGTGGTGTTTGAAGTTTAGGATTGTTTTTGAATTGTTTGGAAGTTATAGCGAGTGTAGACAAGCATAATAGATAGTTTAGAAGTGATTAAGTTGGAAAACGAATGAGAACAAAAAAATTGGGTTTGGTGAAGAAGTTGAAGATTTGCGTGCTGGAGAGAGAAAAAGGTGGTTGTTGCATGTATGGGTTATGAGCTAGAGTATTTCATTGAACAGTCCTAAGTCTTTTGGCTATAACTTTTTCATCTAAACTCCAAATGACTTGAAACTTAGATCAATGGATTCCTAAGATATTTTTCTTTCTCTCCACAAAAATTTAGAGCTATCTGAATTAAATTGAAAGTTATTGATAGGATGAAAGTGTAGAAGTCTACTGGAATGTTATGAACTGTAAATTTTTCATGAACATGCTTCGATATTCTGATTATAACTTGATCCGTAGATTTCCAATTAAGTTGATTCTTAGTTCAGATTAAACTAGAGACATAAGTCTACAACTTGCTTTAAGAAGTCAAATTTTAATTCTATCTATAAGACTTTTAAATTTGGCATGAAGCTGCATCTTAGCTTAGGTTGTAGCATTACCAGGGACAGAAATCATGTCCTGTGGTTATTGAATAAATTGTATTGATGTAGGCAGAATTAGTCTAAGGTGTCTTCACCAAAGTTGTAGCTTATTCTCTTAGCTTTACATTGGTATAAAGTTTGTATTTTTTAGATATATGATCTGAAAGATATGAGCTGTACAATTCGAGGGTATGATCATGAACTAGCCAAATGTTCAAATATACATAGTATTGTGAGCATAACTCATGGAATACTAAATCAAATTAGATGATCTTGGAGTCATTAGAAACTTAAGACATGGTTGAACAATTTTCCAGAAGAAAGTGTTGCCTAATTTTGTCATGTACCCTATCAGATTAATTATGCAAAGTTGACCCAAAATCATGTGGGTAGAAAATCTGAAGTGGTCAATTAGGTTATGAAATTGATTTCACATTGTTTTATTTGATTCGAATTATAAGTACAAATAAGGTTAATGATGAATTTGATAACTAAATAATTTGATGATAAGGATCACAATAAGATACCCTGGATTTGTCATTGAACATGCATTGTGCATATTTTATATAAGTACATGTGCATAAAGGAATACTTATACATTTATGCAAAAATGTATATATTGTAATTGTGTTGTCTATGTTTAGAGGAGCAAGTCGGACGCCAGTCAGACATTGCCAGACCATCCAGACAATAACTTATTGGAGCATACTGTGAGTCAACCTAGATGAATTTTCTAGGATTGATTTGATTTGGTTTGTTAAGTTTCCAATTATTGAATTGTTGTGAATTGTTTCTGAATTCCGGACTTAAAGTCCAAGGAGTAAATATTTGGGACTGTATTGAAAGTACTCTGATTTGTTTGATAATTTTGTATGAAATGTGAATTCTCAACGAAAGTTGAATGCTGGACTTAGGCCCAAAGATTATAAGATTCTGATTGTATTATGCTATGCAAATTCTCAACGAAAGTTGAATGCCGGACTTAGATCCGATGATTATGAAATTCTGACTGTGCTTTATAAATGATTGTGATATATGGTAAATTCTGAATTATTGCATTTCATAAAATGCATGCTCAGATAAAGGCGTTGTGACCGAAGTAGCCAGTATCAAGTGCTTGCACGTAGAGCTTGGCTCCATGGTATATGATTCTGCACATAGAGATATGCTCCGTGATATATGTTTCCGGCTGAGCCCAATGGGCCAGTATTTATATATGTGATATGTGATAGGCACTCGGTCACAACAATAAAAACAAATGTAGAGTCTCATATGCATCTGTTTTTGTTTATATATGTTCTGATTCGTAATAATTAAATAATGTGCCATGACAGTGTGAGTTTATGGAATATACATGTTCTGCATGATTAGTTGCGAAATATGTGATTTGTGTTTAAGAATCCGGTGAAATCATCAATGACGGTTCGCTCATTGAGTTCGCAAAACTCATAAAAAATTGCAACATGGCTTTTCAGGTTCAGAGGAGTTATCCAATTAGACCAATTGGAGCTCAGCCACTGCAAATGAGCATGAGTTAGGGGTCGGGATCAGTTTGCACTTGCATATGTCTTTAGTAATTTTATTTTCGAATTATGTTCCAAAAAACAAAAATGTATTAAGTGCATGTGATTGAATTGGTAACAAAATGACATTATGATTGTAAGTTTTCTTTTGTATCTGAAATGGGTCCAAATGGCTATTGTAACACTTGTGAATGGAAATGTTTTTTTTTTAATAAAGTGGGCTCGATTTGATTAATGTTTTCCGCATACGTGTACATTGTTTAAAGAAGCAAAAGTTTTGTAATGAATTTTGACTGAATGATCGTTCTAGCATGCCATCCTTGTAACATCCCATCACCGATGGGAAGGGTAAAATAATAATTTGGGACGGGTTATGAGTGTGTAAACTTGTCTCGGCATGTCCATGCATAACATGGCCTACACCTACATATGAATAGTAATTTTTGTATATGCACATGACTGTACATGCATTCATGACATTTCCCGGTATAAGTGATTTTTTGAAAAATGTGATTGTTGAGTTTGAAAA